>OU898277.1:157641856-157987053 GCA_918026665.1 Diabrotica balteata
TTAAAATATTACTTTCTTTATTAATTGTTCTTGTTCTTGGTCTACCAGAATTTATTTTATTTGGTCTCACATTCCAGTTTCTCGACAACGTCGTTCAAACGGCTCTAACTGTTTTTTTTACTTGGTAAGTTTCTTCTAGAAAACTTTTCTGCATAACGTGTCATAGCTGCACTATAACATCCTAAACATTCGCCTAAGGTTAATAACATGTCAGTGTATTCAACATTTGAGTATATTTTGATTTGATTTTACAAATAACAAGGTTTCAAAACTCTAATTATTGTTGATTTATCGTCATAACAATCAATAAATGCCAGATTTCCATGGCACACTTGGATAAAATAGAGGTATACCTATTAGAACTTTATCATCGCTACCAGCATCAACTATTACTTCATAATTTTCAAATCAAAAGATTCCGAAAACGGTACACAGTATAGAGTTTTACCAAGAGTACCTTTTTCGTGTAAAATTGAATGAGGTTTACTTGAAATTTTGATTAATAATTATACTCTTAAAAAAGTTATATTGACTAATACTTAGTATCCGTGTAACTAGCTCCCTCGGTGAGCATCAGATATAAAAACAAATTCATGGGATGTATCAGCTTCCAAAACATATTCGTATAAAATTTCATTACAATGTTGCCAGTAGTTTCGGCTAAATCGTAAAAAATGCGTAATTTTTTTTTCTTCAACGCCCTGTATCTTAAAACGGATGGCATTACAAAAATTTTTTACTAAGCAAACCCCAATTATTTTTCAGTTTTTTACCTACCCTAGAGACGGGGTTACCTTTTTTTGAAACACCCTGTATATTAGACCTATAGATATAGGTCTAATATAGATTTCTTGAGTTTAGTCTTCTTCGGAGAAGAAAATTTTCCGGTATTCTTCTGCTCTCAATTCTGTACACAGAAGCGTCACCTACTCCACAATAAAAAGCTGTCTGTTTCACTACTTCCGATACCAAAGCGTCCGATGCGATTCTATTGTCGATGTATAAACATTATAAATAGAACTTTTTTCCGTAATACTAAAAGAAACGTATTTTTGATCACTCTTTTGGGGTAACTTCCTCCGCAGTATCTTTAGAAGGGCCATTTTAAATTACAAATTTCGGAAGTTCGAACGGACAACCTTGAAAAGTCATAATACAACTAAAACACTACTACATACACTTTATTTTTATACATACATAATTTCGCGTTATAGATTTTTTCTTGTTAATGTGGTTAGTCGACTTTACACGTTTCTACAGTGTGTGCTTTTTATCACCTTCCAAACAATTATTACAATACTTACACATCACAATTCACAATATGTTAGTCACACAGATATAGGCTATCTGTTGCAAATTCTTTGACTCGATCACTCAAAATTGTTTTAGGGTGTCCCATTTTAGGGAAACTTTAAATAACTTTATTATACTGTGATAACTTTTTTGATAGACTATGTTCTCACTCATTGAAAATTGACGGAATGAGCACTGATTGTGCTTGTTGACTAATTTCTATGTTTAGAAAATAAGAATTAGCCGACTTTTATCCCTACTTAAAGTTTTACCAATACAAAAGACAGAAATGCAGATAACAACAGTCGGCTTATCTATATTTCTCAAAGAATCAACATTGAAAATTACGGTTGAGTTTACCGAAAGTACAAGCTGATTATAGCTGCAAATGTCAAAACATGGAACAACAAATTTCGGTATAATAGTGTTTGTATGTTTTTAGAATGTAGATGTTGTATACTTCAAATATTTGAAAAGTAGCAAAGTAGAAAAGTACATTTTGTTTATATTGTGTTATGAATTCTGCAATTTTTGATTTATATAAAACAACAATGAGTAAGTATTTGTTTCTTTGGAGATTAATTGCAGTTAATTATTAGAAATTTTTTTTAGCAGTTACCCTTTGATAGATTAGGGATAGATTTGACAATCGTCAAATCAGCAGTTGCCAGATTACAAAAGATGTTTGCAATTAATCTCGAAAGAGACAAATATCTACTCGTTATTACTTCATATATAATAAAAATTGCAGAATTCATAAAATAGTATAATCAAAATGTACTTTTTAAAAGCTTTATCTCTATATTTGAAGCATTCAACATATGCATTATAAAAACATACCAACACTGCCAAACCCAAATATCTGTGACATTTGCGGCTATATTCAGCTTGTACTTTCGGTAAACTTAACCAAAATGACATACCTTCCTAACTACCTACTTAATTAGGGGGTGAGTTGAGCACCTGCAGATATTTCGCGGAAATAAACAAAATCTCCATATTTCGCCTTAAAAGTTCAAAATTTTGCCGAAATTCGCATCTATTTCATAAAAACGAAAACTCCGTGCCACTAATCACGCCTTTTTGTTTATATGGACTATCGCAGCTCGATAAAAATATTATAAATATTAACATACAGGGACGGAGCTACTTCTAAGTCGACTGTTTTTTTTTAATATCCAAAACGAACTATTTACGGTTTATAAATTTTATATTTTGTTGCTATAGTGATAATTATGTTAATGTAATATTTATTTGACTTATTTCAGTTCATTGTGTTAAATTCTCTCCCGATGGTGAGTTATATGCATCTGGGTCCGAAGATGGTACATTGAGGTTGTGGCAGACTACTATTGGCAAAACTTACGGCTTATGGAAATGCGTTGATGGTCAAATGAACAACGATCCTCTTTCTCCGCCAAAAGAGGTACAAGCAAACTAAAGAAACAGGCGACTATTTATTAATTTTTATTTTTGGTTAAAATAAGGAAATTTAAAATATTTTATACTTGGATACTACATCTTTTTACAAATTTAAAGATTTTGGTAATTATGAAGTAAGCAAAAAATTCAACCATCGGTATTTTGCTGTACATTTTGAAATAAAGAACAAAACTTGCAACAAGTTAAGACATGTAAAAGAGAAGTGAAATTTTTTTGTAAATATCTCTTGACTTGCGTATGTTATTAAAATACTTATTTAGAGTAAGTCTTATTATTTTAAAAATTCCCAAAATACTAATATGTCACCAAAATAATGATAAGAATGTGAGGTACGTATAACTTTATATTTTGCGTTCAGTTTTTTCTTTGGAGGTTGCCGACCAGCATGATAATTCTAACTTTAGATACTGCCGCACAGTCCAAATCAACGTTGTAGATGGCACAGCCTGGTATCTTTACGACCTGCTACAAATCTGTCTTATAAAGCTCAGAAGAGAATAGGAAATGCCGAAAAGGTCTTAATATCAATTAAACAAAATTCAAATCTGCACATCCAAGTGGTATAGACGAGAGCAAAGTCCAATTCGATGTCTAACGCAAATAGGGACCGAGTGATTTCCGGTATAAGTAATCTTCCATTTACTGACCAATGATTCCAGACGGACTAGTTTGCCTTTATCATTGTAAATTTATTATTATCCAAGTAAAGTTAAACCATATAGTGGATTATAACATATTCAATATCAGCAATATGTTTTTATAATACTACCTAATACAGTTACCAACCTGATACGGTACTTAGAAAATCGGTGAACTAGAAAGAATCCCGAGAGTCTTTCCATTTTTATATATTTATTAACAAAAACAAGTTAAGAAATGGGTTTTATTATACAATCTTGTGTTAGAAAATGCTCTAGAGCTAAGTGGCCAACATTTTCAACAAACGGACCAAATTTTAGAGATTTTCTAGCGGACCGGACAACAATTTTGTTTCAACAATAAAACTCCACAAAATTTATTTAAAACTCATCACTACAGCTGTTTCGGCTGATTGCCTTTCTCAAGTGACCTATTTTTGGCATCCGTTTACACTTTATAGTCCCTAATGAAATATATTGAGGAGGGAGAACTGTTTGTCTCAAGTTGGTCATTCAGAACTATATCTGTGCTTTTTAATTTTTGATTTCCATAGATTCTAACAAAGATAGCTTAAGCTATTTTGAATGTGAAGTACGTATATAGAATCTGTTTTCTAATATTGAAATCTCTTTTATGTTCTGCTATTCGTTTATTAAAATTTCTACCAGTTTGACCGATGTAAGTTTTTGGGCAGTCGCCACATTTAAGTTTGTAAACACCACTGTGAAGTGTTTTTTATTTTATCTCTTGATGTTTTTAATATTTTCTATTAGTTCTATTTTATTTACTATTTAGATTGTTTACTATTAATATTGGCTATGGGTACGTGTGCTTGGTTGTGTAGTAATTTCCAGTCACTTTTAATCTGTCAAAAAGTAACTAACTTCGCAAAGAAATAATTACCAAATTCACTAGACAGTTCAGACTGGGAATAGCGAACCGAGTATACCAGCTCTAACAAATATTTTAAAACCCCATTTTTTTGGTTTTAATTTTATGTAGTCTTCGTGAACTAGCCTTTTTCCCTCTATAAGGGACCATCATCTCGTCGATACTCTGGCGTTTTTCTTCTATAATACAATCATTTCTTCTCACTATGTCCAAAACTGGGCGAATGCGGTAATACTGATCGTTGTTTATATGATCGTTATTAGCGAAGTGAATATACCGGCAAATTTTCTGACATTGTTTGAGAGGCATTATTTCTGATATTTTATCGTATCTGAAGTTTACACTTCAGTAGTCCAAGTATAATGGCATAGCTACTATACCCATCAAAATCTGTATCGCTATGAAGTTACTTATCTCATCTTTAGTAACGCTATCGACTTGTCTGTTTGCTGAACGGAATAAAGGTTTGTATTGTTGACAATCAACTCTAATACGTTAATTCATTCACCACAGTAAAGTTCATGTTAATGTTCACAGGATATTGAAAATTTTCGTTTCGTCCAGTGGTATTCAGCCAAATTCTGTCGTTTCGTGCGTTTACTTTGTAGTTTGTCTTTAGGTTGGTTAGTATTGTCGTTAATCTCTTTAGATAGTCCAGGTATCTAATGTTGTGATCGTGTTTTTAAAAGACTCAAAGTAGATTTAGGTATACTGTAAATATATTTAGGCGTACTATAAGTATATTGATGTGTTGATAGCTCCGGTTTTAAATTTTCAGTTTCAGATGCTGAATTTGTCGTGCAAGTAGTTCCCGATATATAGATAGTGTAAACTCGTCGTAAAACACTGTGTATGTATTAACCTACTGTAGATAGATGTGACTGGGATTTAAGTACCAAGAAATCAATACGGTAAAAGCAAAACTACTAATGAATTTAATCAGTTCATTTTATTTTCCTCGAAAATTGACCAATGCACCAATGGCTGATGTCCTATTCGATAAAAACTCAAAATAACTCTCCAAATAAAATTCAAAGCTGGAACAACTTACTTTATTAAAAAAAATACTTAAAGATAACAATTTAATCGGTTTTAACTTCCGATGCGCTTTTATTTTCAGACTCATTGCCGTTATGTTGATCAGACTCAACATCATTGGACTTGCGCACCTCTTTTACGTCCCCATGGTTTACTTCTTCTATAACACATCTTCCTTCTGTCTCGTCTTGGCTGTAATTACTGGTAACAACAGAAACTGACGGATCACTTTCGGTAGCTGGTATAATTTTTGGCTTCTGTCTATTGTTGTATACTGGCAATTTTCCTCTAATAATATTTGGGACTATCGGATAACGTGGCGGAAACATTACCTGCGTGCCGTGAGGAGGAATTCCACGGGGATAAAAAGGAGGATAAAATCGAGGAATGTAACCTCGAATCATTCCAGGATGAGGATGCAACCAAAGATCTGGAGTAGCAATTCCCTAAAATATATAAAAATTTATTAGTTATTAAAAATCCGATAGAGATAGACAGTTTTTAAGAATTTTTAGATTTATGATAACAGATCTCAGCTACATAAAATGAATATTCTTGAAAAGTCTGCTGCAAGTCGATATTTTTTTGTTGTTTTAGCATTGTTGTGGCGTTTGACGTTGTCTTGGGGGAGAAATACATGTCTGATCGGAGTGTCAAGACTCTATAAACAAATAGGTTGAATTTTAATACATTCCCTACTTAAATTCCACTCATTTGTTCCAACAGTTTCACTCATTCCATCAGCTTCCTTTGGTTCTGGGACATTACAGTAACTGTCATGAAACAATTTTCGTTTTCAAAAAGCATAAAATTGTCCACATTATTATAAAAGTTATTAAGTAGTCTGCATTATTTAGCAAAACTTTTCTTATACCATTTATTTTTCTTGAAAAAACGTTCCTCTTCTTATATCCTTATGCTTTTTCTATTCTTTAAAGGAAAAGATCTGGGGATTGAAACTTGGTATATTCATTATAGCGCCAAAAAGAATCCTCTTTTTTTTCTAGATAGAAAGGTCCTAGACTTAGAATTTGGAACATGGGTTTTTTTTTAAAGGAAGCTTTTTTCTTAAAGGAAAAGTCCTACATACTTGAAATTTAGTACATAATCTGCTCGTGGTGCAAGAAATAAAGAACACTATTGAATTCGGAACTAGAACAAGTTTTGTTCTCATATTCTTATGCAGCGTGAAAACCACTTGGGATTTATAACAAACGTGAAGAGAGAACGTTTCATAAAGTTTGGAGTTTGGTTTCAAAAAGGTCTAGGTACACAAGAGGTTATTTTTGCATGCAATTATTGGTGCAAACATGCTTTGACCAGAGGAGGGATGTCTTTATTGGCTTTATCGGTTCCAAAAAAGCGTTTGTCAATGTAAGACATGATGTATTAATACAGACGAAAAGATCTGAGGATGATCAAACATCTGTACTAGAATTAAAAGGCAGAATAAAGGAATAAAGAGTATATATACACAACAAGTAGAAATAAGCAAGAGCTGCATCCTCTCCTATCTGTTGTAATATTTATGTAGAAAAGATCTTTCAACTTGTACAGCAGAATGAAAAAGATATAAAAATAAACTGAATACATGGGTCGACCATATTACAAATGAAGTGGTTTTAAGAAGAAGAATACCCAAAGAGAGCTTCTAAACATCGTTAAACAGCGAAAGGTCTCATATCTAGGCAATATTTTAAGTCATTACGTAGTATATTACAGAGTGATTCACACATATTTTCACTAAATTAATTTTTACAGTTATGATTTAACTAACAGTATATATTGTATCAACTCTCTTAATTAAGGTTGCAGTTGTTTGCTTGATTCTTTGAACTTTTATTTTAATTTTTTGTATTAGGTGTTCATTCTTTGTTTCATGTTGTTTTCGTTGAAACAAATACCTATACAGTCTGATGATGAGACATGTATTATAAGCTTCGAAACCGGTAGCCTACAAATTCTACTACAATAAAAAACTTACATAAGATTATCAGGATTGACTTATCTCATATACATTAATAATTATGTATTAAATATTGATTTACCTCATAATAACCAAAATCTAATCCTGGTTCTCTAAATTGAGACATATCCTTAGATTTTGGCGATCTACTTCTGGTCCTCCTGCGATCTCTATATCTTCTGTCTCTGTCATATTCAGGACTCCTACTATAACGTTTTCTAGCTGGAAAATTCATAAAATCATCAAAATAGTTTTACCTTATTTTATAGAGTGCAAGAACTACAACTTCATTCTTAATTAGGATCTTTTTGCAGCATTAAAAAAAAAATATTTGGGTAAAATCGAAAAATATACCAGAACATTTTTGATAACCAGAGGATAGTTTCCAGTCTATATAGTCCTAAATGTATTTCTTTTTATTTTTTTAGTCTTAACGTATTATTTTGTATATCATTCCACTACACTAGTATTAACTTATAGATAATCAACTCACTATATTTTTACACATACACATTATGAGAAAACCACTCACCTCTAGGGCTGAAATCATTTGGTCGAGGAGATCTACTTTTTCGTCGAGAATATCTATCATATTGAGCTGATCCATAATGTTTGGGCGAAGAAGATCTACTCTTTCTTTCATATCGTTCAGGTGACCTGGAGCTTCGCCTCCTTTTAGACGATCGTTGCGGGGATCGTGATTTTCTCCTGGGAGATGATGGCGATCGCTTTCGTGAAGTAGAAGGTCCGTCAGTAGAAAGTGATTTACTACGTCTAGATCTAACATAAAAATTAGTATTAGTAGGTTTATTTTCCATATTTATAATATGTTATTACGAATAAAAACATAACAATAACGTTCAACACAAACAACCATAATACATGGGAACTTTTGTGTATTTAATAAGCACCTATAGAAATTCTCATATGGTTTTGCCCTTGCATGCCTTACGTTCTTATGTGTTTCGATGCTGCTCAGAAAGATGACAAAGGAAATGGAAATCATGAATACGATTAAGATAAGAAAGTTACAGTATCTCGGCCACGTTATGAGAGGGGATAAATATGTGTTGCTACAAATCATATACAAATCATAGACTCGAAGTATAATCTACTATTACTTACTTATATCCCTCCCTCTCCCTGGATCGTCTCTTTAAAAGATCTGGATGGTTGGGACGATATTCACCTGGCCTTAACGGAGTAATAGATTTTTTCCTCTCACGATGACTATCTCGATCTCTGGAATGAGATCTGCGTTTTTCATATTTCTTAGGAGATCTACCCCTATCTGCACTTCGTCTTCTATCTCTACTTCTGCAATTCAAAATTGTGAAGTGTTTAGAATTAGATTTAAGTTTGTAGTTACGAATAGTATACATGTGAAACGAGAAATGGCGTTTAAGTAAATTTTTGGAAATAATTGGAATTATTTCTACACAGACAAGATAATTTTTATTATTCAATAGCTTTCCTGGCTTCATTGATCATATCAGTGATTGTATAAATTATTGCAGAATTACTATTTAGTTAAGGGAGTTAAGATGTTATGTGGTTTTTCGCTTCCTCTAGTACAGGCAACACCAACTCTTGACAGACTAAATGAGGAACGTTCTATTAATGCATAGGTCAAGTGTTCATAAGATATAACCAAATAAACACCCGCGGATTAATTCAGAATATGACATAGCGGTTGCAGTTATGCCGTTGCTTGTAGATTTATGGATTGAATATTAACAGACACACTAACACATGCACACACCCACCTGCACCATGCTCAATCAGCAAATCACCAGACTGCAGCACCACAACTTGCTTATCAGATGGCGAGATTTATACTGCTACTATTGCACGAATGCATGATATGGGGCAGAAGTGTTGCCCTAACCTTAAGCGATGCGCCTTGAAAAACTGGCGAATTCTGGGGAACAATACAGTGACTGTACTCAGACGAATCTTCAGCACAGTAAGACAGAACTTAATGTTTCTATAGTAAAAAGATAATGTACACCATAGCCGGTTTGGGATTCAATTCTGATAACTTTATTACTAGTGGACCAGATAAGCAGGAATATTTTACTAGACATCTTTATATATTTATAATATTTTACTGCTCTTTTGCGTCAGTCAAACATGTTTTATTGATTTTTGTTTAATTTCTTGTTGTGACATATAAAATATGTTTACTAAATAATCAAAGTTATGCATTTACATCTAATTTTCGTATTCATGATATCAATGCACCACTATAATGTTTTCACGAATTTACCTTTCTCTATCTGAGCTTCTACTACTATATTTTCTTTCGCTGCTTCTATCTCTCCTTCTGCTTCTATCAATACTTCTACGTTTATTTACAAGTCTATCTACACTCCTTCTACTTCGACTTCTCGATCTGCTCCTTGAATGCCGCCTTGAGTAGGGGCTTCTAGAATCCGATCTACTGTAACTACGCGATTTGGAATGTTCGGTTTTTTTTCTACCAACGGGCTGTTCTTCTTCTTTGTTTACGACGATGCCTTCTCGATCAAAAATAGATCTTGGTATACGTTTATTATCTGAAAATGTTGGTAATGTTTTTTGATTTTATTTAACAAAATAATAATTAATTAAGTAATAAATAAAGTTTAGGTAAAAGGTTAGCAAAAGTATCTTCTTATGACTTCATTCTTCTTTTTTCTTCACATTGATCTTCTTTCTTGGTTAAATTGCTTCATGTTATAATCTTTATAATTAATGAATTTCATTTACAAAAAATTTGGCGAATATTTTAAATAAAGAACAAATTAAAATGTCGTAGTTTAAATTTTGACTTTTTTACCGTTATGCACGTTATTACGAGTACAGATCATATTAAGTTATTAAAAGTATCATAATATTCTAAACTAGTCTTTTATTTAATGTTAAAAAAATTAGGTATTGATTTTCTTCCTCTAAAGTAATCTTGCAGAGCTGCCAGAACCTATATTTTAAAAAATTAAAATACTTTACGTCATATAATTTTTAATAGGAGAGAAATATCAAAATAATTTTTAATGGTGTCATAAATAACCTAATCTCACTTAATAGGATATAAAAGTACTTAATATACACGCCAACTAAGAAGAACTAGCGTCCAACCCTTACTGTTGACACCGATCACGATACTTCATTAAAAATATCCCCTGTTTCTCTGGTCGGTTCTTTCTAGCTGGGAATTACTATATGAAGCGTATAAAAGCAAAACCAGACATTTGACATTTTTTTAAAAACGAGATGTACAGTGTAGGTAAAAGTTTATGGTCGGTATGGTAAAATTTAACAGGATATTTGACACATATATAAAATCATACTTTCAGCGAATAGACAAAGATAACAATCATATTTCCCCTTGGTCTCCCCTCCACAAATCTTATTGACGCCCATTGCCCATTAGTGATTCCGATCAGATATTTTACATATTCTCTGGTTCCGATCCTAATATAGCTAAGAAACTAGAGGAGCGTTCTCTAAATTTTTAAATTTTTATCGGGAACCGTTTTCGTAAACTGTAACTAGTTGATTGTTTACCAGTATTCAAATTAGCGAGTACACAAATATATTGGCTATTATCGTTTATGTGTATAAGTATATAAGTGAAAGAAACTAACAAAGGATATATTTATTATAACTTGAAAAATAAATTAAATAATACAAATAGTACTTACATTTACATTACACATTATTAAATCGCGAATCGTCTAAATTGACATTAAAAAACATAAGTTTTTCCACTTTTCTTGTTAACCGTGTTCTTCTTTTATTTAAAATTAAACCAGATTTTGAACATGTGTTCACAAGGAACAGATTTTGTTACAATCCTACAATATTTTATGAATATAGTGGTTAAGTTAGGATATACATGGCGATGGTTTTTCCACCACGGTAATGGACAGTTCCAATCTCTGTTCGAAATATTTTTGTGGGTAATATATCATCAAACAAATACATGTCGACTTCTTTTATATCTCTCAATACAGGTGTATGCTTAGATGAGTCATGTCCAAATAATTCATCAAAAATACACCATGGACTTAAGTCATCTTTATCAGTTTCTTTTTCTTGTACTGGTTGATTTTCAAGATTTACTAAACTTATGCAAAGACTCGTTTCATCCATTTTCCATAGTTGAAGGGCGAGCTTTTAAAAAGTTTGCAGATTGGATTCCTGGATATAAACCGCCAACAAGAAAAACTTTGTCAGGTTCATTACTTCAGGAATGTTATATCAAAACTGAGCAAATTATTATATCACAAATTGTTATAAAGTAGAAAATATCTGTATTACTACTAACCTCTGGACATCTGGAGTAACTGAGAGTTACACAGCATTAACAGGACAATACTTAACCGAAAATTTAGAATTTAAAATGGTTTTATTAGACTGCTGCCATTTTTCTGGAAACCATAATTCAGAAAACATCGCTTCTGTAATTAGTGAAATTATTAATCAGTGGGGTCTAAAAACGAAAAGTAAATTTTGCCATAACTGATTTTTGCCAAAATGCCGAATTTTTTATGCTCTTTGTCAACCTAAAACGTTGTGCTCTAATAGCATCTCTAGATCTTGTATCATGATCATGGACGTTGGAGTTTATGTTAAACTTACCTCTGTTGGCATAAATTTCAATCAGCGTCTCATATATAAATAAATATATATATATATATATATATATATATATATATATATATATATATATATATATATATATATATATATATATATATACAAAGGGGGAGGAGCACAGTGTCAAACTTGTTGGTCTACCAAGATGATATATTGGGTGCCTTTGAGAGGAAGTACCAGGTGGACAGCATCTATACTGACTTCTCAAAGGCATTTGATAAAGTAAATCATCGTTATTTAATCAGTAAATTAGGAGCCATTGGTATAGCTGGCAAATGGCTTGATTGGTATGATAGTTTTCTTGTGGGTAACACCCAGAGCATTAAGATAAATGGTGTGTTGTCTCAATCTGTTGACGTCCTCTCTGGAGTACCACAAGGGTCACATTGTGGTCCCCTACTTTTTGTCCTCTTTATTAATGACGTTGAAAAAGTCATTAAGAATTCAAAATTTCTGAACTTTGCTGATGATAAAAAAATTTATAAAGTCATTACTTGTCAGTATGATCAAATTCAGTTACAAGAGGATCTCAGCAGATTTAGCGATTGGTGCAAACTAAATGAATTAAAATTGAACATTGATAAGTGTTGTGTTATTACTTTTCACAGAAAGCAAACAATTTTAAATTACGATTATAGCATTGATAACACTCAGCTGTCAAGGCAGGACTGTGTTAAGGATTTAGGTGTTTATTTTGATTGTAAATTAACATTTCGTAATCATCTAGAGGTCACAGTAAACATTGCATTTAAACAATTAGGGTTTATAACTAGAAACACTTCTCAATTTTCATGTTTTGTTTTACCAATTCTTTTTAATAGTCTCATTCGTTCCAGACTAGAATATGCAATAGTTGTATGGGGACCTTACTATCAAACCTCTATTGACAAGCTTGATCGTGTTCAGCATAAATTTTGTAAACACTATCATTACCGTAGTGCTTTTCATGACCTTTCTGTCCCATACAGTTATAGTATGATAGCTGATCACTTAAAAATGGTTTCCATGAATCAGCGAAAAGATTATTTATGCCTAATATTCCTTTACAAAATTGTTAATAATTTGATAAATTGCCCTGAACTTTTAAATCGATTAGGTCTTAACACTCTTCATGGAACTAGACATACTTCATTGTTTCATCTGCCATTTCATCAATTTAATTATGAATTCTTCAAGCCTCTTACTAATATGTTGAGACTATATAATAGGTACCAAAGTGATCTGGACTTATTTTTCCAGTCCTTAGAACAATTTAAAAATGTGATAAAGAGACTGCTATTTGTGTAATATTAGTTTTTATTGAAGTTAATTATTAGTTTTTGATATTAGTTTGTATTCAAGTTAATTATTAATTTTGTTAATCTTTACTATTATTTTCCAATGTTGTGCTTACTTTGTAAAATTTTATATATATGTTGTTCCAATGTAATGGTATATCCGTTAATAAATAAATATATATATATATATATATATATATATATATATATATATATATATAGAGTGAAGGTAGTGGCATAATACCTAAATCAAGAAATAAAGGTTTACAGTGTTCCCTATACTCTGCTCTTTCAAGTATCCTCACTACTCTTTTTTGTAATTTAAAAATTCGATCTGCGTAAGAAGAATTACCCCAAACAGTTATTCCGTACTGTAAATGGCTATGAAATAGTGCAAAGTAGCACATTCTAAGGGTATTTTTAGGAATCATATAAACTAAGTTGCGTATTAAAAATATACTGTAGCAAGTCTAGAACTTAAGTAATCTATATGAGCACTCCAATCCAAATTATCATCTAGAAAGATTCCTAAAAAGACCCCTATAAAGATGGGAGCTTTGTTCTTTTTAGTTGGCGATTACTGTACATGTCTTATAATAATCTTAAGAACTAGACGAGTTAACTATAGAGTTGTAAAACAATTTATAAAAATAACTTACCACATAATTTTTGTAGTTCCACTTTTGGCTCTGCTCTCTTAGAAGTATTATACCAATGAAGTTACCACATAACATCATAAAACCAACAGCTTTTTTAACCAATAATTGATTTGTTAGTTTGCTTTTACCTAAACTATATGGCTGTAAAACATAATTAAACATTTAAACAAACAAACAGTAATATAAACAATACTTTAGTATTAGATCTTCTTTATTGTATGGTAGTTGTAATTTCTGCTTTTTCGGGTGAATTTTCAATTTTCTTGTAAATTTATAATTGATAAATTTTTGAATGTGCAGCTTAAATTACAAATTGGGTTTGAGCAGTACTCTTGCCAAATGAGTAATTTAAATTTAGATAAAAACATTGCCAATAGTTTCCTAAACTGCCAATTGAATGAAAAGCAACATTTAATTGAAAATATTACTTTAAAAATTCTTTCTAAACAATTATAACATTTTAGAACATAGAGATACAAAGTTGAATTCCATTTACCTTCTTCCTGTAATGAAGATTTTTAATATAACAATATCAAAACAATTTTATAATTTATTTTCCTAATGATATCACAGTTTTTGACATCATATTTCACTCTTAAAATTTTTTTTTAAATACGATCTTCCTGACAATAAATACATCTTTTATCTAAAATTACTTTTTTTTACTTGAAAAATGAAATTAATTTTAAAATATATATCATTTTTGTAAAAAGTACCATTTAAAGAAATGACAGTCCAAATAAAGTTTAAAAAAATTGGCAAAAGAGGAAGTACAATGTAATGATTGAAGAAACATTAAGGATGAGAAAATGGGAAGACTTAATTTTTACAAAGTTTAAAATAAATGCATTAACATTATTCATCAACATTTAGCAATTATTGTGTAAATATATACTGCTTTTTAATAATTTTGTAAAAATTTGTTTTACTGATGATCAAAGACAAGAACAATGGACTGACTATGTTGCTAGATGGCAATAATATGTAAGCTTTTACAAGCTTGGTACTAATAAGTTAAAAAAATAAATGCGGAGACAAGTATATCAGAGATATTTTGAAGTTGTAGTATGTCCTATATTTACTATCTTTAATCGGAATTATCCACAAATTCATTTAAAAATATATTTATTTTGATGTTTTGATTTGTACTTCAGATATCGTTTTCAAAATTGAAACATTAAAAATAAATGGATACACCTATAATTCACTAAAATTGAATGCCTAAAAGGAAGTACGGATAAACGATACACAAATTTAGAGGCATCAAAAATAAACAAAGAATAAGATGATCATTATCCATTTTTTAACACAACAGTATACCAGAAGTATCTAAGGAAATCAAAAAATTTTATCCTTTCTAAATATAATTTACAAAAGATTTAAAGTTCTTTTAGGAGTTGTGTCAATGTGAAATTAAATATCAGACTCAAACACAAGCACAAAGTTAAGCAGCATAATTTAAAATTGTTCATATAATTCAAATATTTATAATCAATTGAGGATAAGAGGACATCTTTCTAAAATAACTTGCTCTAGTTTGATAATGTCACTGATTTATCAAAGTTGAATCAATTGTAAATAATTATCAATAAAGTAAGTTCACCTCAACAAATTAAATAAATTTGTTTTATACTGTTTACCCTTTCCAAAGTGAACCAGAGGAATAATGGATTTTGGATCACCCAAGCTTCTTTCAATGGGTGCTGATGATTGAGTTCCAGTAAAAGTTTTTCTTTTGATGCCTACTCGTATAGATTCCAATTCAGTAGTAGATACATTGGCAAGAAGTCCATAGTTATGCTTAGAGCTAAAATTACAACAAAGAATTAAATGAACTAATTGATTTAGATCTTAAACAATAAACACTTTTGAGTTAATAGAGACTACCTTATTTTAGAATGTGTAGTTCACTTCATAGGGAATCCCCACATTATTTGTATGAAGTCAAATTTGAACAGGAACTGATTATATATTAGTTTAATACACACTTAGAGATGAAGATATACAAACAGGCAGTTTTTTTGCCAACTTTGTTGGTTACAATATAATATATATATATATATATATATATTATATATATATATATATATATATATATATATATATATTTGATTAAAACATGACCACAGATAATTGGTTTATACCAATACTATCTGTGGAGAATGCTTTGTAATTTCATTTGTATGTCAGGCAGGTTTTAGTTATAATAAATCTCACTCATCTTTAATAAATTGAAAGCTTTTATGTGGCCTTCAATAGCCTTAGCTTTCATAATTCTCTGTACTTGAAGTTCAAGAATTAAAACAAAATTTTGTAAAACCTGGCTTTAAACGCATCCAATTTTCCACTGGCTATTATAAGTAAAAAAAACTAATTAAATTTATATAGAAGTACTTACCGCTGAGTGTTATTCCTGCTAGCCATCTTTTCATTTCACTTGGCACGTTTAAAGCTAGATATTATTGATTAAATTACTGTTTTGTATTATTTTTACTTTAAACAAAAAGCACCTCTACAAAATTACAAATTTAGGGTTTAGGGATAACATTAACTATTAATCTCACTCACTCCATCGGGGATTTTGTGCTGTTTATTATTTTTACAATGACAATTGACATTGACATACTAACTCCAAACTCCCTAGAACTTTTCATCCGCCGCCACAGAATAATAAACAAATAATTGTTTATTATTCTGTGCCGCCGCCATTTTTTTCGTACTAACAGATTTGATAGTGACGTATTTATTATACATACTGGTTTCATCGAGCAATAAGACAAAAGAGGGAATCTAATCCTTAGGACAAGGAGACCAAAAAAGTGGCCTCTGATGGCGGACATATCCGGAAATGCGAATGCGCGAAATTTAAATTTTCCGACACTTATCAACAGTAGCTATATAATATTTTTCAGAATGTGTCTTAGACGAGAAAGTTTTAATTAATTATTAATGATAAGAGTCTAAAATGCGACACAATTGTTAAAAAACTTCCATATAAATAAGATTTCATGTGACATTTGGGACAAACAATAACATAACCCAACTAAATTTGATGTCAAACAAGGAGAGAGACTCTCTTTCCTTGTTTAATGTGGCCTCTAAAGATCGCACTTCCTGTCTAACAATATGTTTGCCACCACTACCTTTACATTCCCTCTATTGTCTTTTTGCTCGATGACTGGTTTATAGATTTAAAAGAAATATTTATTAAATAAATATTTTTTATTTAATAAAGTTATTTTAGTTATAATTAAATATTCCATAAAAACACCTCTTCGTTGTTACTTTTCGTACAGGTATCATAATAAAAATTGATTAAAAAAATTATTTGCTAATTGTGGCACTTTATTTTTTTTTAATAACTAGACTTTCTTTGGTATATTTATATTATTTATAGTATAACTATAACCTAACATGTTTGTTTACGAAATGTCTGTTCGAAAAAAATTGCTGACAATATTTTCTTATGAAAATTTCTATTAAAAAATATATTACACGTCATTGAGGTGGAGGCCATAAAACGAAAGAAGAAGAAGACAAAATCAAACTCAAAATCCAAAATCTACACAGGTTGGTGACACTGAATTGAATTTTTATCGTCCAATAAATAAATAAGAAAATAGGACACGTTTTATTTCATAAATGTCTATACTGAGTATACTCTGTCTACACTACATCACAGAACATGTGTGCATCTACCAATGACGTATAATATAACAGCATTCAAAATATAAAACCAGCATAACACCAGACTGGTCAGTCTGTCACAGCGTCACAGCATAGATACCTTATGCTGTGACACTGGGCGCGTTCAGCAGACGGAGCTGCTCCACAACTATTGAGTAAAAGTCTGCAAAATGCAACCGCTACCGCGGCGCTACTTCCGGAGCGGCCTGTCAAATTTGGTAGCGTAAAAAAGTATCGCTACATCCATCCAACATGTTGAGAGAAATGTCATTCTTGACATTTCGGTACTAAAATTGAGGGTTAGGTGTTTGTTTTGTTTTTATTTTACATTTTTTGGAAATTGGCGACATTTGTATTGTCTAAATAAGTTGTATGTTGTTATGATATAAAAGGTGAAGTGTGCATGTAGACTCGTGTTTTTTGTTGTTGAAAGCTCTTTTGTGTTCTGGTATACATTTGTTGAAGGTTCTACCGGTTTAACAGAGGTATAAGTTTGTATGTTGGGTTTTTGATTAAGTTTGTTATACTCCACTGTATAAATGTTTTTTATGTTGGCTCTGGTACTTAATATATTTGCTTAACTAATTGTTTGTTCTGAAAGCTGGTGTTATTCCTCTCTATTTGTGTTTTCTTAGTTCTGTTGATATCATGCCTGATATGTAATTATTGTTTCAATTCCTTGATGGTTTTATTACTTACGTATCAAAGTCTTTGTTTCAGGCACTATATAGCTTTCTTTATTTAGATGATAATTGTGTGTAATATTAAATTTTATTTTCAACCATCTAATATGTTGTTTCCAAGTAAGTGAAACTTTACTATATATTTACTGCGATTTAAAATGCTTTAAAATAACCAAGTGCCAGGCCGAAGTCTGCAGAAGGATATTGATCATATATCCAAATGGAGCACACAAAATGGTATTTGGATGCGTCAAAATGTCATAATTTTCATTTGCACCTTCCTCATCCCCCAATAATATTCGAATATAGTAAACACAATTTAACCCTATATTCTACTTTTGAAAGCAAGGATCTAGGTGTGAACCTTGACTCTAACCTTATATATAAATCACACATTTCCACAACAATACAGAAATCTATGAAGCTACTTGCTTTTGTGAAGAAAACCACCATTGCACCTAAACTTAAACTTAAGACTGTACAATTTTCTGTCATGCCATTGTATGGATGCATCTATACTGTGAATATGTTTCATTAGAATGTACACTGAACTTCTCTTGAGGTATGTAGAAATCAAAGAGACTGAATAGTTCTATTTATAATTATCAACAGTATGTGCACCTGCTTCAAACTTCTCTCCAAAATATTTGTTTATTAGTCTCCAATATTTCAACTAGGTATGTGCAGACTTTTTATGTTCTTTTCATAGATACAATTATAACCCGACAAGCGAGAGCTGGTGGGTTGCGTGTAGAACAAATTGAAAAGTGGAAGGAATTGCTCTTTTCTATTGCAGTCGGCTAGGAGTTCACATCGTGTATAACCGTTTAAGTACCTATACTATATACCTATAATCGCGATTAAATACCTCTCCTATCTCTCTTAGAATAATTCCTTTTCTATTCGCGCAGCTCACCCGCCAGCTCTCGCTTGTCGGATTATATTCTTATAACAACTTTACTCCCAGAACTCTTCTGTTAGCTAACTCTTCAAAGAATCTCCAAATTTTTAATCTATCAGTTTTCCTCTTCAAAAGTGATAATTCTGATCCAACTTTGTAATACTTTCGACTTCAGCTTTTGTATTGTGTTTAGTGTTAAATTACCTGCATGCATTAGATAACTTAAAACCATTAGACCTTGTGACTTTTTCTGAATTGATTTGTTATCTTATTTTGCATTCCTCTCTATCTGTAAATAATAAACCTAATCTATAAACAAATACTGAGGCCAGTATGGACCTATGGCTGCCAACTCTGGGGCTGTGCCAAACCTAGTAACATCAAAGTAATCCAGGTATTCCAGAATAAAGTGCTGAGGAACATCGTAAATGCGCCTTGGTACGTTAGGAACAACAATCTTTACTGGGACCTCAAGATGGAAGACGTCAATCAGATAATCAAGAAATTTGCAGGGAGCCATGAACAACGTCTCCATCATGTAAACGTCGAGGCTATCCAGTTCCTCGATAATACGAACCTAGAGAGAAGGCTCAAAAGAACAAAGCCTTTTGAACTGGTATAGTGAGTGAGTGAAAAGCAGAGCAAAGTGTTGTGCGAGTATGCATGCTAAATTTAATGCTAGTTATTAGAAATAATAGGAAAGATACTAGTGAGTAGACACCTAATTTTAAGTTTTCATTAGTAATTTAAGTTAGAAACAAATTGATAATTGGTCTTACTGACCAGATTTTAATGTAAGTACACTTCAGTGTATTCAGTAAAAAAAAAAATGTGAATATATGTTGTTTTTTTGTTATTGTACTATTCATATATTCTTTTTCCAAATCAGTTTATTGTATTAACTGCATTTATAGCACTGTAAATAAAACTTGTATAATGTAAATAAAATGATATATTTTTAGTAGCTTTTGTTTTATTAAAATTAATGATTTTACAGAGGAAAGTGTGTTTATAAGCTAAGTAAGAAAAGTTTTGTAAATATAACATAAATATTAATGAACCAAAATATTTACAAGTATCATCATTCTATTTGCCTTTTTGCCTCTTTAATAGATGTTCCCTCATTTTATTAATAAAAGCCACACCCAAACTTACTCTTAAATACTCATTCCTCACCTCATCTTTTTTAGTTACTCCACTCACCCAATGAAGCATGCTCATTTCAGCCATGCAATTTCTGTTTATTCCTATTTACTGTACAACATTCAGTACCATATATAATCACTGGTCTCAAGACAGTATTATAGAGCCTGTCCTTTAGTTTTACTGGTACCTTCTTATCCTTATCACAACACTTCAGTCGCCTCCTTCCAAGATTTTCTGCAGCATTTAACAGTAGATTGAATACCAAGCATGATAGTGCATCTCCCAAAGCAGACCTCGGTTAGTTTTAAATGACTCTGAGACTTCTCCTTGTATCCACACTTTACATTTAACAATATATTTAATAATAAATAGGTCCTGTTGAGTTTACCTATTAGCTTTATTAGTATTTTTCCATCACACTGAACTCCACTCATTTCGTTAATACTGTTTTAATTCTATTACTTACATTTACATCCTAATAACTCTATAATACTGAGTCTAACTACCTAAAACTACCACTCTCTTTTATGTTTTATAACACTAGATTGAATGGCATCAAATATAAAATAGGGGTCTGTCATATTTTTCAATTAACAAGTAAAAATATTTATAAGGTAGTAATTGGGCCAAGAGTAACTAATTTTCCAGCAGATCTATATAAAGAAGGTAGTTCGAATATCACTGGCAGTGGCATCACAGCAGCCTAGAAAAGAAATATGAATACAGCAGTCCCTCCCCAGCGATTGGAATACTTGCACCATACATAAAAAGGGAGATATATCTCAATACCCACATCACAGAAGAACTACTCTCCTTCATACTCCGTGCTGTTGCATGGCACATAATGATAGTGAATAATAGGAAACTAAGGCTTATGAGGCTATCTAAATTTTGACAACTCATTAAATATTGCAGCCTTTAGGTAAAAAGTAGGTACATATAATACAATACATTAAATTAAAAGTTAATATGCTATTGATATGATTTGTGGCTAATGAACATAGTTTTGAAGCCAAATCTCTCTGCATACTGTCACACACACAATTAACAATATCTTAATTATATTAACTTCATTAATTTTACATATAGTATTTATGCATGAAAATATACTCTTATGCATGAAAAAAGTACTCTTTATTGAGTCCCAACAAGCTGCACATATAAACCAAATTTTATTTATTTTTTATTATTATTTATATTACCTACAGATGCAAACAAGTTTTAAATGTACATAGACCTGGGCAAAAATAGTAAATTAAATTATCACCTCTAAGGAAGATGGAGAAAAGTTGTCAAGAAATGTATGGGATATAGTTTAATAATATACACACATCAATAATAATTAATAAAAATCAATAATATACACATGGAATCACCCAGTATTTCCGATTTTGTAAAGTATTACTAAATTTTTTTTAATGAAAAATGAACTACATTTTATACTAAACCAGCTAAATTACTATAAAAAAAATCAAAAAAATTTTACAAATACATTAAATTAACAAAAACACGAACAAATGAAAACATTGCAATGGTTGACTAAAAAAAGATACAGTCTTGTTACGATACAGGCTTCAATCTGACGGGAATGCTTCTAATCAAAGCATCAACTTGTTCTTGAGGTAAGTTTGCCCATTCTTTGCGTTTCATCTTCAGTTTTCAGAAAGTCTGTGGATCAAAGTCTATTATTACCATTATTGCTTCATTATGGTTATCTGGCCACATTATATATTGAGGCATTAATAATAAGATTGCTGACACAATTTCTTTAAAAATACACTATGGGCTGTACTCTTGGCTATATTGAACCTGCCGCCACAGGCTACAAACGATTCTGGTTTAGCTAAAACCCAGGTGGTGAACAGCACTTTTTTTATCTAAAGGAATTGTAGCTCCAATGGGTATAACTCCTAAATTTCCTAGTTGCTGGGTAATTACCTAAAACATTTATATGTAGTTTTCAAAGAACTAATAATCTTTACTAAAACCTACTTCAGCACATTCCCTACTCATGCGAAAATGCTTTATCGCCTATTAAAAAGATCTCCCATATATTGGGGAATGGTTTCCTCATAAAAATTTTGATTAGGAGGAACTTGAGCTCTCTCAGCATTATTCAGCTCTAATTCTTCAGTTTGTGCCAACTGATCCACAACATTTTCAATTAGCTGGATATTATTTTCCTTGTCCGCTAGTAATGTGACGTAAAGTTTAATAATATTTAAAAGTCAAGCTAAATTGGCAATCTAAAACATAATCAAAATATTTAATTTTAAAATGACAAATTATTTGACATTGACAGATAAGGTAGCGGTAGCGGAATCCAGCAGGTTTTGACTTATGACGTTTGGTCCAGCGCTTTAAGCTGGATTTTCATAGATCCGATATCCGATGACACGAAATACGAATTTTTTTCGTACGAATATATTTGATTGTCGTATCCGAAATTTTTTGACATACATTTCATATATATGTGTTATGTGTTAGATTATTGGATGGATTCGATGGATTGATATTTATTTTAATGCACTGTCAATAAATCTTAGCTGTTTTGTTTAATATAATATATATTGTATTGAGCTACGGTCTCGTCGTTTTTGTCTCATATAGTGTAGAAGACCCAAAAGCAACACTTTATTCATTGCATTTTTATTTAATAATTAGGTATTTGTTCCATTTTAAATATATTTCAAATAGTAAACATAAACACTTCACAAAAATAAGGTTAAGGTTCAAGTTAAAATGTCAACAATGTCAAAATTCATCCGATTTTCGTGTAAAAGTTAAAATATTTTTAACTTCTTCCGATGACTTTTAGTTTCGTACGAAAATCCCACCTGTCATTTTTCAACCAATGAAATTCGCTGAAATTTATATCGTATCATCGTACCGTCGGATATCGGACCTGTGAAAATCCACCTTTACGATGGATTCGGAAGTAGCGGAGCGGTAGCTGCTCCGTCTGCTGAACGCGCCCAATGTCACCAAATGCTGTCACTGTCACTGTCCTTAATTCAACTTTGACATTTTAGTGTTCAGTCAGATTTAGAAACATATTTGTTCAAATTTCCATTTGACTCGGACACGTGAATTAGTTTAAAACTGGTGTTAAACTATTATTATTTTTTGGACCAGTGAAATTACTTAAGGAAAATGAGTACCATTGTTGAAAAAATTGCGGCTATAGAAGCCGAGGTAAGGATATTAATTCAAAAATGGATTAGAATGTTCCTAACCTCTGACCGGTTTTCAGATGGCCAGAACTCAAAAAAATAAAGCAACAGCAGGACATTTGGGACTTTTAAAGGCTCGTATAGCAAAACTCCGGAGAGAATTAATTACTCCAAAAGGAGGTGGTGGAGGTACTGGCGAAGGTTTTGATGTAGCTAAAACTGGAGATGCACGAGTCGGATTTGTAGGTTTTCCATCAGTGGGAAAAAGTACTTTACTAAGTAATTTAGCTGGTGTGTATTCTGAAGTAGCTGCCTATGAATTCACCACACTGACAACGGTACCTGGGTGCATTAAATACAAGGGAGCAAAAATACAGGTACATTAATGTAAAATATCTACATTATCTTTTTGTTTTAGTTACTCCAGTTTTTCCGTATACTAATTACTGATTCTAGTTTTGATGAGAGCTGCTTAATTTTATATTTGATAAGCAGAAAAGTACATACTTTTCAGTCAGGCATTACAAAAAATAAAGATCTCATTAAATATTTGAAAATTAAACTTATGTGTTTAACAGTATGTATGTTTTATTTAATTATGATGGTGTTTGTTAATAAATTGTTTGGTCTTTTAGGAAGAAACAATTATGAGCATGTATTTATTATTTATATAAACTCCTAACTGACAAAGTAGTACAATATCCTAACAGTTGGAGCCTACTAAAATAGTTGAATTATAATAATTACAATAAAAAATTATTATATTTGCCCCTGAATTGAAAAATAAATATTTGACTCTTGTTTCCTATTTTGACATGACTAAATTTTGAAATTAGAAATGATAACTATTATAATTCTAATTATAATATTCACACAATTTGATTAGTTAGGGAATAAAATTTTCCCAATGACAACCAATTTAATATCTGTACATAAATACATTAAACATCTAAGATCTAACAACATGACCAGAAAAACCAAATGTAAAATATACAAGACCCTGATAAAACCAGCCTTGTACAGTGAAACTTGGATAATTTGAATCTCAGGGGACCTTTAAAAAAATTTGAAATATCCAAAAATTCGAATTATGCAAAAATTCAAATTAAAAATATATCTACAAAACCAGTGATACCTACAAAAACATCTGCAAATGATAAAAATCAACAATAGTTGACCATTTTTATCTTTTGCAGATGTTTTCATTCCTATTCTTTTCCGAGTTTTGTCAACCGAAAAAAATGGGCTAACAAAATTCGGTCAAGACAACCAATTAAAATATTTGCAAGCTATAAAAAATGGATAATAAATGGAAATAAAAAGAAATCCTAAATTTTAGCTGCTTTTTAGAATTTAGCTTCTCGGCAATGACAAAAGATTTTAAGGTATTCTAAGGTGAACTAAAAATAGAGTGACTTAAGTTGTTTTTATTTTCAAACTACCATCTAAGTTGTGTTATATGATTCGTTGCTTCAGCTGCACTGCAACATCTTTAGCCATGTTGCCAAAATCTTTATAAGAGACAGCAGGATCAGAAATAACATCCTCCCAGCCGTTGACTGAAAGCAGCTCTTCTGTTAAAGTGTTGTTAGCATTTTCTGCGTTCTCCTACTTTTTTACGAAACCAGCTTTTTTAAACAGTGTTTAATCGTTTCAGTTGTTACTTTCTCCTAAGCTTTATTACACATCGAGAGGCTTGAATAATGTCTAACTTTATTTCAAGGGAGTTACAATTTTCCGTCAATATGTTTTCAACCAAAAAACATCTGTTAAAATGTTTAAGATTTTTTGGTGCCCTATAGGATGGAGAACTGAAATCATGTTGGCAGGAAATAAATAACTTTTACATTTTCCATTTGTGGGATAGTGTCGTAGGCCATACAGTTCTCAATAAACAAACTAACTTTCTTTTTTCTTTTATGAACTTTTTGTCTAATTTCATCAGCCATTTCTCGAAAAGAATCATCAGTAGAGGCAACATTTCTGATCCGTCCTTGTTTATCTCTTTCATCTATATCCAGAATCATCTCCTCCCATTTTTTTCCATTTGTTGGCTTCTTGCTGATTAACGGTCCCACTTTCTTCACAAATGGATTTGAATGAAATTTTATTGTGTTCTTTGAAGCCGTCTAGCCACCCTGTACTCGCCTTAAAGTTGTTTTCCCCATTTCGATAACAAATTGTACAGCTTTGCTTCTTATAAGGGGACCACTCACGAGAATTTCCTTATCCTCGGCTTGTTCGAACCATTTTAAAACACATTTGGGTTTTCTGGTTCCCTTAACATTTTTTGTTCTTTACCGCACTAACTTTCACTCTTGATATTTTTTCTTTATTCTTCAGGTAGGTATATCCATCTATTTGAAGAAGTAGGTGTGAATTATCATGTGTTAGGATGTGATTCCTTGTAATCTCAGATTTTTTCTTTGTCCCTTTTACGACTTCTTTAACTGTCGCTATTTTTTCCGATAATGTCAAAGTTTTGTATGTTCGAGCTACCAAGCGACGACATCTTCCCTCAAAACGCAATGACATGCTGACGTGATTGCGGTGCTTGCAACGCCAGCGCATCTTAACTGAAGGGACCTTTTCGCGGAAATTTCCAGCATGAAATTGGCATTTTAGGTTGTAGAAAAGTTCGAATTATCCAAAATATAATTCAAATTATTCATGACTTTTTACCATTACCTTATATAGAAATGCTAGGGACCAGAATAAAAATTCGAATCAAAGAAGATTTTGAATTAGAGAAGTTCGAATTAAGCAGGTTCCACTGTATCGTCGCCTCAAAGCAATAGTAGGATATGTAAAAAAAATTATTTTTGTGATATTCATGTCAACTGATTCGAAATAAACCCTTCTGTTGAGTGTAACACTGGGATAAATAAAAAGTGATATACTTTTTTCATAATACTACATACCCTTGTATAGCTTAATTCCTTTTAGCTCAAATTTTATAATGCAACACTAAGACAACATACATATCATACCATTATAATTGTTGTTGATTTTGTCACATATTAATGCAACACTAAGTTATCTTACGCACATATTCTACTGTTGCCATGTACTTATTGCTGAGTTGCAATTATGTATAACAGAAATTTACAGATATTGTTAAAAACAGAATATTTTTGAGGGCAACAGTAGGACAACTAACTTTTTGTCCAATTATTTTTCACTTTTTTATTAATTAATATAAATTGATATTTGACACATGTAAAGTTAGGTACTCAAACAAAATTCCACGTAAATCCATTCAAATATAAAAAAGTTATTAATTACTGAAGGTTCGTAAAATTTTCAAATGCCTTTTTCTCGAAACTACATTATTTTACATATCCTACTGTTGCTTTGAGGCGACGGTATATGGATCAGAGACATGAACACTGTCGAGAAGCGCTGAGCGCTGGATGGGCCAGGTTGAACAGATGTTGGAGACTGAAACACCAAAACATATAATTAGGCAAACACCAGTAGGGAAAAGGTCAAAAGGAAGACTCAAACTTAGATACATGGAACAAGATCTGAAAACGCTTAAGATTACCAACTGGAAAAACAAAGCAAGGAACAGCACAGAATGGCGGAAAATCCTAGAACAAGCCATGACCCAGAAAGGTTTGTCGAGCTACTGATGATGACGATGATGATGATGACATAAATACGCTTTCTAAATATAGTAATATGTTTGGATTTTCTTTGAAAACTAAGCATGGACATACATTTTTTTGTCTCTACTACATGTATTAGAAAGAAGTGGGGCACTGAAAGAAGGTTCTGAGAAGAATCATATTAGTAGTTTCATTCTTTTGTCACTGTGTTTGTTGTTAAACATTGTTTTAATCCACAATTTTAATCAGCAAAACAATTTTTTGGATCCAAAGCTTTTGTTAATGCTTACGCTTAGTTGATTTGTAAACCTACATAACTCGGATTCACTTACCCTCAGAATTTGTGCAGTAGCCAGAAAGTTACGGGTTTATCTTATCGAAAATGAAAACACTTTTTTTGCATTTACTTTTAGTCTATTATGAATACATGTGTTATGAGATTAATTATTACTTGATACTAATATTTGAATTTTATTAGTTGCTAGATCTTCCTGGTATCATTGAAGGTGCCAAAGATGGTAAAGGTAGAGGTAGGCAAGTAATAGCAGTTGCAAGAACCTGCAGTTTAATCTTTTTGTGCCTGGATGTGTTAAAACCACTGGGACATAAAAAATTAATTGAGCATGAATTGGAAGGATTTGGCCTAAGATTGAATAAACAACCTCCTAACATATATTTTCGGAAAAAAGACAAAGGTGGAGTTAATCTTAACTGTATGGTACCGCAATCTGAACTTGATTCGGATACTGTGAAAAGTATCCTGTCTGAGTACAAAATTCATAATGCTGATGTTACTTTGAAATATGATGCCACCAGTGATGATCTCATAGATGTTATTGAAGGCAACAGAATTTATGTCCCCTGCATTTATATATTAAATAAAATAGGTAAGTGAATGTACCAAAATACTATTCTATCATCAATTTTTGAAGTGAATCTTCTATTAAATGATTGTCAAAATTTAATAAGTCATAAATGTCATCCAATTAATAACAACATTGAATCATCTGTCAAATTTTTAGAATAATTCTAGTTTGTTTCTAATTTGTTTAATATAAGTAAATAATAAAATTACTTTATTTAAATTTAAATATATTATTTACATTTTAAAAATACAGAAAACAGTATAAAGCTGCACACTAGTCTACAGTACCGCCAACTGTACAATTTTTTTTAGTAGAATCTATTAATGTGACTTTTAGGGGCTTTTAACTTAAATTTCCATTAAGACCCATCGATTTTGATGAAATTTTGGAATTAACCTCTACTTATCCTTAACTTCAAAATGTACCCTATGCCGGAGGTTGCTTTAAAATAACAGAGACAATTTTGGTCAAATTCAAAGTATTTCAATTTTTTTATTTTTAGCCCCATTTTAATGATTTTTTAGCTTACTGTGTATAAATTTATAAATTTTAATTTGATATAGTCAGTTTTTCGATAAAGTTTTATATTTGACTTATTGTACGGTGTTAATTAAAATGTGGTTTTATTATTTTATCGTTGAAACATCCTGTGGAATAATTCCGTTTGTCAATTTTCGTAAAACCTTATTTTTCGGTTGCAACCATGTCTCCTAAACATTGGTGTTTTTTCTTTCATGTCAAAATATGCCTTGGTTCATTTTTTAGAGCAAAATGAATTTGCCACCCACAATTTAGGACTTTTTAATTATGATTATTTTGGAGTTATTTTATAATAAGACGACATTTTGTTTACCTATGATTGATTATGGTTCTTAGTGTCGAAGATTGTACACAAGCTGTTGCTCTGGTTGGAGGTGGGCAACATTATGAATATGTGGCTAGAGTACTACACACTCATCGCTCTACCATCCAAAGGGTAGTGGAACGTTTTATACGAACTGGAACAAACGCTTTGCGGGATCGTCACTTAACAGCGGTGCAAACAAGAAATCAGCTTTAAGAGGTTCGAGGCAATAATGTAAGAGTATTTACGTTTGTCAAAGATTAAATGAATTCTGTTTGCAAAGTTGCAGACCAGCAACTAGGCCCAAATTACATTAACGACGCAGAGTGGCTAGACTACAATTTCCGGGGAACATTTACATTGGAATTTAGGACAATGGAGTAATGTTCTTTTTACGGATAAATTGAGATACTGTCTTTACTCATCAGATGGGAGAGAACGAGTATGGCGTCGAACTAGAGATAGATTTGCAGAGTGCGCTTTCAGTCCCCTCGTTAGCCCTCGTCTGAGCAGGAATATCTCGAGAGGCGCACACTGAATTGATATTTATTCAGGGTTCATTGACTGCACATCAGTATATTGAGGACATTTTAGCGAATCACATAGTACCCTTTTCTCAATATATTGACGATGATTTTCTATTAATGCAAGATAATGTGTGTTACGCAATATCTAGAGGAAGTTGGTATTAATAAAATGAACTGGCCAGCGTGTTCGCCAGATCTGAACCCAATAGAGCACATTTGGGACATGCTTGGTAAAAATATTAGAGGTTGTGAAGTCGCACCAGCCTCAATTAACGAACTTCGCTTGGCTCTAGAAGAGGAATGGCAAAACATCCAGCAAGATGATATTCGCAACCTCATAGACAGCGTAAGCCGACATGTACAGGTAGTTATAGAGGTTTAGGGGAGGAGGGGGGCAATACAAAGTAATAAGTTATTTTTTAGTAATTTTTCTTTGTTATTTGCGTACTTAGGTTAAGTTACATTTAAGTTGTTTTTTTTATGTTTGTTATTGTTACCATTGTTCATTAAAACCAAGATCATGTCATTGCTTTTAATCATTATTTAAATGCAGTGCCTCTAGGATGTAGATATAATATTCCTTCGATATCAGTCACCAAAGGTATTACAAATTAATACAAAAGATAATGGTAATGATAGGAAAAGTCGTAAATTGTGGGTGGCAAAGTCATTTCGCTCCTAAAAATGAACCAATCCGTATTCTGTTGTGATTTTTTTGCATCTGAGTGTATATTCTAAGCAAAAACATTTCTATGCAGTTTTGTCGACAAATCAGTCCTTTATGCATGATTGAAAATTTCAATTTTTCTTGTGTTTTCAAACTGTCACGAATAACTCAAAAACTGTACATTTTATCGAAACAACTGTTAATAGATGAAATGTTGCCTATAAAAAAGTCAAAGATATTCCTTTTTTATTTTTCCAGTAGTCCTAATACAAACAGAGTTATAACTCATTGAAGATGATAATTTCTTATTTAATGAAACATAAAACTCAACATACTTCTTTTTTAATCAAACTTATTTTTATCATAACTCACTTAGTTCATATACTTGAGAGTTGTACAAAGTCTCATTTTAATTATTATAGGTTGATAATTGTAACCATCGAACGACCCATGAGAAACCGTGGGTGTCAATGGGTAACAATATAACTATCTCCGAAAATTGGGAGCCAATGTAGAACAATAAAACTCACAACTTTCTTTGGGAGTATAAAATTTCTGTGTATAAAATTTGTAAATTTGGCAAAGGCCGACCCATTACAATAATTTTTAATCTTTCCTGATTTTGGCGCCTTGAAAAAAGCGTTTCAATCAAACTGTAGATTATATCGTTTATAATATTATGACAAAATTTATAAATCACAATTTTGAAATAAGTAATTTATATTAATAAATAATTTATTATTGTACATTTGAAGAGGTTAGGCGGCGCCTATCTTGCCTACTCCGACGGGCCGCCCATGTTCTTAATTTATTAATTCTTTGTTTTCATCCTTTTTTAATACAAAGGCATTCTTTTTTTATTTTTTTTATTTATCATTAAGTCCACTCCTGATACGTTTATTACATATCTGAAATTTAACCATACTAATGATCTTTTTAAAACGCTTTGTTTTTTTAGATCAGATTAGCATTGAAGAATTGGATGTAATATACAAAATACCTCATTGTGTACCAATATCTGCACATCATAGGTGGAATTTCGATGATTTATTGGAAAAGATGTGGGAATATTTGAAATTAGTGAGAATGTATGTATTATAATTTTGTGTTTTAATTACGATTATTACATTTTTACCTACTTATAAGTTACAATGTTACATTAATTATAATGGATTAACCTCTGTAATATATCCAAAACTTCTTACATCTATACTTTGCAGCTACTGCTCCGTGGTATTTTTAATATAACAACAACTTATATGATATTTCAACTTCGTAATATACAATTTTTCAACATCATACTAAGTATCATATAATATTGCTTTACTTACAATCTGCAGACACATTTATTATCTTTAATCAAATAAAAGGCAGATATCAAGCACAGTTTTTTTTATTAAATCTTGTCCAAGTACTTTCGATCTCAGATCATCTTCAAGGGCATTTTGTCACAAATTGTTGGCTATTCAGCACATCTATGAATGTTATATACACTGACCGGCAAAAAAAGTGGCCACCCTATAAATTTCCAAAAATAAAAACTCATTAGAAGTGTTATGCACTGTTTCATATTGTATACTCAACATCTTTTATTCTTAAAAAAAACGGTCATTTCTGCTTGATTCCTTATTATAATTTATTTAATTATAAAGCTACAAAAGAAAATAGTTTAATATCGAAACGAACAACAAACAACAAAAATTACGAGTGAACTTGTACAAAGTTGTCTAATGTTGGGTAGTATATCCTAAAACATCAATATCCGTTTGCATACGATTTATAACGGAAAGAAACAAATTTTAAATAAAAACTTAAGGAATACACTTATATATGCTCACGAAGCATGTTTTGAAGCTTTGAAGACTTTCTGGCTGGTATGGTTGACTTAATATGACCCTACGATGAAGTTCATTGTAAAGCTGTTTGATGATACTCAGATCAGAGCTGTAGGCTGGCCATTGTAGAGTATTAATTCCTACTTCTCCCAAGTAATTTTTCACGATCTTGGAGTATGCGGCCGTGCATTATCATGCATAAAAACGAAATTGTCCACAATAAATTATCCAAATGGAACTACGTCTTCTGCCAAAACATCCTCTATATACCGGTATTCATTCAGGGGGCCATTAATGAAAATAAGTTTTAGTTTGAGCTTCAGATGAGATTCCAGTCCAAACCATGACACCCTTACCGCCAAAATTTCTTCTCTGGGGCATACAAGCTTGGGCATATCTTTCATTTCTCCGTCTCCAAATCCTCTGTTGGTCATCGCCACTCTTAAAAAAAAACGCGATTCATCAGTAAAGAGAATTTGGCTCCAATCCTATATATCCCAGTGTTGATGTAGAGCAAAAATGAATCGATTCAAACCTCATGCAGACTGTTTCTTGCAGCAATTGCAGTGGAATGGTGATTTTTAATCACTATAAAACGATCATCTCCTTGCGAGGTAACTCTTCTACGACCGGAAAAAGGTCGACATGAGTATGTACCAGTCTCTATAAAGTGAAGAAAAGCTCTCCGTACTGTAGTTCTCGGAATACCTAAAGTTTTGAATACATAAACTTGACTTCTTCAGTCTTGTAGCAATGCAATGATTCAAGCAACATCTACTGTAGATAACACCATATCTTAATTATTCACTTTTAATAAGAAATTCACGTTTAAAAAGTTAAATTACTGTTTCATTAAATGTTTTAAACTTAGAAGATAAATAGCGATAACAGAAAACAACAACACCTACGTCAAAACTGTCAAAATCAAGCATATATGATTGCAATAAATATTTAAATTTAAACGCAATATGAAACAGTGCATAAATTTTTTTTAGCCCTAAAGTGTACATTAAATAATAAATTTACATAATACTAACACTTGACAAAGGACAAACAGTTTAAAATGATTTAAAAGCTACATTGTGGCTAATAGCAGGAGAGAAAATGAGTAAATATCTGGAGATCAAACGAAAGAGCCGTTTGTTTATTATAAACAGACTCCAAAATGTTGAAGTGTTGTGACATTATCAATCTCAGAAACCCAAAAAGATTAAGAATCTTATTAAGTTTTTATTATATACGGCGTGAAACGAAAATTCTACAACATTAAGAAAACAAAATGTATGATGATCTTTAAGAAGGAACAGCAATTTGGACAAATCAGTGGGAACGGTCAACAAATAGGAAGATCTAGGTACGAACGTCAATGAAAATTGTGACTACTCACTAGAAATCAAATGTAGGATAGAGAAAGCAAGATCTGTATGTCAAAAATAGCTAAGCTATTCAAATGTCATGATGTACCAATATCCATAAAAATCAGGTTACTACGATGTTAAATCTTTCCTATACTGTTGTATAGAGTTAAGTCGTGGACTCTTAAAGACACTACCTACAAAAAAATTGAGGCTTTCGAAATGTGGCTTTATTGCCGAATCCTGAAGATATCTTATACCGACCACGTTACTAATCAGGACGTTTCATTAAGCATAAAAAAAGGAAAAACCACAATAAAAGCCAAAATACAATACCTAGGTCACATCATGACGAACAGCGAAGTATATGGATTGCTGCAACTAATTTTACAGGGAAAAGTAAAAGGAAAACGAGGACCAACAAGGCGAAGGATTTCCTGGTCGAAAATTCTATGTATGTGGTTCAACACAACAATCACAAATAATTTCAGAGCAGTGTGCAAAGTACAGATTTCCATGATGGTCGCCAACATCCGAAACGAATAAGCACTACAACAAGAAGAATGCATCCAGTGACATAGTAACGTTTTAATCCGATATCTCAACCAAATGTCCAACACACTATATGGATATACCATAACCACCTCCTGTTTTAATTACCTAATAAACCAAACCTTCACCCAACTCCATACATAAACAGACAACCTACACCTACATGCAAACCGAAATACATATACCAAAATCCACACATCTCATTCAAACACACACACTTATCATTTATTCACATATACACTTCACCTAGATAATGCAGAAAATCTAACTATTGACCAAAAATAAGGAAAAATTCAACATGCCCTTGTGTCAGTTGGAAAAGAAACCCTCAAACCACTTAAAGAAAAAACAAAACCTTGGATGACAGTAGAAATTCTTGAACTCATGGGAGAACGAAGAAAACTTAAAGCAAAAGACCTGAATAAATACAAAGAAATTCAGAGAAACATCAGAAAGAAAATTCGAGAGGCAAAAGAGAGGTGGCTCTCCGATAGATGCAAGGAAATAGAAGATCTGGATAAAAAGTATGATAGCTTTAATTTACACAAAAAAATCAAAGACATGACAGGTTCTAGAAAGCGTACAAAAACGAATATCCTTAAAAATGATAAAGGGGATATTATTACTGATATGAAGGAGAGATTATGTCACTGGACCAATTACATTCAACAACTATTTAATGATGAAAGAGAAGAACTGTCATTAGAAATCACCGAGGATACTGGACCACCAATATTAAGAGAAGAAGTCATCTATGCCATCAAAAACACAAAAGAGGGTAAAGCTACTGGACCAGATGAGGTGCCCATCGAATTATTAAAACTCATCGATGAAGATGTTATTGATGTAATGGTTGAACTCTTTAATCTAATATATCAGACTGCCACAATCCCCAGACAATGGCTGCAATCAACCTTTGCAGCAATTCCCAAAAAACCAAGTTCAACAACTTGCTCAGACCACAGAACAATAGTTTTAATGAGTCACACACTTAAAACATTTTTGAAAATAATTCACAGCAGAATTGTTAAAACTCTTGAATATGAGATTAGTGACACACAATTTGGCTTTAGAAATGGTATGAGTACAAGAGATGCTTTGCTCGGCTTGAATGTGCCGACTGAGAGATGCATGGACATGAATCAGGACATGTACTTATGTTTTGTAGACTTTGAAAAGGCATTTGATAAGGTTCAACATAAAAAGCTTGTAGATATATTAAAAAGCAAAAATATTGACAGTCGTGATCTGAAAATTATATCTAATTTATATTGGAATCAAACTGCCAAGGTAAGAGTTGACAGCCAGTACACCGAAAATATCAAAATACAGAGAGGAGTCCGCCAGGGTTGCGTGCTGTCCCCACTACTTTTCAATGTCTACAGTGAAGCGGTATTTCAAGAAGCGCTCTCAGACTCAATAGAAGGTATATCTATCAATGGAGAAGTTTTGAATAACTTACGTTTTGCAGACGATACAATAATAATTACGGATAACAACAATGATTTACAGAACCTAATGCAACGCCTTAATGAACGCTGTCATGAGTACGGACTGAAGATAAATTTAAAGAAAACTAAATGCATGATCATGACTAAATCTGCACATGCAAATATCCAATTGACTATTGAAGATACTGCAATTGAGAATGTTAATAACTATAAATATTTAGGAACATGGATAACATCAGATGTAGACCAAACCAAAAAATTAAAACACGTATTGAAATAGCACGTACATCATTTATTAAACTTAAAAAGTTTCTTTGTTGTCGGGATATAAGGTTAGAACTTCGCCTGAGAATGCTTCGATGTTACGTGTTCTCTACTCTTCTTTATGGTCTGGAAGTTGGACACTCAAACAAGTTCATCTGAATAAGCTGGCCGCCTTTGAATTTTGGTGTTACAGAAGAATCCTACGAATATCATGGATTCAAAGATTGTCAAACATGGAAGTAACTAGAAGGATAGGAAATGAGGCGGAAATAATATTAAAGACGAAAACTTGAGTACTTGGGACATGTGATGAGAGGGCAAAAATACGCATTATTACAACTTATTATGCAGGGCAAAATCCGAGGAAAGCGAAATGTGGGAAGACGAAGAATATCCTGGCTTAAGAACTTAAGGGAATGGTTTGAATGCAGTAGTGCAGAACTTTTTAGAGCGGCAGTCAACAGAGTCCGCATAGCCATGATGATTTCCAACCTTCGATAGAAGATGGAACTTAAAGAAGAAGACACTTCACCTCCACCAATCTCACATTCATAAACATACAGAAAAAGTCAACAACAAACAACCAATAACTATACTAATATACCACATTCATAAACACCTAAACAGAACATCAAAATAATAGACAGTGAGCACCACATACACTCCTTAAGAGTCGAATTCAAATCACAAGGACAGGGGGAGATTGGTTTTCTGTGGTTTCCCAATCTCATTGCACAACGATACCTAATCCTAGATGACGACATAGCCACAGCTATCTTTCACGCGTTTTACCCAAATAAACAAAAGGCCAACAATCTGAAAGGAATCGTTTTCCCATGGAACTTGTACCTAGTAACGGGCTTGGTCCACACGGCTCCAACAAGGCGGAAATAACTCTTCTGACACTCCTGCTTTACAGCTGTCAAGCCGTGTCTCGGACGACGACAGCTCGCAACCTACACCAAATTAAAAATACCATCCTTGAAGAAGCAGAAAGCTTAAACAAGGTAAAAACGCTCAGACGGAATAAAAATTCACCATATACTAGTACGCAGTAAAAAAATGTAGTAACACGCCCTGAAAATTTGAATAAACGTTTTAAATATTATATGTTAATATGTATCACATGAAAATAAATTGTAAAAACGTATTTCTGACGAACATATCTAAATGAGCCAAACTGTACTCGTATATCTATCACATCTTATTTTTTAAACATTTATTTACTTTTGTCTAGTTTATGTTAAAATTATTCACTTGTTTACGTTAGTATTTAGTATATTTAATTCTTTTTTTTCTTTGTATGTATTCTATATTTACTTTTTATTCTTTAGTTACACAAAACCTAAAGGACAACTACCGGACTATAATTCGCCCATTGTTTTACATTCGGAACATACATCTGTTGAAGATTTTTGTAATAAGCTGCACAGGAGTATTGCCAAGGAATTTAAATAGTAAGTTTCTTTAATATATTGTGTTTCATATTTATAGTTGTACATTTATATCCATGCCAGTATTGACAAGTAAAGACAGAAGCCTTTTAATATAAAATTTCGAAAGATTTTTACAACTCTTAGGTAAACCAATGATTATGTAGTATATTGAAAATCGCGGCTGTACTTCAACATAAATCTACTGTACTTCAGCATAAATCGTATCATGATATGCTTCTTATAAACTACGTACAAGTTTTATGTTTTGTTCATAAAAAAACAAAGATTATTTAGAAACAGTAAAAAAAATGGGACATACCCTATACAAAAAAAACGAACCACTGCACTGCACTAAATACGTGTGAAAAGAATTAAAACTAAAACCAGTATATTTCCTTCGTTCATCATTAGAAAATATTCAGCATTGTGTTTCAATCTGTTTTGACAGGTTATAAATTAAGTTAAAAAACTACTCTTAACCCCATTTAGATAGATCCAGTTTCGGCACTACTTCAACCACTTAATTCCATTTCTGTTTAGCTGCCTAGCTGAGGCTATTTAACTGTGTACTTAAATGTTTGTATTTATCAGAACTCTGATAAAATTATTTCCATTTTTTGCATCGGCAAAGCACTAAATTGCTGTGGTTTACGAACCCTTCTTTCGGTTCGGACTCTTCGAAGAGAAATTTCCACGTGAAGAGAAAACCACGTTTCTCTTTATCTGACTCTCGATCTGAAGTGACGCTATGTAAAAAATTCATTCTTCTACGAGAATGAATAGAGAGAATGAATGGATATTCCCTTCCCTAAGTAGATTTTATAAAATGTTTACTTGAATAATTACGACAAGACTAGAGAAAAAATTAGATTTCTACCAGCCCCGAGAATAAGCTGGCTTCCGCTCAAAATTCGGAACAAACGATCACGTTTCGTTTAAAAACAGCTTTTATTTTAAAATCTCTATAGGCGAAACAGAAAAGACGAATTAAAGAGCAAGACAATAGCTAATAATTCATTTTGAAAGCAGCACCTGGCTAATTGTAAACAGACTCTGAAGTTGTTTAGTCTAATATTTTTAAAACGCTAAAAGATATGAACTATTTTTGATTGTTATGATTTACAGGATGAAAAGAAAATGCTGCAAACTTCTTTCCTGAAGCCTGATAGTATGCAAAATTGTATTAATATTTGAATTTTTATTTTTAGTGCTCTTGTTTGGGGATCCTCAGTCAAGCATCAACCACAAAAAGTAGGATTAGAACATGTGCTGTGCGATGAAGATGTTGTACAGATCGTTAAGAAAGTTTAAAGTGTGCTTACCTTTTACTTACGTTGAATTGCGACTACAAAACATATTTATATTAAGTATAATATGAACAACACTAGTGATATACTTGTTTTAAAACAATCAAATTATTTTTGTGAACATTTTTACATTTAACCAACGTGTATCATGTACATTTTCGATTTTACTTATTTGCAGGATATTTTCGTAGTTCCAATGTTTTAACTACTTAAATAAACTAACAATAGACCATGAATGTGTTTATTTTATTATTAATATTCTTCCGTCCCTCCACATATATTTTTTTAAAGTATTTTTTAATATTTTATTTTTATACTCGAACACTTTCGCTACTCCATGTACCAAAAACGGTACACACTTGACTTTTATGAACAGAGTATGTGCCCATATATGGTCACATGTTTTGGCTGGGTTCTAACACATGTGTACATTAGACGGTCACACTTTCCATTGAAATTATGATGTGTAGTTCGAATGCTTTAAGGGGACAGATTTATACGTCAATGGGACAGTCTCATGCGAAACTTTCAAAAAATCAATTTTATTTTTTTTATAAATCGCTTCCATTTACATTCAAAAACTCCATCCAAAATTTTAAAAAGAAATTCCCACTAGAATATAAGTTATATATATTTTATTAACGTCATATATGCACGTATGAAAACCGGTTTCTCTCCGAGCGGCGAGCGCGAGGCTCCAGCTGTTCTTGCTTTTGTATATATGTTGTATATATGTTGGGCATGTATTAGTGATTAATTTTTATATAGTATGTATATCTGTATAACGTTTGGCAGTTACTATACACATTTGGATTTGGAATTTTAAATCCGGAACATAGGATTTTTTACAAATACTAAGATTCTCTGCGTTGCAATAAACCAGTGTAAATTTCTTTATAACGTCGCGATGTTTTATAACTAATTTATTTGTTCCACTGGATTACTTCTCCTCAGCGGTTTATAGTAGCGTATATGGCACGCCGACAGGGTTGCTCCGTCTACCGATTTTTCCTGAAAGTCCGGTTTTGTGCAGATAATAAATAATGTTTTATTAACATCAATTTTGTTTGTGTTCATTAGGTATTATTTGAGTTATAAAATTTATACTTAAATACATTTATTATTCCAAATATTGTTTATAATTTCAAATTAAAAAGAGTGTAATATAATTATTTTATGTTTAAAATTCCTTTTTATTTTTAATTTTAGAAATCAACTTTTTTTTTTTCAAGCCGTTTTGGCAATAAAACATAACCATTTTTTTAGTTATAAAATATTTTCATATCTACATTTATAAATAAGTACGTTTTCCTTGAATTGACATGCGATCTAGGTGTGTTCCGTTTTTACACTGGCAGCATCGCGGCGTGAATTGAGACTCCAGTCGAACATGAACAAATGAATTAATTATAAAACATCGCGACGTTGTATTGAAATTTACAGCTTTACAAAGCCATTTACAACAACTGTTGGATGAACAGGGTCCTCAATATTCACCAGGAATGGCCGATTAAACGTGAGTATAAAGTTATCAGCCCTTTATTCATGAAAATTATGTAAAAAAAACTTTAAATGCTTTTTTCTCAAAAGTAATATTTTCAAACTGGTCAGACACTTTTCTCCTAACCTTCTTAACCGATTTTAAAAAACCAAAATTTTTTCGAATATACATACAAAATCTAGATGATAAACCTTTAAAATATTTAGAAACCACCCCCCCTTTTATTATATATGGGTAAATCCACCGAAAAATATAGCGATTTTTCGACTTTTTTGAAAAAATTCGTATAAACTCTTCAAAATAATATAATTTGCATATTTTAAAAGGTTTATCATCTAGTTTTGAGTCTCACGAATACAACCCTTTTTGAATATCTGTTACAGGTGACCCACAAAGTGTCTTACCACCAAAAACGCACTTTTTACTACACGCCATCTACAGGACATCAATGAAGTTAAAATCGCTATTAAATTTTTTTTATGTACTTCAAGACTTACTTAATCATCTCCAAAAGGAATTATGTTAATAAATATTATAGTTTTTTTTCTGCTTTAATTTTAAAATGTGTCTTTTTTTTAATCGCATGAGACTGTCTCCTTAAGCTGTAATTAAAAGCTGGCAACTTAATTCAGCTATCCAATTAGAGATGACGCCAAAATGTACAAAATTTAATATTATTTGTACGTTAAGTTCTTGTGTACAGTCCCGATACGCATATGTCAGCTACTGTTGTTACTCAGATAGGCGTGTATTTTGATATAAAATGAATTCTAGAGGTTTAAGTGAAGTTGAGCTGCAATAAATAATAGACGAATTGAGTGAAGTTGAGTCTGATATTATTGATATATGAATAATAAACAATTAGGAGTGATTCTGATGTAGGTGCAACTCCAAAAAGAGACAGACTACTGTCTGTCTAGTAAGTTCTAAAGTAAATGAAGACACCAGAGCTATTAATGTCATTTCAAATGGTTCAAATGAAAATGTTTGTATAGTGACTTAGATGAAAATAGACAACAGGAAATTAATGTTATTTGTTTAGATACAAAATCTAGAGGAAGATGTACAAGGTGTTATAAAATGAACAGTGGGCATAAATTCTTATGTATGGAGTGTTTTTTGATACCCATAATTGTACTGTACGCAAGTAATAGGCGTGACCAATTATGGTACACATAGTCTATGATAACAATATATGTATGTACAATTTTTTGACATAGCTATCAAACATTTATTTTTTACAATAAAAAACTAGTTTGATATTTTTTTGTATATGTAGTACATTAAAATAAAGTATTCTTAAAAAAAGTTATTAGTCTGTCAGGCAATTAAAATCAAAACCCCTAGTAGTCAATGTCTTTACGTACGTAAACTAATACGATCCTGTAGACACCGCCACTTATATACTTAAAGGAGACCAATATTATTCAGCGTGTTCACACATAGCTCAGTCTTTGTATACTAACGCGAGATAAACACTTTAAGTTTATGATGTAACCTGCTAAGTGTAAGAATTGAATTTCAAAGTTCAGCCCAATTTCCACATTCCCAGCGCACTAGATAGAGAAAGAAGAATATTCATTCATTATCAGTAGTATCGTGCAATATAACTTACATACACAAACAATATTGAAATTAATTGATACATTTGAATTTAACTTTCATCATAAAAAATAACACCAGTACCTTTAAATACACAATTGTGATTAATTTAAACTTTCAAATACATTTTAATCAAATATGTTTAGTACTGCAAACTCTCCAGCCTCCATCACATTGATCGGCAATACCAACAATAAAAAACAAATCACAGTAATAACTTCTTCTTCTTCATGTACCATGTCCTTTCAGAACGTTGGTTACCATCATAGCTATTTTAATTTTATTCACTGCCACCCTAAATAGCATGCTTGTATCTACACCATACCAATCTCGCAAGTTCTTCAACCATGAGGTTCTTCTTCGTCCTGGACTGCGTTTGCCTGCTATTTTTCCTTGCATGATATTTTGTAGCAATCTATATTTGGGACCTCTCATTACATGTCCGAAATATTTCAGCTTTCTCTGCTTGATGCTTTTTATGATCTCAGTAGTCTTGCTGAGACGTTCTAGTAATGTGGAGTTACGAATCTTCTCCACCCAGGAAACTTTTAAAATTCTTCTATAGCACCACATTTCGAAAGCCTCAAGGCGATTTAGATCGATTTTATTCACAGTCCAGGACTCGACAGCATAAAGTAAGACCGAGAACACGTTAGCAGCGAAGTAGGCGGATCCTTAATGACAATTTTAGGTCTCTGTTACATAACACCTTGGACATCCTTCTAAAAGCAGCTCTAGCTGCTCTATTCTGGATCTAATTTCGCCGTGATTTTCTGCATTACAATTTAATTGCTGTCCAAGGTAGACGATTTTATCAACTTGCTCAAGTTTGGTATTATTTACATATATAGACGGTTTTATATTCTGTTGTTTACTTATTACGAGAATTTTGGTTTTCCTTATGTTAAGATCCAGACCTGCCTCCCTACAACTCTCAACGACACTATCAAGTAGTGTTTGCAGATCTTCTTGACTAGAAGCTAGGAGTACTGTATCGTCCGCATATCGCAAATTATTGATGACTTCGCCGTTCACAAGTATTCCTTCTTGTTTTTCAGAAAGTGCTTTTCTGAAAATTCTTTCGGAGTAAACGTTAAAAAGCAGGGGTGACAAGAGGCATCCCTGCCGTACTCCTCTTTTAATATTGAGAGCTTGTGATTCCACACCATCTACTAAAACAGTAATAACGGCAAGCCAAGAAATAAATAGCCTGACAGTTAACACCTTAATACCAACACCACAATCTTTTGGATCTTTGCCTTATATTCCATTCTTAACACCGAAACTTCTCAAATTATTTAAAGGATTAGAAAACATAAAAATTACCACTAGAAATGTTAAAACTATAGCACATTTATACACTAAAACTAAAGCTCCTTATAACAACCAAGGAAAGTTCTAAGTAGTGTATCAAATACCTTGTTCAGATTGTGATAAGGTTTAGGACATGTGATGAGAGAGCAAAAATACGCATTATTACAACTTATTATCCAAGGCAAAATCGAGGAAAGCGAAATGTGGGAAGACGAAGAATATCCTGGCTTAAGAACTTAAGGGAATGGTTTGAATGCATGGTGATTTCCAACCTTCGATAGAAGATGGAACTCAAAGAAGAAGAAGAATAGATAAAGTTATTTCAAATGTACTAAATTATTAATCTCTAAAAATTTAAATTACAGTTCCTTTGTAGCTTGTCACAAATTTCTCAATTCGAGTCTATGTTTCCGTTTAAAATATGGCGATCGCGTGCTGACAAATTTGAAAGGCGGCATCTGAGCAGTGGGCATTCTGATTGTTATTTATTCTGTGACTTAATGAACTTCGAAAAAAATGAAATGTTGAATAACATTTTGGCTACATCTAATTGATTATTTTTGTGATTCTCTTCCATTAAAATATGGATCGTTCATTTTTTCTGACTTAAGTTGGTTTTCCTAATGAATGTTTGCTAAACATGTTAAAGTTGCGTAAGCAAGTCTCCATAACTGAAAAAATAAACGAAATATAAATAATGCACAATTAAAACTTTTTAAAAAAAGTGATAGTCATTTTAGTTCAGTATACCGTTGAGTAAAAAGAATCTTTATGTGAAGTAGTTTTTAATAAAATTGATTTGGGTAACGACGCAGCAGAGAGTGATTCTGATGAACGTAGTTACAGCTGCTATGAGTTAAGCAGCTACCGAGAATAACAATTTTTCAGTCTAAAGTAAGGTTTTAACTTTCTATTACTTTTGTATTCTATAAGTTTCAATTTAAAATCAATATTTAATTTAAGTCACTTCTCACTTATCCTGCTGTTGCTATACATCAGAACAAAATAGATTCCGAAAAGCACCCTTTGCTTTCCGAAAACGACTCGTAGAAAAACACAGGGATTTCAACGTTGACACTTATATAGTATAGATATATCATGGACTTACATGAAGCTATTGACTCAATCGGCCTAAGCAAGTTTTAGAAAATAATATATGACATGCTAGAAAAGGTGAGAATAAATCTACACTATAGAAGTAAGACAAGGATGTAGCATTTCCCCCAGACTGTGTAACATCATTGACACCGTCCTCAAAAGCTAATATATAAAATAAAAATATCCCACAATACTAAATTCAAGCTATGCGTGGTATAAAAAAATGTAACATTACATAATAAAACAAGAAAGGGATAAAAGTTAAATTTTGTAAAATTATGACTATACTTTTACTGATTAACCACAGTGTAGGTGGGATAAATGATGAAAAATATATAAGTACTACAGTAAAATACAGGCAATATAAATGAGATTTAAATACAAGAAGAGATCTAATAAGAAATAAAGACGCTATAGACGACAAGATAACTGATTATAATGATAAACAGAGACAACATGTTGACAGTACGGAAAATGGAAGTCTACGAATCAAATATTTAATTAGAGTACAAAACGCAAAGGGAATTACTTACGAGGACCACGAAGACATGCTAATTATACTCTTCTGATGGGGACACAGACCTTATCCCTATATTGAAGAAGACTATTATTACTAATTAGTTTCTGGTGCTTTTAACTGGTTTTAAAGAGCTTTAAATGAGGACAAAATTTCGAATTTTGCTGTAAATAAAGATTAATAAAAGAAAACGGTGATACATTTCGACTAAATATTTTTAAAGGACCGGTTGGGGTGATAAAATAATCTTTTAAATATTACCTTTACCAGCAAAACATGGTTTGTTTCAGTGATATAAATTTTAGCTTCCATAGGATTTAAACTATTACTCATTATCATCATTAGCGCTCTTCTATTGTTTTTATTCCAATAAATCCAAGGACAATTATAAGCATTTACAAATACTTTTTCAGACTAAAAAATTAAGGTAATTAGTTTTTAATTACTATTATAGTATTAGCATCCGCCTAAAGGAGGGCGTGCATTGAATTGGCTCAGACTGGTCGGCTTGACTAAGAACAATCGGCAGATTTTGCTATACCTGAAAATAAATTAGCCACCGCGCACCGCTTAAGAATGTTCGACTCTGACTGGTTGGATTGTCTCGGCATTGTAGAATGGTCCGATGCTGTTGTCTATTTTTGGTAGTATTTCATGCATAAACGTCTGAATTTTAACCTAGATAACTCTGACAAAATAAATTATATTAAAAATGCAATTTTTTGTTATTAATATATGTTATTTTCAACACCTATGTACGTTACTGAGATAATATTGCAAAAAACGCAATGCCCTACAAAAATGAGCGTCGTACGTATAGTCATGTCTCTAGCCTGCTGACTAGGCGTATTTCGACATCCCAAAGGAGTGTCGGTGGAGTTTCCTGCTCTTGCTGCACGCGGTTTTTACTGTCGGCGTACACACAAATCTTCTTAGAGGGACAGACGGGTTCTAGTTGCACGAAATTGGAATCAGTCTGTAATGCCCTTAAATGTTTTGGACCGCACGCGTGTTACACTGAAGGAATCAGCGTATTCTCCCTAGCCGGGTAACCCGCTGAACCTCCTTCATGTTATGGATTGAAGCTTGCAATTGTTTCCTATGCACGAGGAATTCTCAGTAACCGCGAGTCATAAGCTCGCGTTGATTGCGTTCCTGCCCTTTGTAAACACCGCCCGTCGCTATTACTATTTATATGATAACTCACAAAGCAGCATATATAGACATCAACATTACATTTTTGATACCTTGTAGTTGTTTTTTTATGGCAGCAGCGACATTTCGTTAATTTTTCTTGAACAATCACATAAATGACGCATTCCATCGAAACCAGAATTGGCATTTTCTCTTCTACTTGGCCGTCCACAAGAAGATGAAGTCGCGTTTGTATTAAGTTCAAGAAGTGAAGTTGCAATGCGACGTCGAAAAGCTAATTTATTCAAAGACCTCATGTCTCGATATAGTTGCCAACATTCTGTATAGCCAAATGGATACAGTGAGTAAACAAACAAAAGTAGCACTTTTTTCCTTTAATGTAAGTTCTATAAAAACTCACATTTTGATCGCATCGATCTACGCGGCCCATATTTCGATTATATAATTTTACCGTAAACGGTTGAGGAACAGGTACATGTTATTTTTCTTGTCGCGAGTAATGCTTTATTTGATGAATAGGATTCGCACTAACTGCGTTCGAGCTCAGCGATACAACACTATTATCGTGTCAGCAGACAATTGTGAATTACTTATTTGCGTCAAACTTAGCATCGTACGAACCTCTTTTATCTTCTTTTAACTCCTTTGCTGATTTCAGCGGATTTATTTGGTATTCTGTTACTTCTTGTGGCTCCCGTTCCTCTGATTTTCCAGCATTTCAAATAAAGTCATTGTACTGAAAAAATTGTCAACAAATAAACGAAATTTTTTCAGCTCCCACTTAGTTCTAAGGATATCAACATAACTGAGTACTACACCGACACCGAAATCTTTGTATTTAGGCGATACGTGTGTTGATGCTCCCTGGTATCGTGCAAACCACGTCACGTATCCATATTTGTTACATTCAACTAAAGTTTATATCCTCATCTTATCGGTTTACCCTTTATAAACTGCTTACAGCCGTAAGGTCCGAAATAAAAAACTATAGCTTCATCAATGCAAAACATACACTGTCCATTTCTTTGTCCTGTGATAGGAATGATAGGTTATCATCTGATTTACCAAGTCCACACCACCAAAGTCCAAATTGTAGTTTTTAACAATATTGGGTCTTTGAACATAAATGTAAGCTTTATCGTGTTTAGAATATCTTTTCGCCTTATCAAATCAAAGGTCGATCACGATGTATTGTTGACGCCAGTAGTACAGATCGGTTATCCATCTCGGCATCTGATTTTAATCCGATTTTTGGAAATCGATTTGTCATTATTGTTCCTGCTGGGCATGTTTCTATTAATTTTAAGATAGCTCGACCTTCTGTATCTAATTTCGAATTAGGATCGATCTGAAAATTTTTGGTAGCTCCTTGATAAATGAACGAATCTGAAATGATCATAGAGTTTAAGTCAAGTTGGATTGGGTTTTCTTGGTACATACTGCTTAATTTCAACACGACCAGCGAAAGGAATAATTTGCTCATCTATACAAACATGTTTTCCTCTTGGTAGATTTAAAACTGCTTGCTGAAATCTTTGGATTACGGACATTACTTTCCGTAATCTATTTTCTTTCTTGTTCTTTCTTAACAAATATCTGTCCCTTGTCATACAATCCGCTATTAAAAGAACACGGTAATGAGTAGCCCTTAGATTAAACAAACCAGGGTTTAAAGAAAGCAGTTGTGTTTAGTTCTTTTCCACGGACTTGGTGAAAATTAATATTAATTTGTATAGCAACTAACTCAAAAAAGCATTGTTATAATAATCGTCAAAGTATTTTAATGGTGATCGCCCAAACTCGCTGCTTGAATCTGATAAGTTAGTTTCAAATTCTGGAAATTTGGTTTTCAGTCAAAAATTTAAAATAATTTTTTTTAAATTCTGTTTTTTAGGAGCTTCCGCGCTATTATTTTTTTTTGGACAGCATTAACAGTTACAATTTCTGCTGAGTTTTCACCCTCCGTCTTAACTTCATCTGTGTGTGCACTTTGAATTACATCTCCAGCTTCCTGTTTGTCATAAATCTCCAGCTTCTTGTTTGACATAAATACTTTTCTGTCGGACTAATCTCCTTTTCATCTACATTTGATTCGGAATCACTTAAATTTTTACCCCGTTAACAGTATTCTCTTGTTGAAAATTTTGAGTTGTCTCTTCATTCTCTCCACCATCAACGTCTGATTCGAGTTCACTTAAATCACTCAAATCGGGTGTGTAACTTTCGTCTGCTATAGAGTCATCAAATTCATCTATGTCGCTTTCATCAAGAAGAGCTAAAAGTTCTTCTTGGGTTAAAGGTTTTTTTTCGGTCTGTAAAAAAGTTACGCGTTTTTAGATGCTGATTAATATTTACTACTAACTACGAACTAGTGTACACATACAAAGTAACTGCTTCATTGTCGCGTTGGTTTTTTCTTTTCTTGGTGTTGTTTTTTTTGTGGTTTTGGCATCCTGTTTTAGGCTGTTGCCTCTTCAGGATGTGGTTTACCACACAACAGTAGTATTACAGTTAGTAAGATTCTTAGACGCAGTGAAGTTACTTACTTCGTTAGATAGACTTTGGGCAGTTGTACAGAAGGTTGAGGCTATGAAACACCACGATATTAATATAAAATACATTCTAAAATTGCTTTGCGGACTTATACCCTAAAACAAAGTACATGGAATGTGTTAGTAATAAAAGACGAAAAAATTCAAATAACTTTACTATTAAATAAGCCACATTATATACCCAAAAACAGCTGATCTAATTAGCTAAGGCACTTTTATAAAACATTTTTCAACAAATGTCTTATGCATGCCAAAAACTACAAATATTTCGAAAAGAAGATGTTTCGAAAAAATACGAGGAGAGAAAAAGTATTTTTGATGGGATACGTCTAAAAAAATTATTCTAGGCGATCCAGGAAATTGTTTTTTGGTATAATATTATTTGTTAATAACAATTTCCGGTCTACTTGGAAAAATAAAAAAAATCAGTGAACTTAAAAAATATGTATATAGAATCGAATAAAAAAGGTTTGATGCGGTAGAAATGCAAATAACAATTAAGTCAGTATATTCCATTTCTAAGCGTATTTTTAGGAGTGAGAATGACGCTCCTTCAGACATAAAAATTTGAATTGTCATATCACTCTAAATACCTCACCAAATAAAGAAAGAAAATATATAAAAAATCACTTTTTTAAAAACGTCTGAAGCTGAATAAGGCAGCTTCAGACACAATCGGAAAAATGACAACCTCATATAGTTTTAGAAATTATTTATTACAATATTTAAAACTATATTATGATACTTAACCAAACCCCTAATGCATATTAAAGTTTTCCAATGAAACTGAAAAAGAAAATAATGATTTCTGTCGCTTTGTACCCTGCTCAGAAGAAGTTGGCAAAAGGGCTACAATTTCTGATAAAGAAGCACTAGAGATATCTGGTACGATGGGGTACAAAAATTTGTAATTTACTTTAATTATCAAAATTAATTCTCCAAAATGACATTTCAACATCTGCATCATTACATTTACCAATGATTCACCCAACATAGTACACATCTTTTTGTTTTACAGTCCCAAATTTAACCAGCACAAAATCTTCAATTTCCAATTCACTCCTGTCAAAATTTTGCTGTAGTTCTTCTAATAATTTATCATCAGAGTTTGTGCCATTTTCATCATCAGTTGAATGATGAGTTATCATCATCTCATCATCAAGAAGTCTTCTCTTTTCTCATTTTCAAAAGGTAGTTTTCTTTTCGTCGATTTAGTACGTTCAGCATTAAAGTTGGTGGTTTTCTTTGTTTTTTATTGATCTGTTTTTCTGCCAGAAGAAGTTTTTCTGGGGTGTCAGTTATTATTCTGCTTTTCCCCTTTATCTTGGTTTTTTGGAGCTAGTATTGAGTTTCGATTTTGGATATCCTCGTATCTCTCAGGACTTAAATAACAGCAGGCTGGAGGGTATAGAGTAGAGTTTTGGCAGCTTGATGTTGATGAAGTGTCTATTGGTTGCTGAAAGTTTTCGCTTGAAATTTGGAGAAATGAGGGTGGTTTTTCAGATTCCAAAGTTGCAGCTAGTTGGCATATTGCAGGTTCACCAGGAAGAGTTTTGTCTGAGAGGATTAGGTATCTCAGTGACCAAACTGGGAGCAAACATATCGCCAGTGAAAATGTGCCTGTCAACTGGAAATATTCCTGTTTTTTGAAAGAATTTATAATGCTCTGTGGTAACATGGCACGGCCATGTGCTATTCCAACACATGCCGCCTCGTGATAGATTCCAAAACGTTGGCCTGGGTTAGACTTCAACTGAGTCAATTGCAGCATTATAATATGTTTTAAAAGGTTTCATCATCCCACATCCAGTGGTTGCATCATATGGGTACAATGGGGTGGAACTGATAGAATGTGCACGCCATTAGCTCTTGCTGATTCTATTGCCTCAATTGACAAGTGGCTCTCATAATTGTCGCAAATTAGAAGCATTCTTCTCTTTTCAGAGGAACCTGAACATTTTATAAAATGCTCCATCACATGAACGAAATTGGAAGTGGTCATTCAACTTGACTGATGAGCCAAACCCAAGATCCCGTTTGGTGTTCCATTTATTATGTGGCTATTGAAGCACACTCTCGGAAATACTAGAGCAGGAGGTATTGTATTTCTGGCTTGATTTATAAACACAACTTTAGTAACCAGAGTTCCTCTTTCAACACTTATAGCAGGTGCTATTTGTTTTTGGCCTTTTTGTGAAATCACACGAGAGTTAGTTTCAGTTTTTCAACCATCTTACTTCCGATAGACCAACAAAGCTTAATTTATACCTTTCTAGTTTTTCTTTTAAAGCATCCTTAATAAGGTGTGATAGTAAGGATTGTGAAATTTTGTTTTCTTTTACTTTGCCTCTTCTTCTTTTTATTGTCTGAAACTGCAACTTCTGCTATCAAAGACTTCGGTCCTGCACTAAATTCTGATGAACTTGGCCCGGTTTATTTGGTAGAAGCACATTTAAAGTGACTGTTTGTGTTAATGTAGGAGTTTCGTGATTTCTAGATAAGTTTTCTACATTTTCATTGACAGTTGAATTCAGGAAATCAGATTCTTCGATAACGTCCAGGCTAAATGGATAGATGCCACTTCTTTCAAAATAATATATTATGATAAGTTCTCCTTTATGACTTGCCATGTAGAAATCTCATTCACTAGCATACTGAGCCTTGAATGGCCCAATAAATGAGCTGTCGTTTGTAAATGCAAGATGGCTGCAAGTCTCTGTGTGCTCGTGGACTTGGGTGCTTCATTGCGTGGTTCGGGTTTGGAGGGTACTTTTCATCTTGCCTAGTCCTTCTATCTTGCCCTCCCTTCCTCTACCTATATATAACACACCCCTTGCTACCTTGGGGTGGAACGGCCCAGACTATACTGTAGGATTTTAGTCATGTTTGTACAAACATTTTTCACCTTTGGTCCCAGTGAAGATAGCCTCAAATGAGTTTGACAGAACGAAATATTAGTGTTTGACACAGTTGAAATTTACATTACAAATTAAACATATGCAATCAAAAGCAATAAAGTCTAAAAGGGCAATTGCTAAAAAAAATTCTAATAATCAACTGCAATTAATATAAAAAGAAACAAATATTCATTCATTCGTGTTTTATATAAATTATAAAATTGCAGAATCTATAAAATAATATAATAAAAATTTACTTTTTAAAACCTTTGTCCCTTTATATTTAAAAGGATATAACATATACATTATAAGGGCATGGCAACACTGTCAACACAATATTTCGTTCTGTGAAACTTGATTGACAGCTAATTTGAGGCTATCTTCATCGCGACCAAATGCGAAAAATGTCCTATAATTACAACATAATTTCTTTATTTCTATATTTTTTGAAAACGATGTTCGGATTGGAAGTAGAAACGTCGAAAAAAATATAAAATGCAATGCAATATAATAATTCTTATTACAGTCAATTGTGGTTTAATCCGATATAAAATAATAATTAAGTGAAATGATCATGTTATACCTACATTAGATTATTTTTAGCGAAACATAATCTATAATTTGATATGATTCTAAATTTTAACCATACTAGAAAATTATTAGAATTAATCCGTTAAAATCCGTATATTTACCGTTAAAATGAAATAGGCAGCAGGTACAAATACAAGAGTTGACACTAACACCATTAAAATACCAAGAGGGTTATTAATTGTCATAACTTCTTTATATGTCCTAAAAATACAAATATGATTATTTGGGGTGGCTCACGGTACAAGCTGGCCCAAGGTACAAGCCTCTCCCCTATTATAACTTCATAAACGCCAAATAATTAAATAATACCATACTTACTTTTTGATGTTATTATGGAGCTGCATACATAATTTAAGCTTCAGAAAAATCATCTGTTGGTAGTTCTGATCAGATATTTCTCCTTCATTCATTTGCTTCAAGAATTCATTCAATATAGTAAATTGAAATTTTAGATGACTCACGTAATGCGTACAGAACAAAAGTGGTACCGTCAGTGTATAGCCGAAACAAAATAACATGGGAACACACAGATATTTAACACTGTTTTTATAATTTGGACAATATTCATCTACAATTGTAATGTAAATAAAAAATTTCGATTCATCTCCAATAAATGGCGTCAAAGAACCGGAAGCTATCATGGAGACAGCCAAGTTTAAATAACATAGCATTTTAATTATTTTACATTCTTGCAAAATTCTGTTGTACACTTCTGTTCCGGCACATTTTAAATTTAAACTCATTTTTCGTACTTCACTTGGAAACTTTACTACAGTTTTGCGCCATCTTAAAAATTGAACTATTACCAGTATTGCCTAAAAGAAAAAATGTTAAATTAATCTAATACTAACGACCGTAAGGTTTATTTTTTCTATTTAAAGTAATTACTTAAATCCAAATAAATTAAAAAATACCATTAGCAATTTCAAAATACATATGTGGGAGCTTACAGCTTCTACCAGGGGTGCTCAAACGTCGATCGCGATCGACTGTCGATCGAGAGGCTTTTTGGGTAGATCTCGAGAAGAAAAAAAATTTTAATAAGTAGGTATAGGTAACTAAACTACTGTCAGCAGAGTTAAACGTTTTTATTAATACTGAACTATACAAATACATAGAATGCTTGACTAAGCATCATTGCAATTCAAAGAAGTGGGGACAACAAAATACTGTCCACACAGCATATTTTATATTTACATATATTAACTAATTATTTTATTAATTCAATATTTATTATAATTATTAATCAAATTTGGTATGATATTCTATCAACTACAAAAATGTATTACGTAATAAAATAACACTGCTTGCGTAAAAGGTGGCTTTATCAAAGGAACGCGCGGCACTTGTCAAAGAAAACCGTGTTGTTTCTAGACGAGAGACAGTACAGTCAAGTTTCGGGCGGCGCGTTTGACGGAAACATTCGAGACTTTCGTTCACGGCGATATAAATGTCGCACCTGCAGGAATTGGAGTTATTCTGAATTGTAACTTGATAGCGATTCTACGTCGATACAAAGTTTATTATTAAATAGTGGAAAATGAGTGCAGTGAAGAAATCTAAAACGTATCATTTTAATAAGGATGGAGGAAGAATTTTTCTTTTCTATGGTGAACGATAAGTGCATTTGTGTTATTTGTCGTGCGTCAGTTGCAATACCTAAGCGTGGTAACTTAGAGAGGCATCATAAAACGGTTCATAAAAACTATGAAAAGGATTCTCAGCCACAGAGTGAATTAAGAAAACGAAAAGTAAGTGATTTGATATCTTGTTTGAAAAAAGAACAATCCATGTTCACAAGACCAGCCAAACAATCAAAAGCTGCTACGATCGTGTCACTTAAAATATCTCATATTTTGGCGAAACACAAGAAACCATTTGAAGATGGATCGGTGGTGAAGGAAGCATTTATTGAAGCGGGTGAGACTTTATTTGGAGATTTTAAAAATAAAACAGAAATCGTGCTCTGCTATTAGAGAACTTCAGTTATCTCGTCCGACTGTCACAAGGCGTATTGAAGTCATGAGTCAAGACATCGCAGATAAACTAAAACATGATATCATGGAATGTACATACTTTTCTTTACAGTTTGACGAATCCATCGATATGACAGACACTGCCCAGCTGTGCATTTTTATTCGGATGGTATTCAATGACATGTTTGCTAAGGAAGAATTTTTGACAATCATTCCTCTGAAGGGGAAGACCCGTGGCGAAGATATATATGACGTTTTCTTAAATTTTGTAAAAAAACTACGAGCTACCAATATATAAATTAATGTGCATTACAACCGATGGAGCACCAGCAATGACTGGAAACAAAAACGGTTTTGTGGTATTGTGTCGAGTTAATGAAGAATTCCCTTCATTTTTTCATCCCATTGCATTATTATACATCAACAAGTTTTGTGTTCAAAAGTTTTAAACACGGAGGAAATTATGGGCATTGCAACAAAAATTGTGAATTCCATCCGTGCACGTAGCTTGCAACGGCGGCTCTTTCAGTTGCAGTTGGAAGATAGGGAGTCAGCTGAACACACTGATTTAGTTCTTCACACGGACGTCAGGTGGTTAGAAAGGTTTCAAGAATTATTGCCCGAAATAACAGCTTTTCTAGACGAAAGAGGTGATAGACACTCAGATTTTGAAAAACGAAAAATGGCTAAATGATTTGGCATTTTTGACTGACATCACAATGCACTTAAACACCGTTAACTTGGAGCTTCAAGGTAAAGGAAAAACTATTATTGAGATGATTAGCGCAGTAAACGCATTCAAAAGTAAATTGCAACTTATGATAGATAGCAACTGAAAAGAAAGGATCTGAAACATTTTCCGTCTTTGAAAGCAAGGATTCCTCAGTTGAATTATGATACGTATGAGGCTGAATTATCAAATATTTTGGGACAATTCGAAATGCGTTTTTATGATTGCAGTTAATTGGAAAATATAGCATCATTTATGAGTTATCCTTTTTCATGTAAAAACATTGAGGAATTAGCTACTGAAATAGCAAGTCAGTTTAATATGAACTCATGTTCTGTTGAAAATGAGTTGGTGCAGATTATATCAGATATACATCTCAAAGCTACAGTATCTGATACAAATTTCTGGCGTTTTATATCTGAAGATAAATATCCGAATGTAAGGCAAATCGCCCTTCAACTGACGGCATTTTTTGGGTCAACTTACTTGTGCGAGTCTGCATTTTCTGAAATGAAGATAATTAAGTCAAATTATCGCAATCGACTAACTGACGATCATATGACATCATGCTTGCGATTAGCACTCAGTGGTTACGTACCATCTTATGAAAAGTATGCTGAGGACATGCAGTGCCACGCTTCAACATCCAAAGCCATTCCTTAGTTAAGTTTAACACCATATGTAACTCTTTTGTTTTGTAACAACAAATAAACTCGCAATTTTGAATAACTATGAGTTTTTTCATTGATATTGTAGAGAAAAACCTAACTAAACCTAACCCAAACCTTGACTAAAATATTATACCTATATTGTGCAGAAAGCTAATATCTATATATGCTGCGGTACGCCCTACCTAGGTAGGTAGGGTGTATCGTGTATGTACGACAACCCTGCATCTAAAGTAGTCTAAAAATATTGAGGTAGATCGCCAGCAGTTCAAGTTTGAGCACCCCTGATTCTACGGCATCCCGCTCTAGTAGGGATCAATATATTGAGTAACATCGAGCCGCAAGACTGATAGAAAAGTAATAGATAAGTTACAGATTCTCAAGAAGACCCTACTGTGATTGAGTATCACGAAGACAAGAATACAACTCGTAAACATTCTAGGAGCATTGACTTAGCTAATGAAGAAAAATTTGAAATTCGCAATATTTTGTACCGAATGCGTGAAAACAATAAACATGTCAGTTTAGATACTTTACTGGCCAAAATAAGAGAAGGACAAGTTTCTGAAATTAAGAGAACTATCCTTTGGAAAGTGTTGAGAGGTTTAGGATTTAAATTTAAAAAAGAAAACATGTATGTTACTTTTATGCGAAAGGAATAGTGTGGTTCACAAAATAATTAAATTTTTGAGGGAATATACTAGACTTAAATCTGAACATGCAACATTCGAATACTTAGATGAGAGCAAAGGAATTAAGATTGGCAAGATGACAGCATAAAATCAATAAAACACACAGATAGCGAAGGCTAAAGACACATCATTCTTCATGCAGAAGGGAAAGAAGGCTTCATAGAAAACGCAGATTTGATTACTTCTTTAAAATGGTTTATAAATTTAAATAATCAGTAAGTACACCATTATAAATTATAATGATATTTACAAAATAATTGTACGGCAGGTTAACCATTATATTTATACACAAATAAACAATAATATTTAAAATTCAATTTAAATTTTTGATCCTCATTTTATACAAATGAACTCTAACTGATAATACAGACAAAAATATTTTAAATAAAGTAAGTAATTAACCTTCCGCAGATAACGTGAAAAATTTTAAAATTTTTGATAACGTCGGTCCAACAAACCGACTTTTTCTAAAATAAAAAAAAAAAAATAGAAATTTAGCTGTAGGTGATAAATATTTGTAATAATATAATTCTTTATATTATTCTCTATACAAATATATGAAATTTATATTTTTTTTTGTTATTTTAATAATTTTAAGGGAGTATTAAAAAAAGTGTCATTTTTATGAACAGGCTTTTAATTAAAATCAAAATAATTATAACAAAAAAAATAAATTCTGGTTCCACTAAAACATAATTCAGTTACTTGTATGTTAATAAACAGGGAAAATAAAATTTTACTCTCAAAATTTACACAGATTACTGAAACTATTCCAAATTTTGGGCACCATAATTTTCAAAACAATGCCTACATAATCCAGTCAGATGTTCTAGACACAAATATTTTTTACAGTTTGCATAAGAATATCTTGTTCTTTCGACTTTTTGTAGTGCTGTAGTACGTACATCGTCCCTGAGTTTGATTCTGGGGAGCAATATTCTCAGTTTCTATACCACATATTTCAGAAAGACGTAAACGGATTATCCTGGGAATGTTTTGCTGTTGTGCTCGTCGACGAATATGTGGGCTAAGTAACTGAAATCCTAAATTTTCTAAGAATTTTCTTCTATCGATTTCTGTTTCCCTATGTACACTTCCAAATTTGCAGTGTAAAACATTTTAGCGTCCACTAAGGCATATATTTTTATTCCGTAGCGATTCGGTTTTTTAGGCATATAAATTTTGAAAGGACATTTACCTCGAAATGCTTCGAGTTTTTCGCCAATCGTGGTGAATGCTGATATATTGTAATGTTGGGACAAATTGGATACAAACTCGTCGTAAATTTCCCTAATTGGAGCTAATTTTTCGGTTTGTACTCTTTCTTGCCTGGTAGCTTTATCGTCGAAACGAATATGTTTCAACAAAAACTGAAATCGTATCCGGGACATAGTAAGTCTGAATATTTCCATAGCCATTCCGTCTGCCCTAAATAAATCTTCAGAGTTTCTCCGGTTATTTTTACTAGCACCAGAAATATATAAAAGTCCAAATATTGCTTTTATTTTTAATAAATCAGTCGGTCTAAAAGAACGATTTTGTAAAACGTCATAGGCTTGCATTTCTATAAATTTGTTGGTGTAAGTAACACTTTTTTACAATATTTTTGGAGAAAAGAAGTATTCCCATATTTCTGAAGCTTTATTTTTACGCCTTATATCTCCCTTAGGTCCAGGTAAATGTGTGAAAATATTTTCAGCCCGTGTTCGAACATTCCTTGCTGATGCAGGATATTTTCGCCACCTGGTAGTTCCATTTTACCGATAAGGCAGGGTATTCTTGAGCTACAAGGGGTTTCTTCAAGAATAGGTAAGTTTTGTTGATTTTCAAACTCCTCTTCCGAGTCTATATCCTCAATAGTCTCTATAATATGGTCGTCTACCAACCTCACATCATCATCATCTGGTTCTGCCTCTGAATCATTTAAAACTTCCCCATGAAGCCGCAACAGCCATATTTATTCCCTCCCGTAATTCATTATAAACGTATGCCCTAAAATATAATATAAATCAGTACCGCAAACAAAAAATCAAACAAATTAGTCTTACCTCAAAATGTAACGGCAACTATAACGTTGTTTGTGGGACCGAATCGTGTATAATATTCAAAATTCTTATTAAACGATACACGCTGTCCACTTGCTAAACTACAACTGAATGACTGAATTGATACAGGCACCACCAGGCACGTTCGAAAGGTACTGTGAGGTGCAGATTAAAATAAAAATTAGCAGCGCTTAAACCGCGAAAATTTGAACAGTTTACCGTGCCTTTTACTACAGCGAAAGGTTTTCTGTGAATTCTATTAATCGTTTAGAGGTGTAAGTTGGTTAAATGTACTGTAGGTTATTTTTTGTGAGAATATAGGAAGATGTGTACCATTACAATTTAGAAAGAATTTGTAATTTTGTTGTCGACTTCAAAATGCTTCAAACATCGGCATACTTTATTACTGTCCTCATAGTTAATAAAAAATAAACGAATTAATGGAATAAAGTATATAAAAAACTTACAATTGGGGTAAATAATAAACTTAATTATTAAAACTAAATAATTTTAAAATACCTAATGTTTAATACTTACTACAGGTCCAATACAATATATTGAATGTCTCAATATAAATCTCCGACACTTAAATTTATCGAAATGCTTTAAAATATAGGGGACATGAAGGAACGTACAAACAAATATCATTGCCCAAATAAGTTTCCGAAATATTTGCGAATTATCCAGTTTTTTAAAAGGCAGAAGATCTTCAATAAATTTCAGTGGATCGTTATCTAAAATAATATCTAAAGAAATATTGTTATATATTCTTAAACAGGTTCAAAATTACGTACAAAGCGAAGAGGCATAAATGTAATAATGGAGTAAATGTGTTAACTTATGCGTTATTTGTCATATTAACAGGTAGCTATTTTTATCTTAAAGGGTTGAGTTTTTTTTTTGGTTTTTTTTTGTGCAAGCGTGATGTAGACAAACGCAAAAAGATAACCTAGAATTAAACTAAAGTATGTCGATACAGAAATATTTGATATGAATATATTCAAATAATGGATGGCGTTAAATCCTTTGTCAACATGGTACTAAAAAGCCAACATATTTGACATCAATAATTATTTTTACTAATAATGATTTTTCGATTCTCTAATACGATTGACTGTTTTCTAAATTCAATAGGAAAAATATTGGAGAAGTGCTAATTTGTTAATTAAAATTAATTTTTTAATATACTAGATATTATTTTCTTCATTAAATAAAAAATGTACAAACCTTCTGTAATAGACTCTATTTGTTCAATATTTGGAAAAGTTCCACTGCGACAATTTTTCATTGTGAATTCACGTTTAACCGTAAAACATAAGTGCAATTCTTTTATACTCTTGGATTTGTTTTCCTAACAATTAAACTGTAATTTATAACGCATTAACAACCCTAACATTAAAAACCAAAAAACATTTTAAAACTTTCTTTAAAATTCCTAGTAGATATTGTAAATATGTACTACCTAGATTATTGCATTGTAAATAATAACTTATAGATAATTTACTAATAACAACTAAAATAAAAAGGGATAAGGTTGTAGTTGATTGTATCTATTATGTGGCCATCAAGAGGAAATTAAAAACTAGTATTTTTTCGTAATACAAATGATTGTAAGAAGATATTTGGAGTGTATACTGATTTCTTCAATAAGGTGTCTGCTATACTATCTGCTCTCTCTGCTCTCAATTCTTCATCATCTTACTCTGCTAACACAGTATCTTTCAACATTTTTTTGACCCTTTGTGATATTAATTATCTAATCTTAAATAAATATTCTAAGTATCCCGCCTATGAGGGATACTTAGAATACTTAGTAATATGGGGAATACTCCAGCTGACCATTGTCTTCACCCGACATTTCTTAACATACACATTATATGTCACGCATCCTACAGACAAACTGCGTAACTTGTGCATCTATTAACTCACACACTAATAAATGTTTCCCTCCTCACGCCAATTTATTTTAACAGACTTTACTGACTTTACCGCCACTTACTGACTATCGATTTCGGGCGAATGAATCGGTAAGTGGTAGTTCACCCTTTTGTCCTGGGACTGAAAAATCGGCTCTTAAGGCGGATGAACCAAAGATTTGGTCAACGGCATAAGGATACGGAACACAAGGAGAAACCACTGCATTTGTAGTGGAAAGTTAAATTATTAGTATGCCATTTCTAGGAACATACAGTGACATATTTTTGCCCTTGTGTTTTCACTTACATGAGAGTTTTCAACATTTAGTTTATAAATGACAAGATACGTATATGATTAATTCATTATTTCTTTATTATTTAGAACAACATATTACAACCATCTTGTCTTGCTTACAATTATTATTATTCGTTGACTTTGACGTAAGTCATAAGTACATTGTAACCAACCTACATATTGTACCAACCTATACTTAACCTTCTACCACTGACGTGTACTTTCTGGAACATAACTATGGATGTGTAATTGTATCCTACTGATGTTCATTCTGAATTCTCTTAGAAGTCTTTGATTGATAACTCTTCCATTCAAATGTCGTTCAACGAGTTGTTTGGCGAGCAGCTCCACAAATTCTGCCCGTAGTATGTTATTTGCTTCTGGATAGCTTTGGTGTAACATATATGAATTAACTCCTGTGATGCCGATGATGGAATAAAATACCGTCATAGGCCAACACCTAGTACGTCTACTTGAACTATAAATTGAACATTTTTTATACAGGGCATCTATGCCCCCTTTGTTTTCATTATAAAAACAATCATTTCAGGTTTGCCATTTAGAAAATCCGTGTATTTTTGTTGATGCATCGTAGAAACTAGAAGTACAGCATTGCTTTTCTTTGGAACATGACACAATTGTAATATGCTTTACACGCCCTCTAAAACCTATGAGCATCTCATCAATACAGGTGTAATGGCCCACACAGAACTGTTTCTGACAATTATATATAAATTTATTAAAAATATCTGATATTGCTGCAGCAGGATCAGTTTCTTTTCTTTCCGCTTGGTCTTCGGGGTTGTCAAAACGTAGACAGCTTAAAATCATTAGCATTCTTTCCCCAGATATCACACAACACCAAACACTGAATGTTCTCGTTGTTTGATTTGAAAACAGAGCTGTAGTATGATATGCCTAAAAAGGCTTTACTACTACTACTATCGGTTTACAGCTTCTCCGACGCCTTCCGACTCATAACCGCCATTCTTCTTTATTTAACCATTGGCCTGGAGGGATTTCTCTTTCTTCTAGTTCTTTTTCAATTCCCTTTCTCCAGCTTCTTCTCGCTCTTTTCCTTCTACCTTGTGGTGTCCACGTCAAAATCTGTTTCGGAATCCTGTCATCTGGCATTCTCTGTACATGGCCGTACCATATTAACTGTTTTGCTTTTAGGTCATCATCTAAAAAGGCTTTAAGTTCTATAAAATCAAGGTCTTCCAGTTTTGGTTTCTTAAGCCGCTTATAATTTCTTCTTAACTCAAATAATTTCGATTAGGATGTATAAGAATTTCAGCTAGAATGTCATTATCGATTAGATACCTCCATATTTGTAAAGGCGCTGGACTTTTGCCCAACTGTTTGGCTTCACCACGAAGTCCTGGTAAATAAGAAAGTAAGTTATGTTTCTCTGTTCTCGTTCTCTGTACAAAAGGGTTGTGATGACCACTTAAATCTATTTTTACTGTAATAACTCATTCCATTTTCAACTTCTTCACCACTTTCAGAATCGTAGTTGTCAGACAAGTCACCACTAGCTCCCTCACTATCATCTTCTACTACCGAAGCTGTACCATGCTCACTTTCAATGTTATTTAAAGAGCCTCCTAGCTCTTCCATATCGCTAACCTCACTTTCTACCTCGTCATGCCATGCTAACAGAGTTTCTTCATAGTTTTTATCACCGTAATGTACTGTTTTGGATTAACCTGCCATTTTCGTAAATTTTTCATAAACACTGACGTGGTGCCAAAATGACCCATTTTAAACTTTAGATAGTTATAAACTAAATACCACACTACTGAAAAACTTATCAATAAGTGAAGCGATCGACGTCACTGTAACTTGAAGGTAGCTGCGAGTCACAAACCTATAAAAACAAAAATAAAAAATTGCGCGTAATTTGAATTTAGTCGGGGATCATGTGGGCAGCACGTCCGTAGTAGAAGGTTAACAGAGAGCTCTGTGCTTATATCTGCTAATAAAAAAGCATGAAGAATCTTGAACCTGATTTTAAAAGCCATCCCAGCATCACAACCTCATATTAAAAAAAAAAAACACTTTTATCTTAGCAATAATTTTATTTCATTTTACATTAAGTGTTGGGTATACAAAATAAACATGACAATAATAAAAATAATATCTAATGATGATGAGTTGGCACGTTCAATAAATATATTATAAATATACTCTAATTTGTGTGTGTCTTCTAGGTATAAATAAATACTGAATAAAATTATATGAAACGTAAAAGTTCCTATCATTTAAGGCGTTTTTTAAGATTGTGACAATAAAATAAATAGTACCTAATGAATAATAAAGACATACTGTAAAAACACTTAAGTATTTACTGATATAAAACATAATGGAGAGTTAAATAAAAGGAAATATGAATCAATGACAAAGGATAGTTTTTTTTTATTAAAAAACTTAGGAAACTGGCATCAATTTTCAGCTAAGTTCATACCAGGAAACAAGCTCAAATATATTTAGAGTAGATTCAAATCTCCAAAACCACTTTTAATTTGATTAAATTTATTATTTATGGCGGAATTAATAAAGGATTCCTTAAAATTAGAAAAACAACAGATAATATGTATCGAATTATAAGAAACCTGTGGTTACTAATAAACTAGCAAAGCAAATAGCATCAACTTCAGCAAGACTTGGATAAATTAAACAACGACTATACTGGTAGCCTGAAGATTTTCCGAAATAAGCCTACTAAATAATTGAATTAATCTACAGAAGTTTTTGAAACATGCGATATAAAAAAATTTAAAAACGGCCTTTAAGTTAAATTTTGCGATTTGATATTTTTTAACAAAATAAAAAAAACAGGAAAATATATATTTAAGCTGTCACATAGGCTACTGATCCTGAACGTCGTCGATCAGATACAGCTACGGTTTGTCCTGTTGTGGAGTTCTTACTAATGGCTGTTACTGCTGCAAAGCCAAAATCATCTTTGAAGTCATGTTCATGACCAATTTTTTTCAGTCCATTAACGATATCAATTCCCTGAAAAATAAATATTTGTTAATATTCGTTTAAACTCATTGTCATTGAGCTAAACTAAATTTAAATCGGAATGTAACGAGTCTGTCACTTCAATAATTCTTTAACAACTTTTAAATAAAATTTTTAAATCTATATTCCATTAATATTTCTTAATTTTTAATCTCTAAGTTGTTATTAAACAGCGATTGCAAACGGCAATTTTGGCAGACATGCTTATCCGACTAGCAATTAGCATTCACTCTTGTTGTGACTCCGGAGGAGGAAAGTTGGGTTTAAAAAGTAGGTGTCCAGGGATAGCTTAGAAGTTTTTTGGGGAAGAAGAAGGTGCAGAAAGTTTTGGGTTTTTGTGGAGTTTGGTCTCCGTTCGACTCGCGGAGATAAGAATACGGTCGAGGTCAGAAGACCCTGCCTGTCGTAAGAGGCGACTAATGGGCAAGAAATGAGAGGTGGAGAGCCGTCGTGTCGGGTTTGTGGAAACGCACTCGAGATGCATAGCCATCGCGGTCACCGGTCCACATTCCTAGTATCCGAGACAAGCATCTCGTGGGACCACTCTACTGTCATTTCCACAAGAGCCAGGTGAGGTTGAACGAGCTGGGACCGTAAATACCTCCCAAGGCCTTACACCACCGAGGGTGGTGTGGTGACCCGGCACGTACCCACCTGGAATGATTTACGAGTGGTAGAGGAGCGATTCCTCGGCGGTGACCTGTCTTCTTGCGAGGTGGAATTCCTCCGCCTGCGACGCCTTTCCGCCCCGGGGGCGGGGGGTAGTTCCGGACGGGTGACGTATCCGCAACACAGGTACTACGGGTAAAGTGGAGCCCTACGATACTTCGGTATCGTGCCACCTTAGTAGGTGTCGGACTCGTAGAGCAGTGGGGCCGCTAAAGGTCGTATGCCGAAAGGCCAGGAAGATCAGGGTCCTGCCAATTTATATTGGATGGCACAAAGCTATGCAATGTCCCATTTGGTTTGTAGCTACTCTGAGCCGGTAAGTGGATCCAATTATCAATAAAAAGTATAAAAATCATCAGCCATTTTGATTTCTAAAATATTGTCAATTTTCCTTTGATATTTAATATATGTATCTGTCATTTTTCACCTCATTTCATTAGAAATATTCTAGATAGAAATATAGTAATAAAATAAAATCATATGTAAATTTTTTATTTTACTTTCTGGCCTTAAAAAGATATAATTATCTATCTTTAAAACGATCTGTTCAATCACAAATTAACCCCTTAATTTGCAATCTCACATTATTCATAACTTCTTAATCTTTTATAGTTTCACCGTGTATAAGTGACATTGTAAAACCATATCGTATAATATTTTAATAATTAGTTCATTTACCTATAACTAAATAAATTGCCGATTCTAATTGAACTTCCTAAGTGTCGCAATTAAGGCGTAGATTAAATTGTACTGTAAGCAAAGTTTGTTGGTATGGTATGATAGAAAGCAATGACCTATGTGCTTAGGTCTGAATTATTTGTGAGATTATAAATTGGGGATTTGAGCTCATATGAACACAGTCAATCATAAGTAGTTACCTAACGAACATCATATTGTGTAATAACCAATAGCTGTCAATAAATCAACACTTTACTCCACAACTTCAACCTTTCAGCCTGTACATTGTGTATATGCAAATTGTGTAAATGCTCAAATAAATCATGAACCAATTGTAAAAGAAGTATTCTTCGAAAGGAGCAACGAAGTAATTAAAGAGATCGACACAATGCGAGAAGTGATAGTTCTTGACAACTATGATAGTAGAACTGGACACCAATATAATAGTCAGATTATAGGTCCCCTATAATAGAAAGATAACTCCAATAATCATGTAATTGATGTATGTCAAAACAACAGACCAAAATTGCTAATGGTTTATTTAAAAACAAAGATAAACAGAAATTCACATGGATATAACTAACTTATTCTAAAATCAATAATCAACTACGTTATTTTAGAACAAGTTTAAAAGCTAAAGGTGGATGATGTCAAAGTCATCAGGGAAACAAACTTATTTTCATCACTTAATAGTTAAAAGTAAATTATATTCCCCTAAAATATAAAGACGTTTAAGACTTATTCCCGTTCTCCTCCGCCAATCCTCCCGGTCCAAGGCATCCTTCTCCTCCAAACCTCTGGATTCCATCTTTCGTTTAAGATTTAATTTCAAGAGTACAAATTTTTTTTTTTTTGGTAATTTGTATAATAACACATCATCATCATCATCATCTTGGTGCTACAGCCCTTAGAGGGCCTCGACCTTCTCAAGCTTTCTACGCCATTCTGTTCTGTCCCTTGCTTGAATTTTCCAGTTGCCGAATCCGATCTTCTCCGCATCTTGTGTTACCCCATCCATCCACCTCAGCTTTGGTCTACCCCGTCGTCTCATTCCCACAGGTTGCGCTGTTAGAATCTTTTTTATCATGTTCGATTCAGGGGCCCGGGCTACATGTCCTGCCCACTGCAGGCGGTTTCGCTTAATTATAGTGGTAATATCTTTACCACCAAACGTATGCTTGTAGATATTCTGCAGTTCGAAGTTATATCTACGCCTCCATATTCCGTTCTCACAGACCGCTCCAAATATATTGCGTAGCACCTTTCTTTCAAACATGGATAGAGCGGATTCATCTGTTTTCGTTAGTGTCCATGCCTCTGATCCGTATGTAAGAACGGGGACTATCAGTGTTCTATACAGCCTTATACGAGTTTTTTGAGACAGACGTTTGTTAGCTAAGTACTTTGATAGACCATAATAACACCTGTTTGCAATTATTGTATATAATAACACATATAGACTAATTATTTGGATTAAAGGCCTTTTTTAAAGCCTTATATAAATGGTTGTTTTGTAACATAAAAATGGGTATTAAATGAGCATTAAATTAATCTATGTAATTTTTAATCTAAAGAAAATTGCAAAAGAATATTTAGCGAAAACGTTTTGATTACTGTTGGAATTAATTGACGCAAATGTTAAAATCAATTTTAAAGAGAATTAGATATTATTCGTCATTAAACTTGCGTTTGTTACTAATTTTTTTAATTACCTTTAGAAGCAATAATTTACCTTTGTTTTATATCCTTCTTCATAAATAACTTTCATCGGGAATAACTGATGATGTAATCTCATTTCATTTACGGCAGTAGACAAATCTTTTCCGAACCATAAATGTTTTATAATCGTCTGTAAAAGAAAATTTACTGTCAGAATTATTGGATCCCTATATAGTAGGTACACAATTCAGCCTGATAGAGGTACCTACATGTGTTTTATAATGCGGATAGAGTTAGCGTTCGTTCAATTGTCAATGATTTACTGTTGTCTGAGGAACGTAAAAATCAGTTTCGACAAAAGACAGAGGCCGACCCCTAACTACAAGTTGTTTTTGACATTAGTAGCAGGCCAGAACAAAAATATAAAATTATAGAAAATATCAGACACTTTGCCAAACTAAAAGAGAATCTATTTATAACTAATAACTTTCTTTTTCTAGACAATAAATTAGTTACCCCTTTTATATTACGAAAAAGCAGTTCTAGGATTACTTCATGAGGGACATTTAGGAATAGGAAAAACAAAAGCACTATCACGCCAAATTTATTATTGGCCTCGAATGGCTATGGATATTGAATCATATATAAGGGCATGTAAGATAAAAGTCCAAATCACATTGAAAAAGTTTCAATTTCAGTTGAATTGCTGCACACATATGTTTGCGTAAAAATGTTGAAAATGAAAATGAAAGCTAAAAAAGGATTAAATGACACACCTTTTAATTAAAATGCAACGATAAATATTAAAGCCGTTGAACAAATACATGGATGTAACAGTCCTTGATCACTGTAGTAAGACCTGGAAGTCTGCAAAAATTTTAAATCAACATGAATTAACCAGATCATACATTTTCCAAGATTGCACTATCAGAAGGAACAGATATCATATAAGATCATCAGCAAATATACATGTTGTAGACTGTGGTACTGATCAGATTAAGAGTAACCACCATCAGTTGGGTGGTGATGCTAGTTTAGGTCCATGAATTGCCCACAACAATGGTATAGAAAGTAGGGAACATCAAACAACAAAAGTGTTAATCCCTGATAATCATATACCTGAAATGTCAAATCTTACTAATACTTACTGTACAAGGTCAGGAAGACAAAAGTTTAACTCAAAAAGGAAAAGAAAAGAAGATGTATGATACATACTCATAGTTAAGTGAAGGGACTAACCCTAAACATATATGTATGCTTCATTCATATTCTGTATGTTGGTAACAAGATAAGATGACAGACAGGTGACAAGAATACACTACAGGTAGGTTAGACAGGTTAGGTTAACATGTGTGTAATGTCTGAACGCCCGGCATTGTTACAAATATACTTGTGCAATCCACTGTTATATTCTTCAGGCTTATACAAACACAACCTAAATCTTGGTTATAGTGAGAACAAACCGAAAACTCGACGCAGACTAATTAAGAAACTACTTAGGTGGTAAATTTATTTTTGTAACAACATTAATATTAAAAGTTGTATTTGAATTAATCAACAAAATGTAATAAAATATACAACTTACAAGAGCATTCGCTGTCGTTATTTTGCTACCACCTGCTCCGCCTATTACCATAATTACATTTTTCTTTTCATCTAAAACGATGACAGGAACCATTGATGACATCGGTCGTTTGCCGGGTTTAATAAAGTTCGCTGCTGCAGGAGGTAGACCAAAACCATTGACAGAGTTCGGTTGGGAAAAATCATCCATGCTGTCGTTCAAAATTATGCCTGTGCTGTTTGATTGAAATCCAGCTCCCCATCTGAAAATATTGAATTAATTTATAGTGTTTTTGATAAATGGTTATTTTTACTAGTCACGTTTAACTAACCTTCAATTTTTAAGCATCAATTTTAATAATACAAGCCATATTAAAGAGGTCCGGGAAACATGCTTATAGGGCTCATTGAAGAAGGAAATTAGATGGTAAGAGTAAATTAGATTGCATAAAGGGCGCATGAATGAAGTACATAAGAGTGGTAACAAAATTAATACATATGATCCAATAAGAATGGAACAAGACAGAGAACAATTCGCCAATATTTTATCCAATCTTCAATAATGAAGAAGGTACCAAAAGACGAAGTCATAAAATATTACGAACTTCGTTGTTCTTAGTTGTAAGGTGTATCTTAGTTGTTCCTGTAATATCTCACAAATATGTAGATTACTCTGCATTATAGCCCAAGTAGTGGGTTTTAAAGCCTACTCCGTTTTATAAAGGGTGTGCCCCAGTCATTGGAACAGCAAATTTTTGGTTAATATTTATTTAAAGACATAAAATCATAAAAGTACGTTGGATAAGTTTTAATTTAAACTTTATAAGTTTAATTTTGATCAATTCTTATTGAATAATTACCGCTTATTGTTGAAAAACGGTATTTTATGAAAATGACCACGTCCGTTCTAAAAATGCTTTTATAATAATTTTTAATACATAGGATTGAAGCTCTTTCAATGCTTAACAAAATAATATTTTGTAAAACTGGATAAATTCAATGGTTGCTAAGAAATGATAATTAGTTTATCTTAAGATGAAAAAACTAAAGTCTAAAGTGACAAAAACATTTTTTTTAGGGTTTGTCTTAAATTAGTGATAAAATATGCCGTTAAAAAGAAAATCCGCATTGGATTAGGCATCTGCAGTTTATTTTCAAAAAGGTATAGGTAGCCTTTTAGTTTTTTCGCCTTGGGATAAACTAATTATCATATCTTAGCAACAAATGGACCGATCTTGACTATTACTTTCTTTGATAATTTCTACACTAATTCTTTGGTTACGGGATAGCAACATGGCTCTATTTTCATCTATTTTCACTGAAAATTATTAGTCTAATTCCTGTTGATGTTTGCCTTTCAGTAGGATCGTCTTTGCCAAGTAAGACGCTAAGATATTATTCTAATTATGTACTTATCACGACAAATAGTTATACACAAATACTTACATAAAATTAATTGTACTAGTCACAGCTACAGCATCTCCTTGAGGAGATAAAACGGAAATATGTGAAGTGCCGTGATCTTCCTGAAAATTTGTAGACGCTCCATAATAGAAGGGATCTTGTGAGGTCTCGTTATCTTTAATTAATTTTCTTGTAGCTTCAGTAATATTTGCTGACGTCATGTTTTTTAGTATCTGTAGAGAAAAAAATGTTTAAATAAAAAAGTTTTTTTTGTTGTTTTTTTAGAACCTCCTACACATACAAAAGAAATATCCATTCAAACGATCAACTTTTTCATTCACACCTTACATTAAATTTTTTGTAGAAATACCATAATCAATTTAAAAATGTTTGTATTATCTTCACTTAATAGTACATTTAAGTGTAATGGCATCCTTAAACATATTTTCAGCAATTCTTGAAGCAGCCACGTACTTGTATTGACATGTAAGGGACAGCTAAAGAATATGTGATTTAGATCAGCTATACTAGTTCCACACTCAAATTTGTCTGTTGGGAGAGATCCGATTTTATGTAGATGCTTCGAAAAACATCCATGATCTACTTTTAATCTTAGAATGGTCGACTTATTGCAACAACTTTGTTAAATTTGCAGCCACTGTTGTTTGTAATTTAAACAAATTAGTGCCTGTAGTTTCACCGAACTGAATCCAATGTCTATCCCATTTGAATTTAATATGCTGTTTGACATATGCAAGGAGATCACATGTGTTAAACTCTTCAATCGATATATGTGGTTGCTTTAGCGGATAAAAAGTTAAGTTTAATAAAGCAAACTAGGAATAAGGCAGGTTATGCCAGTCGAGTCTGGAAAAAATAATAAGTCAGCAATAAAATAACTTTTAACAATGACATAAATAAAAATCCTGTAGAAAACTAACAATTAAAGACTAAAATGGCGCAGTGAGGACTCACGAAAAACGGTGAGCATAGTATTGAGAAAGGAAGAGAAAACCGTCTTATTATTTTCCCTTAGCATTGCTCATAACTCATAATTGCATTGACATCTTATAAGAAAAGGTCTACTGATAACGGTTTTCAAGTTCAAGGTTCGCAAGTACTTAGTCAGAGAAAACCCCGTGACTCCAAAAAAGAGTAAAAGTTGGTATAAGAATATATTATTGTATTTTATTTATTGATAATTTCAACTTATCAGTCGCTTCTTCACTAGACAACGGCTGTATCATCCGCGGAGGTGGCAATAGTGTTTTGTTCTAGCTCTGGAATGTCACATATATACAATAGGTACAGGATAGGACCTAATACACTCCCTTGTGGAACGCCAGCTTTGATCTCCCTTAAATCGGTGTTCACTTCTGCTTGTTTTACTCTGAAATATTTGTTCGCAATGTATGACTCTAAGATTTCTGAATACTGTCTAGGCATGAACATTCTTAGTTTATAGTTTAAACCCACATGCCAGACTTTATCAAACGACTTTGCTATGTCCAAGAAGATTGTAGAGCAGACTCTCTTTTCTTCTAATGTTTTTTCTATTACATTCGTTATTCTGTGAACTTGATCTATGGTGGAATGTTATGTTTATTTATGAAACCAAATTGATGATTTGGTATAAGATGTTTTCTTTCTATTATTTGTTTTAATATTTTCAACAGAAGTTTTTCAAATAGTTTTGACATTCAAAGTGATATTGGTCGATAGGATGTCACTTCATTAGGAGGTTTACCTGGTTTGGCGATCATAATGACTTTAGCTACTTTCCAGAGTCAGGGAACATATCTCAATCTAAAATCAGCATTTGTTACGTGTATCAGCTTAACAATGGATTTTCTTGGTAGCTTTTTTAATAGTTTTCCTGAGATCATATCCTGAAGATTTTTTAGGTTTATATTGTCTTTTATCTCTGTTGATACTTCTCTGAATGATGTCATCGTTATTCTTTCTTTAGTTTGGAATGGTTCTTCCCATCTTAGTTCCTCACCATCATTGTCGTTAGGTTTAAACGTGCTTTCTAAATGATCTGCAAATCGTTCTGCTTTTTGTTCGTTTCTTCTAGCCCAGTTGCCGTTTTCCAACTTGTTTTTTTTAAATCACATATTTGACAGAGCTATCTTGATGTAGTTAAGCTTAAAGCCAATGGACATCAACATTTCTTACCTATTTACAAAATTGACTAATATGTGCCAACAATTAATAATTTTAAAGAAATTAATATTAAAGTTAAAAAATCGTTAATCATTTTTTACACTTTTAGGTATAAATTAACTTTTTTTTAATCCATTCGCTCTAATTATTTAACAAGCCTTAATAAATCAACATAGAAAGTTACAAACTTTAACATTTTGTCATTTGTAAGTTTTATCCCTATTATTGCATGCGTTTGAAAATGACAAACTTACTGGTGTAAAATCAAAGAAATCTGGATCCGCAAACTTTGTTCGTTTGGCATAGGCAAATTTAAAACTCTCAACTATCCTCTGATTTGTTATTACTGAATCAGGTTTGGTAACATCTATATATCCGCTTAATAAATCTAAAATGTAGTTTAAGATGTTTCCACTTGCTGGCAACGGTGAGGATATGACGGTATGGTTTCTGAAGACTGTGCTTATAACTGGCTTTTTCCACAGGGGCCTGTAACAAAAATACATTTGATTGATTAAATAGACAAATTACATAATTGCTATTTTTGGACTGTATAGTTTTATAATCTACTCTTTAGAGCCATTACTAAGCATATGAGGCCATTATTTGCAAACTCATTAATCAACAAAAGTTTAGAAAATTATTTTTTTTATGTTTATTTCAATTTTAAATAGGAATCGTATGATATAATCAGAATTTCCCAAAACTCGATCTTTAGCATACAAATGCTGTTGAGAAAATTACATTATTTGCAGAACTCGCTCTTTGCTTTAAATTTTTACATGCAAAACTCGCTGTTTGCTCTACCACCAATGAAATTTACCGGTTGGCTCACATGACGAACTACTACAACCATACTACAACAACTGTATTGAAGATACACATTTTGAGTTTTGGCGAAGTAGGAACAGTTTTTTTATTTTTATGGAGTTAGTAAGTGAAAATGGTTGTTTTGTTAAACCTAGTTCACAGGGAAAAGGACGCAAAAAGTTCTTCAGTTAGAAACACATAAAAGAAAGGTGGATAAACTTGCTAGTAAGTGCTTCATATTATAATTTATGATTTTAGACTTCTGCGACAATCGTTTAATTTTTTATGCAGTTTCACTTGTTTTTTCGCGTTTTAACGTTGGGTAGTACTACAGAAAAGTTTATGAAAAGAGTTGTATTATTACAGAAATACACCAAAAGCACTGCAGGCCTTTCCAACTTGTAGTCATAACGGACGACCCAGATTGCCTTATTATTGTACCACACTCACGATGAATTAAGTGATATATTTTCATGCCTACCTTTATCAATCAAAAGATAAAAGTAAACAATACCTTCTGATATTGGCTTGTTGTAAGGGACAGAAACCAAAAAAGGGAAATCTAATCATGCTACAGTCGATAAAATACCATGTAGGTTTAAGTGAAAGTAAGATGATTAGAGTATGTGCCAAGGCGTTTCTAGGAATCACAAATTTAAGCAAGGATCACATACAAAGAACTGTAAGAAATTTTGTTATAACTGGGAAGCTACTCAGGGAACGTAGAGGTGGTAATGAGTGGGTCCAAAACATGATAAAAAAAGTAACTGCATCAAAAAATTGATAGAATCCATAACATGTACAGAGTCTCATTACATCAGAAGCAAGACAAGCTTGAGGGTCTACTTGCCATCTAACTTACACGTGTAAGTGTATCGTGCCTATAACCCTTTCACTACCCATCCAGGAAGTGTGTCTGTTATAATAAGCCAAGTTTAAATTTCTAGGCTGCTCAGGTGTCATAAAAATATAATATTATAACAAACTACATAGATAAAAATATAATAAATAACTACATTAATTTATTCATTTTTGATGTAATATATTATTATATTATATTACATTTATTAGTGCACGTGTCTTTATTTTATATTCGGTTTTATTTATATTTTATAACAAAACAATATATTAATAGGGGAAAGTCGATTAAATAAACTCAGTTTTAGAAATGCATGTCGAACCGTATAAATATGTTAACCGTAACGGGCTGCAAGCGGCTCGCGGGCTGCGTGTTTCCTACCCTAAACTAATAAACTAAAGTTCCCATAAATACTGGATAAGAATTTATTTACTTACCTGTAATTATTCATATCTTCGATAGTTATTATTCCTCCCTTATCTGCAATATCTTTTACAAATGCTGCTGTAAGTGAACCGTTATGTAAAGCATCACCCCCTTCATTAGCGATTATTTCCAAAGTTTTTGCCATTCTTGGTCTTTTGAAGTATTGTCCTATTTTATATGTATCATTAGTCTTCTTGTCAAAGAACGTGTCCCTGTGAACATTTTTATTAATGATATTATGAATTCATGATAGTTAAAAGACTATCATGCAAATTTTTAAAAGAGACAGAAAACGAATACGAACCAGGAGTCAGTTAAATACTAGTAGCCAACAGTAAAAATGAAAAGCACATCACTTTGACAGCTTAAATCTGTGTTAAAAGTTGAAACATTAAAAAGCAGCTGGGCTTGGGCCTGCAATAGGAAATGTTCCTATTCAATTGATGAAATATGCCCCAGATATATTAGGAGAGTAGATTGGTGAGATGCAGTTAGAGTTCCGAAATGGAATGGCTTCTCGAGAATAACTATTTCCCATCAACTTAATTATTCAGCGATGTCGTGACGTACACGTTGTCCTACTGAATACTGAATCTATATTGTTGCCAAAGTAGTAAAAAGAAATCCACAAAGAGAGAAATAAAGGATATTAGAGTATCCACCTTATAGTCTTGGTTTAAAGCCTTGCGATTTAAATTGAAAAAAAAACAAAACGTATCTTAATAAAATAATATTTTTAACTGAAGAAGAAAATGTTTTTAAGGAGTACATATTAAAAATCCGAACGTCGGAAAAACTATAACATAAAAGATCTCGTTTTAATTCCTATCAGTCGAGAACATATCGAAGTATTTTTATAAAAAAAGTAACAATCTTGAGATTGATACAGCTTGAATAAAATGCATACTTTAAGTAAAACCTAAAGTAAAAAAAAAACTTTAAGCAATAACTAAAAGTGGATACTGAATGGGAGAAAAACAACTTTAAAAAACCTGCTATGCAGACGACGCAATACTACTCCCTCAAAGTGAAGACGATTTACAACGTATGCTGAACGAATTTAATATAACCGCCAGAAAATTTAACATGTTAATTTTCCAAAAAAAAAAGATAAAATGCATGATTACAACAGCAAATTTACTAAAATGTAAATTGTATCTGGAAGGTCAGATAATAGAACAAGTGATGAGTTTCAATATCTAGGCATCACATTATCTAGCTACGGAAAACTTGAAACTGAAGAGAAAAATCAAGTGAATAGAGCAAACAGAGACCCAGGCTGCCTGAATGAAACAATATGGAGAAATAAAAATATCAGGAAAGAAGATGAAAGGCAGAATTTACAAAACAGTCGTCAGACCAATAATGACTTACGCGGCAGAAACACAACCTGATACAGAGAGGACAAAACGGATGTTAGAAACAGCATAGATGAAAAACACTTAGAAAAACTGATGGCAAGATACCATGGGAGAGAGCTAGAAGTACAAATATACGACGTAGATCAGGACGTAAAGTGGAGAACATCAAAAATTGGTTAAGAAATAGAAGAGTAAAATAGAACGATCATATAAGCCCAATGACAACAAACAGAGTAGTAAAGACGGCATGAGACAGTTCCCTAATAGGAAGACGATCAGTAGGAAGGCCACAAAAACGATTGAACGACAACTTACTTGAGGCACATTGAAAAACAGACAGTCATATCTACAAAAGAGAAGAAGAAGAAGTAAAACCAGTGATCACTATTGGCTATTGAAATGTATCATTTACGCTGTTACCTATCTTGTATGCCTAAAAGTAGTATACTAAACTGCCATACTTCTTAACTCGCATAGTAAAAGGGAAATTAAATACTTGATCCTATAAATTCAATTCCTAATACTTCAATGAAAACTGTAGAAGCAAAATATTTTAAGAATGTTCTTACCTCATCACAAGATCGTTCCATAGTAATTGTTTTCTCATAATAAATCTAGAATGTAAATGTTTGGTTACATATTGTCCATTTTTGCATATGTCGATTGTTGGCTGGATTAAATCTTTCCATGGTAGACCACCACCAAATCTTTTGTATAGTTCCCAATATCCTCTAAGTTCACCAGGTACAGCTACTGATTTACCCCCTATAAAACCATTAATATTGTTATAGAGAAAAATAATTGAATACGTATCGAGAATATAAATGGGTTTAGCTTAAAACTTCAAATATAGTATGAAAATATTTATATAGGTACCCAAATTACCGATAATGCCTTACTGCCTGGAATGGGTATCATGAAAGAATAGAATATGAACAATGAGCCAACTAGCTGCAGTATGGTGTACAATTCGGTAATACCTATAAGACTGTAAAAATAAACTGACCGGAATTTCCAAAAATAAAAATTCATTGGAAGTTTGGTGCACTGTTTCATTGTATACTCAACATCTTTTATTTTTAGAACAAAAAATGGACATAACTGCTTGATTCCTTAGGATCATTTATTTATTTAAAAGGCGACAAAATAAATGAGTGTAATATCGAAACGAATTACGAATTCGAAACGAAAAAGGAAGAAATTTTTAATAAAAACATGAAGAATACATTCATATTATTCACGAAGCATGATTTGAAGTTCTGCAAGACTTTCTGGCTGGCCTGGTTGACTTCTAACCCTACGATGGAGTTCATTCCAAAGATGTTCGATTATATTCAGATCAGGGTTGCAGGCTAGAGTGGTAATTCCTACTTCCAAAAGTAATTTGTCATGATTCTTGCAGTATGCGGCCGAACATTATCAAGCATAAAGACGAAATTGTCCTTAATAAATGTACCAAATGGAACTACTGCTTCTGTCAAACAAACTCTATATACTAGTGAGCATTCAGGGGGCCATTAATAAAAATAAGTTCAGTTCGAGCTTCAAATAAGATTCCAGCCCAAGCCATGACAGAACCATCGCCAAACTGTCTCCTCTGGGACATATAAGCTTGGATATATTTTTCATTTCTTTATCTTCAAACCATCTCACGGCCATCGCCAGATTTGGAACAGAATCACGTGTCATCATTACGAAGATATCGGCTCCAATCCTGTATATCCTAGTGCTAATGTTGTCGAGCAAAAATTAATCGATTCCGTTTCTGGGTTGTAATTCGGGAACAACAGCCGGCCTTCTTGACATTAGTCCTCTTTTATTAAAGCGTCTTCTAACCGTTCTCTCACTTACATTCACATTTCGAACCTCCTGAAGATGGTTTCTTGCAGAAATTGCAGTGGAATGAAGGTTCATCAAAATAAAACGATCGTCTCTTTGCGAAGTAACTCTTCTACGACCGGAACCAGATTGACGTGAGTATGTACCAGTCTTTATAAAGCGATGGAAAGCTGTGCGTACTGTAGTTCTCGGAATACCTAAAGTTTCGGTTACATAAACGTATCTTCTTCCGTAGCAATGCAATAATTCCAGCAACAACTACCGTAGATAACACCATATCTTAATTATTCACAAGTTTGAAAAGATAGGTACTATTTAATTAAATGTTTTCAACTTAGAAGAAAACCAGCGACTACAGCAAACAATAACATAAACGTCAAAACTATCAAAAAATCATATATGGTCACAATAAATATTTAAATTAAGACGCAATATGAAACAGTGCATAAAACTTATAATGAATTTTTATTTTCGGAAATTTATAGGATGGCCACTTTTTTGCTGGTCAGTGTATATACATTTTCAACAACATTGAAATTGGGCAACTCTTTTTTAGCAGCAAAATTTACTATGTATTGAAAATAGCTATAATCAAATGAATTCAACATAAACATTTTTTATTTAACTTTACGTGTCTCGACAACTAATGGTCATTGACACGGGAACTAAAAACAATGTTTACAATATTAGCTAAAATTTTACTAATATATATATATATATATATAATATATATATATATAGTTATATATTTATATATATATATATATATATATATATATATATATAAATATATATATATATATATATATATATATAATCCAACATTAAAAACCTAGAAGCATTCGAAATGTGGGTGGTGTTACCGACGTATTTTGAAAATATCATGGATGGATCGCAAAACAAACGAAACAAGTTCTCGAACAAACTAGGAAAACAATGCGAAGTTTTAAATTCCATAAAAATCAGGAAATTGGAATACTTGGGGCACATAATGAGAGGTGAAAAGTACGAACTACTAAGAAATATAAATGCAGGGTAAAATCAAAAGTAGAAGAAGCGTAGGAAGACGTAAAAATCTCGTGGCTACGCAATCTCCGTGAATGGTTTGGATGCAGTTCAATTGAACTATTCAGGCGAGTAACCAATAAAATTATAATTGCCAGAATGATTTCCAATCTCCGATAGGAGTGGAACTTGAAGAAGAAGAAGAAGATATATGAAATTTTTTTAAATATCTTATATCAAACTATATAAGTTACAGAATCTCAAAAAAGTAATTATTGAGTAGATTATACCAGGTGAATTAGTAGAAGTATATCACTAACGGTACCATTAATATTATGATGTCGTCGAATGGAACTGAAAGTACTGCATTTAGATAGGACATGCTGTGTGGAAAAGTGTGTGTTGTTACAGCGTTTACAAATTGGTGGATTTCCAGAACTCATGAGGTAATTATGAGTGAGTCGAGAGTGACTTTTTCTAATTATTCTGATTCTTTTTTGTGGGGGGATATATGGTGATCGTATTTTTGGTTGTACTTGGTATAATTTGGATGTACTTTTACTCAATTGATTTTGCCAGTTTTTCAATACCGATGCTTAAAGAGATATTTTGGGTTTTGATGGAGCTGAATTCTTTCGACTGGAAAATTGGGACAGTCAGCTTTTTTCACTGATTGATCAGTTTTTTCATTACTAGTGACACCTACATGCGAAGAAACCCAAATTCTGGAGACTGAGATGTCCGAAGTTAATGGCTGATGATAGTGATTGTATACCTTATTGACTATTGGTTGTTGTGAGCTTAAGGTTCTTAGTGAGTGAATAGATGACAGTGAGCTGGTGGATATGGCTATACGTTTACTGCTTTTAGGTCTGTTGCAGTAACTGTGCAGCTTATTGTGAATATTGTGTCAAACTTTCCATATCTACCATTTTATTGAATTGTTGTCTAACTAAAAGGGTGGGAGGTTCCTTTTTGTCCTAGTTCCATATACTAATGTTAAAAGTAAGCAGCTTTCTGGCCCAAGGCGGGGTATCTTCTTCTTCTTCCTCTTTATAAGCCATTCTGCCTGTATATTGGAGGATTAATACCTCTATAGAAGGTCGTCACTCCAACTTTTGCGCGGTCGTTCGATGCTTATTTTGCCGATTGGTGTATTGTTTCTGAGGCATATGTCATTAGTAGTCTTACACTGGCTTTATAAATTCTTGACTTGATCTCAGTGTTAATGTGTCTGTTTCGCCATATAGTGTTATTAAGGCATCCTGTCAGTTTATTTGCTTTTTGTACTTAATCTCTCACTTCTTTGTTCAAGTCTCCATAGCTAGACAGTGTGATGCCTAGGTATTTTATTTTCATTACTTGTTCAATACTAATGCTATCAATTTCTATTTTACATCTGGTTAGTTATTTGCTGTCTACTATTGTTTTAGTTTTTTATGAAATTGTCATATTAAATTTTTTTGCTCTTATGTTAAATCTGATTACCAGTCTTTACAGACTATCTTCATCTTGGGCTATCAATATTGTGTTGTCTGCGTAACAGAGTATTTTGATTTCTTTGTTTCCCATTATGTATCCTTTTCCTTTGTTAACGGTTTTAATGATTTCATCCATGATCAAATTAAAGAGCATGGGGATAATTAATCCTCTTGTCTTATTCCGCTGCCTATTTCTACAGGTTCTGTAAGTTGTCCATCTATTCTGACTTCCATTTTGTTGTTTTGGTAGATGTTTTTACTATCAATTGGGCATACCGATCTAGGTTTTCTATGGGCACTAGTTGTGTGTGTCTGGCCACAAGATTGGCAGCTGGATTTGAGAGATTAGCAGACACCTTTGCAAAGTAATTAAAAGAAGTCTTTGTTTACTAATGTTCAGGAGAGGTTCGCAGGCTTCGATATAAAAGCTTTGAGAAGGGCTAGATCTAAAGACACCGAGACAAATTAGAAGATATGTGTTTTGAATGGCGTTAAGAGAATTTAGGGGAGAGTTGTAGGCGGACATATAGAATATACTACCAAAAGGTCAGATTCAAAGAAATACTTCCTCCGTCAGTGCTCCAGTGATAGTGAGCAAGTAATTTAATTATGTTAATTATTTTTAAACAGTTAGCCTTACTTTCTTGTATATGATTTCTCCAGGACAGTCTTTTATCAAACTTTATACTTAAGACTTTCTGGTTATCTACCACACGAAGAAAAGTTCCATGTATCTGTAAATTTTGGTTGGGGATACCTGCATTTTATACTAAATTAGATAACGGCTAATTTAGTTGGTGAAAATTTGAGTCCTCCTTTGGCTGACTAATTATTGATACTCTTTAGGATGTTTTGAAGTAAGGCACATGTGTTAGTTGTGCTCCTACCTTGACAAAATAGTAAGAGATCATGCTGTGGGCTCAGAACCTTGTGGAACCATTTATGGAAAAAAAAAATTTTGTTTAAAATCCTTTATAAAAGGTATATATAAATGTATATATATATACCTTTTATAAAGGATTTTAAACAAAATTTTTTTGTGATATATGGTATACAGCCAGCTACAGGAACTTAGTTTCCTCGTGGAATTTATGAAAACTTGGAACGTTTTATCTGTTAAAAAGTTATTAATGGAAGTCGATATGTTACCTTCTAATTAGAGGTCATCGATTCTTTTTATTCTTGACTTATATTGTATTAAAAGTGCTGTTTGGTTAGGAGATCCTAAAGATTATATAACTGTCAGTATTTGTTATTTTATTTAGAGGTATCCGGGAAGCACTTGTAGTATTTGTACTATGGACGAGTACCAGATTTACATAAAAAAATAAAAACGACAACAAAGATTCTCGAGGCTTTCAATTTAAAGCATACATGGTTTTTACACTAGACTGCTTAGCACAATAACAATATGTCCTGTATTACATACAAGCTGGTAGGGTTTGATCTTCTACGGAAAACATGGTTCACCCTAAATAGGATCCGAATCAGACATAGAAAATGTGCTTAAATGCTACATAAATGGGTAAAACGACTGTAGAGAAAACCAAATTATCGAATACATATTTGAACAGTGTCCCAAGAGTAATGGTAGCGAGGACTTCCTTTTTGCAACTTCGGAGTCAATAAAATATATTAATTTACGTAATGTTTTTTTTTGTAACTGTTTAATGATTTACATATACCTGTATTATTATTGCTAAATTGTAATATGTGTGGATAGTCTTGGAATTTCCATGCGATAAATAAAAATCTTGTCATATGCTTGTTATTTAAAAACTATTACGCTTTTTAAAAGAAATATAAACAAAATGATTTTACCTCTTAGTGAAGCGTTCGACGGTTGACCCAAATACATGTCTTCTCTTGAAGCAGTAGGGGCTGTTTCTCTGGCATCCAATGCCCAGGTTTCTCCTGTTGTTTTATTATATAGTACCAGGAAAAATCCACCACCCAAACCCATACTTTCCGACATCATCACACCTTCACAAAATAGTGTTGCTATGGTCGAGTCAACGGCATTTCCACCTTTTTTCAATATGGATCTAAAATCAACAAAATGCTTTAATAACGTACAAAGGTATTTACAAGGAATATAATTAAATATAAAAGAACATATTCTACTACAGAAATACTGTGACTAATGGACACAGTTCGAAATCAAATTTCCCTCTATATACACACTACTATAAAAATATAAATAATAATCATCTCACAAAAGAATGACAATTATTTTCTAGTATTTTATAAAATATATTGAACTATTTTTCATATTTCATACGTCACTAGATATTCAACAAAGCGATAGCAGCTTTTGCTAAAAGATTGGGCTAAAAGAGGATGGGATACTTGGGCGTGGGAAAGTTTTTCGGACTGTGAGAAAAAGCGGCATCGTTTGATGGAGGTGTGCAGTTGTGTCACGTGGCAGGTGTGACAGGTGAGCATGGGAAATTTCTTATCGGCGGCATCCTTCGATGTTTACCGCTGTTACCGGAAAGATGCGAGGTGCCTCTGAAAAGGATTTTAGCGAATAGGATGAAACCATATAGAAAAATAAGCATGCATTACATCATAAAGCAGAAATATTAGGGATGAGATAAGCAACATTATTAGGGATTGGGGATAAGCAATATTAGGAATGGGGATAACCAACATTGTTAGGGATAGGGATAAGTAGGGATGGATTACACATTTTACACATTTTGTATAGCCCAGAGGACAGAAAACGATATTATTAAATCGTTTTCGTTGATGGCCACCAAAGGAGGTGGCACCTCTGTATGCTAACCACTGCAGTGATTTAGGAGATATTCTTTTGAAATTTCGAATTTGAATTTGGATCAGTAAAGTGTCCGATGAAGCAGGGATGCTGAAATAAGTTATAACACCCTATTGATACCGATTCGAGCACGAGAAGTTTAACGAATTTGTCCTCCTAGGCCATATATTTGGCCATTCAATTCAACAAAGCAATAGCAGCTTTTGTTAACAGATTGGCTTTTTTCAATTTTTTATGGCATCTCAGATAATTCTTGGTTTATAGAAAAGGATGGGGGCTATGGTTCTGGAGTTTTCAAAATCAATTTTGGGACTTGTATGAAAGTGGTGTTGACCTGTAACTGAAATTAAATCGGAATTGCGAACAGAAATGGAATGTTCATAAATCCTATTTTGGATTGTGTGACTTGTTTCACCTATATATAATCGGAGTAGTTTGCACAAGGAATTTCATAGACCCTGTGTTGTTCATTTGGAAGATAAGGGTATTAATGACTGAATTAATTTGTGAAGGTGGATGATGAGAGTTGGCATGCAAGTAACGATTGGTATGCGTGGGATTTCGATAAACAGAAAGATGAAAATCTTGGGGTTGGATTTTCTTTATGATAACGTCGAGAAACGATATGAATGAATCAGTTTACACCTCTATTGTGAACTAGACATTATGGTGTATACCATTCAGATGGGTCTGAAAAGACACCAAACTCCAGTCCCCTGCTATCTACTAGTATTAGTATTCATATCGGTATTAAACATTTTATTCTTTATACAATTATTACTAGTGTTTCAATCATGTCAAATCTAATATATTATTTGCGATTATTAAGTTGAATATATATAAGGTTAACATTTACTACTAGATACATTTTACAAAAGTCTTAAGGTTATAAGCAAATATGTAACGTATTAAAGAAATTCTACTTACACCCCAATTTCTGCACATCCATGGCCACTGCTACCCACTGCTCCAACCCGTTTTCCTTCATTCCTCTTGTTTATCACCAATACTACTACAACTATGACGATAACTATAACAGTGACGATCGCAGCACCTATTGTTAATCTTTTTGTTGAAGTTTTCCTGTAAGTAAAAGTAACCATAATTGAAAAGACTGTCACTGAAGTAGAAGAAAACTTAAGTTGTGTTGTGCGAAATATCGCGCAGAAACTAACCTGGCAATGGAAAACCAGGTAAATGTATTGTTTTAGGCCAGTATAATAATGGAGCTTTTGATAGAAATGTTGTAGTTTTGCAATATAAAAGTGTATATAACTACAAAAATATAGATTCATTTAAATACAGAGAAGAGTAGAGAAAACCAATAGAAAATGTAAAACGGTGCTGAATAATATTCTTCTTTTACTATTAGTTCGATGACCGTTATCGATCTCTGGATATTTTATACTATATTCGAATGCAAAACTTTATATTTTTCAGAGTGTCTTATAATGTCACCAAGGTATTCCAGCATGCATCTCTTTATTATATTGTTACTTGGTTCGGCCGTCTAGTGCCCCCCTCATTTCTAACTCTGTCGACCCTGCTTATCTTTAGTATATATTGTGGCTAAACACCCCGTACGGGGTTACGCCGCTTAAGCTCTCTAGATCTATTTTACGAGGTAGATCAGTCCTCATTTTCTTTATTTAATTTTTCTTGTTATTTTTCTCCACTGTTTCCTATCTCTGGTTTTTTCTCTCCATTGTCGTACGCCCGCCCTGTTGAGATCGTTTGTTACTTCTTGTAGCCATGTAGATCTTGGTCTTCCACGTCTTCGTTTACCAGCTGGTGTCCATTCCAATATTGAGAATATTGTCGTAGATGGTCCTGATCTCCATATATGTCCTAGCCATTTTGCCCTTTGCTGTTTTATTTTACAAACTATATCCTCTTTAATTTCGTTTAGTAGTTCATGATTCGTTCTTTGTCTATATTGGTTTTCATTAATTTTTATTGGTCCTAATATTGCTCTTAGTATTTTCCTTTCTAGTATTCTAAGGTCTTCCTCTTGTTTTTTTGTCATGCTAAGGGTTTCGGCAGCATACATCATAGTCGGTCGAATTATTGTTTTATATATTTTCATTTTCGATTTTTTGCTCAGTAATTTATTTTTTAGAAGCTTTTTATTTGCATAGTATGTCTTATTTGCTGTAATTATCCTTTCTTTAATTTCTGTTTCCCTTTCTCCATTGTTTGCTAATAATATTCCCAAATACTTAAACTTTTCTACTTCTTCAAATATATATTCTCCCAGTCTAACCTTTTTGTTTTCATATTTTTTGTCAAATCTCATTATTTTTGTTTTTTCTTGATTTATTACTAATCCCATTACTTTCCCTTCTGCTACCAATTCTTTTAACATACTTTCCATTTTTTTTCTGTTCTTTGTTATTATCACAATATCGTCGGCATATGCTATTATTTGTCCCTCTCTCGTTCTAAGTGTACCTTTGTTGATTTTTCTGACTATATATTCCAGGGCAAGATTAAACAGAGTTGCAGATAATGAATCTCCTTGACGTACACCTTTATTTATAACAAATTCTTCTGTGTCTCCTTCTTGTGTTTTTACAGTTCCTACGGTTTTGCTCATTGTCATTTTTATTAATCGTCTTAATTTGTTGTGTATTCTCATTTCTCTCATAGCTGTAAGTAATTTCGCTCTGTTTATTGAATCAAATGCTTGTTGGAAGTCTATAAAAAGCAGTTCAATTTCTATTTTATATCCATAAGCTTTCTCCATAATTTGCTTTACCGTATGTATGGCATCTGTTGTTGACTTTCCCCTAATAAATCCGCATTGATACTGTCCCATGATATTTGTTGTCGCTTTGGCCAGTCTTCGTTGTATTAAGGTTGACATGATTTTATACGCTGTGTTTAATAATGTCAGTCCTCTATAATTATTACACATTTGTTGGTCTCCTTTTTTATGGATTGTGATAATTTGTCCTTTGTGCCATTCTTCTGGCATCTTTTCTTCGTCCCATATGACTTTTATTAATTGGTATATTTTTTCTCTGAGTTCATGTCCACCATATTTTATTAGTTCCATGTTTATACCGTCTATACCTGGTGCTTTACCGTTGCGACTACTGTTTATAATTTCCTCAACTTCATCTCTCGTTGGTTTTTCTAGCTCGGTTTCTATCATCGTGGTCTCTTCTTCCACATTTTCATTTAAGTCTTCGTCCTCTTGTACTGTTAATAATTCTTTAAAATAATCAGTCCAGATTTCTTTAAACTCTTTGTCATTTTCTGATACTTTTCCATTTCTATCCTTTATGCCTTTTATCTTTCCTTTGAAGGTTTTGTTCTGCTCGCTAATTTTCTTATAAAATGCTTTTGTGTTTCTATTTGTGTTTTCTTTTTCTATTTCATTTATCTTATCATTTAACCAGGTTCGTTTAATTTTTCTTATTTGTTTCTTACATTCTGTCCTTAATTTGTTGTATTCTTCTTTATATTCTTGTCTATTTGTTCTGATCCACCTTTGTCTTATTTCTATCTTCTTTTTTAACATGTTATGACAGTCTTGATTATACCATTCTTCTTTTTTGTTCTTTCTCTCTATCCCTACATGTTCAGAAGCTGTTTCATTTATACATTTTTTTATATTGCTCCATTCTGTTTCAACATCCTCTGTATGTTCACAGTATTCCTTCAGTTTTTTGCTTATATCTTCTGCATATTTAATTCTTCTATCTGTAGCATTTAATTTTTCTATGTACCATTTGTCCTTTGTTGTCTTGTTTTTTAGCGTTCTTTTGACTTTTTGTCTTAACGTTGCGGTAACCATGAAATGGTCTGTGTCTGCATGTGCACCTCTGTATGTTCTCACGTCTGTTATCGATGTTTGCTTTCTCTTTGTGATGAGTATATGGTCTATTTGGGACCATGTTTTTTGGTCTGGTGAGACCCATGTTACTTTGTGGTATACAGGGTGTGCAAATTTTGTACTACTGACAATCATAGTGGTGCTAGTTGCTAAGTTGCATAATCTTTGACCATTATCATTTGTTTTTTCATGTAATGTATATTTACCTGCAACTTGGTTAATGTAGTCTTCTTTGCCTATCTGAGCGTTAAAATCTCCCATTACCAGAATTGTGTCTTCTTTGGGTAACGATTCAATTTCTTGTTCCAGTTTCTCATAGATGTTATCTTTTACCTCTGCTACAGCACTTTCAGTTGGTGCATATACGTTTATGATGGATATATTAAATGGTTTGGCGTTAATTCTCAGGTATGCCATGCGCTCATTTATTGGTTTAAATTGCATAATATTATTTTGTATTTTTCCTGTAGTTATAAATGCAACTCCATATTGACCTTGTTTTTCGTGCCCAGAGTAGTGTAATGTGTAATCTTTAGTAGTCGTTTGTATATAAACATCTCAAAGCCTTCCATGCGTTTTAGCATGCCTCCATACTAAGATCGTGGCTGAAAAGTACATTTCTCATTTTTACAAATGTATTTCGGGCTCGTTTTATGCGGCTTTTAATGTCTACGATTGAATCCCCGAAGGGAACTAATGGTAAAAGCCGACTGATTCTTCTGATATTTCAGTTCCTTAAAAAAATCAGTTATTTTTTTTCTGAATTTTTATTTTTAATTATTTTTTATGTGCAAAGTCACACCACTTCTTAATAATCATTACATCGATGGCAGTTGCTTCTTTTTGCTGTTCGCTGTAGGTAGCTGTCATGTTGCAAAGCTGCTTTGCCTTCAGCTTGGCTTATTTTATTTTCATCATTTTCCTCTTCACTCTCAGCAGCATCTGCGTCGTTATCTTTCTTATTTTCCTGGCGAATGACACACTAGGCGATTTCATCGTCGTTCACAACCTCGTTGTGTAGCTAGTTTTCAAAGTTGATCCACCCCAAAACATTTTCTTCAACAATGGGAGCACAGTTCGGTAATTGCTGAAGGTCGTGCAGTGGAGCTTCATTTTCATAAGGCTCCTTAACAATAATATTGTTTTCTCATCTCCTGTTGGATTTGCTTGGTAAATCTTGTTTTCTATATTTGGCCAAAATTTTTTCCATGACTTTACAAACGTTGTCGGTGGTATTTCGTCGTATGCCTTGGCTAGCATGTACACAACATCTTTTATATTAACTGACTTCAGCGCTTTTAGAGGTCTAATTTGTTATCAGCCTTCAGTTTGGAAAGAACTTCAATAAGCAGTTTTTTCTTGAAGCACACAGTGACCCTTTGGTCCATTGGCTGCTAAAGACTGGTTAGATTGGGTGGCAGGAACAGCAGTTTAATTTCTTTTTCACCGTCACACTGAAGACCTTCCATGCTGATTTTTGAAACCGGTAATACACTGGGAAAGTTTACATGTTTATGTTCTTAAACGTTCTCACTTTGCTGCTGTGGCAATGACAAATAGGTATCTTGTGGGTTCTAGAGGCATTTGAACACAAGGCAACCGTTATACTCTCTTTGATGACTTTAAATCCTGCAGCAGATATTTTTTGCGGGGTGGCAAAAGTTTTTCTGCGCAGAAGTTTAACATTTAACCCAGTTTCGTCGATGTTGTGTATTTGCTCTGGGCTTAAGTTTTGGTCACCAGTGATTTTTAAAGATTCTGCAGAAAAATTGGTGGCCGCTGTTGGGTCTGCTGACAGCTTCTCACCACAAAATCCAATAAAATGGTCTCTTTTTCCATTGGGAGAGCCGTCCCTCATTAGCCGAGAATATATCTTTTGGTTGAAGCTTTGAGTGCAAGATCACAGTTTTTTCTTTCAGGATTGGTCCACGTTGGTTATTTCGGATTTTTTTATAACGGTTGTATGCCTGTTGTGTTTGTTGTGTTCTGTATTGTAAAAAAGGATTTCTTCTGTTCATCACATTTTATATTCATTTCCTCTCTAAATCATTGTGTTTTCTTTTTTGATATGTCATTGTTCGTTAACAAATGTATCCCACCGCTGTCACCAGATGTAATACAAGGGGCGACTCCACTGTCACCACTGCAATACTTTATGGATCCTCAAAGGATGCTAACCCTACGAGCGGCTGATAGGCTTACTGGCCCCACTGGTCCGACTGACTGGTTCGTCTTCGTGGATTTACGCGAAGATAAGGGATTTATCGGGATAGGGGTAAGGACTCCTAGGTCTCAGGTCCTGTAAAGAGCAGAGGTTATGGGCTTACTTTAGAAGCCGGATATATGCATAAGCAGAATCTTGTACTCTCCTGGTCTCTATCTGACTCGGACGAAAAGAACATTAAAAACCAATTTAGAGTCTACAATATATTGAATTTACCCTGAAGTTCTCCGGGGTATAACACGGCCCCCGTGCCCAGGGATACGGGTGAAGACCACAACGATGATGAAGGTGGAGAATATAGTATTCGGTTCAGTGAATTCAACGGAAGTGGCAACCCTGTTTCTAGGGATAGTATAGAATCAACCTGGTGAAGGGCAGCAGCGATCACCAGTACTAGAATTAGGCGTAAAGGAAATGATCCTAAACCGGCTTCTTACTAGAATACCGTAGGTGAGACTGAAACAGTTAGAGGGCTACGGTACTGCGATGCGGAAAGCAAGTAGGAAACTACCGCATTATATTCCTCAGGACATCCGTCCGTAGATTTTTTCTTGTCATGTTGGAAGAAACAAAACAAACGGCCCCTAGTCCCGGGCAGGCCTTAAATGGTCAAGGGGTGCGAAGAATCTCCCGGTTTCAACTTGATAAGACAATCAAAATTGCTACGTGGAATGTCAGAAGCCTATTTGCAGCAGGCAAACTACAAAATCTAATTCAGGAAATGAACAGAATTAACATCGATATTCTCGGCATAAGCGAATTGCGATGGGAAGGCACAGGCATGATCAATACTACTGGTAAAACCCTTTACTACTCATGCAGTGATAGCACAGACCCTCACCACAGACATGGGGTGGGAGTTCTGATAAGCGAAAATTTGCGCGCCTCCGTGAAGAACTTTGTCCCGATCTCCGAAAGAGTCATACTTATTCAGTTGCATGGAAAAGTTAACATAAATATTATACAAGTCTACGCCCCTACAGCAGACAAGCCAGAAGAAGAACTAGAGCGATTTTATCAACAGCTAGACGAAGCCTTAAAGGTGACTAAGAATCACGAAATTAACATCGTATTAGGAGACTTCAACGCAAAAGTTGGGGAAGGAGCTGTAGATCACGTAGTTGGAAAATATGGTCTTGGTCAGAGAAACGACAGAGGGGACAGATTGATACAGTACTGTCAAGACAAAGATCTAGTCATAACGAATACCTGGTATAAGTTACCACCCAGGAGGCTTTACACATGGAAGTCGCCTTTAGACGGACATCAGGGCATTATAAGGAACCAAATAGATTATGTGACAATTAATAGAAGGTACAGGAATGCTATTACTAAGGTATCTGCATTACCTGGAGCAGACATAGGATCCGACCACAATCCCTTAGTAGCAAATATCAAACTGAGGCTCGCTACAGCTAAAAGAAAACACCAGAAGGCATCAGTAAACATTAGAAAACTCAAAAACAATGAAACAAATAAAGCGTACACAGAAGAAATAAACAATAGGTTCTCTAATATGGCAACTGAGAATGATGTTGAAAAGTCATGGACCACCATAAAAGAATCATTTGATGAGTTGAACAACACTTTTCTACTCGAGAGTAAAACAACTACCAAGAATGAGTGGATGACAGAAGAAATATTAGAGATGATGGAACAACGCAGGCAGTGTAAGATCAGGCAGGACGAAGTAGGGTACCGAAATATACACAGTCAAATTCGTAAAGAAATTATAGCGGCGAAGGAGATCTGGATGACTACACTTTGCGCCGAGGCTGAAAGCCTATATAAACTCGGCGACAGCTTCAATCTTCACAAGAAAATTAAGGAAATTGCTGGTGTCTTCAAGAAAAAAACAAGTCACTGGTATACATAATGACCAAAATGAATTAATAACGGACCCTAGCGATATACTTAATACTTGGAAAATGTACACAGCCAATTTGTTCAATGATGACAGAACACAAAAACCACCACAACTGGGAGACCATTTGTATGGCCCAAGTATTTTGAAAGCTGAAATTGTACACGCTATCAAACTATTAAAAAGTAACAAAACCCCAGGACCAGATGATATGTACGCAGAAACAATCAAGTTACTTAATGAAGAAAACCTAGACATTATTGTCAAGCTCTTTAACGACATCTACGATACGGGCCAGATTCCAAAAGATTGGCTTCGATCTACATTTATTGCCCTACCAAAAACACCACGTGCGAACTTCTGCAAGGACCACCGACTAATAAGCCTAATGAGTCACTTTTTAAAACTTTTCCTGAGAATACTTCACACTAGATTGTTTAAGAAATGTGAAGAGGTCAGTGGATGGAGTCAGTTTGGTTTCAAAAATGGACTTGGCACGAGAGAAGCGATCTTTAGTATGCAAACATTGATACAGAATTGTTTAGATCAAAGAAAGGATGTTTTTATCTGTTTCATCGATTACGAGAAAGCATTCGATAATGTAAAACATGAATTGATGATAAAATACCTACAAGAATTGGGATTGGATGCAAAGGATATAAGAATCATCGCCAATCTGTATTGGAATCAGACAGCAACAGTACGTCTTCAAAATTTCAACGAAACAGAAGATTTCTCCATTAAAAAAGGAGTAAGGCAAGGTTGTATACTGTCCCCAATGCTGTTCAATTTATACGTAGAAAAAGCCTTCGCAGAAGCAGTAGAAGACTCTAATAAGGGTATTAAAGTTAACGGCATATTTATTAATAACATCAGGTATGCCGATGATACAGCCATAGTGGCAGATAACATCGAAGATCTTCAATGCCTTTTAAATGATCTAACTCTTGCAAGTGAAGCTCGGGGTTTGAAAATAAATATCAAGAAGACAAAATCAATGATTATAAGTAGAAATGATTACCCCAACGCAAAGATATATGTCTCTGGAGAAGAAATCGAACAAGTCAGGCAATTCAAATACTTGGGATGTTTGCTGAATGAGGGTTGGGACCCCGAGAATGAAATAAAGAGCAGAGTTGAACAAGCCAGAAATGCTTTTTTGAGGCTTCGTAAGTTTCTGACTGATCGCAAATTGGACTTCAACCTCCGATACAAGATGCTTAAGTGTTACGTGTGGCCTGTTCTCCTGTACGGAATGGAAGCATGGACGTTAAAGGCCAGTTCCATTAACAAACTTGAAGTGTTTGAAATGTGGTGCCTGCGTCGAATGCTCAGAATATCATGGACGGACAGGGTCAGAAATGAGGAAGTACTCAGAAGAGCGGGCTTACAGGATAGGGAACTTTTTAATTATGTGAAAAGTAAGAAGACTGCATACTTGGGGCACATTATACGAGGAGAACGATACACTTTTCAGCAACTGATACTCGAAGGGAAGATAGAGGGTAGGAGAGGTCTCGGACGTAAAAAAATGTCATGGCTGCGCAATATTCGACAATGGACAGGAATCCACAGCTATGAAATGCTTCGCAATGCTGCTAAAAACAGAATTATTTAAACCAGAATATTTAACATCTCACCTGACAAGACGATGTACGGTGGACGCCTACGCAGAAATGCACGGCACCTTAAGAAGAAGAAGAAGACCCTGAAGTTACAAATTCAATCGTTAATAAGTCATTCGGCGCGTCGGGAGACGAGGAGCAAGAGAGTGAAGAGTTGACAGTTGTACTATTATAATTACTCAGGTTAGTATATAGAAATCTGTTACCTTATGTGTATTTAGACTTTCAACAACGACACGTTTTCGGTCCTCTGGAGCTCGGTCAATTGAGGGGACTCCTCCGGTGTTACGAAACTTACGAGTTACCACCAATAACCTGACTACACGAGATACTATGTCGGGTGTTAAGCACTCCCCCGGAGACATACCGACTGCCTGGCTACCGTCGTTTTTTCTTGTTTTATTGCGCTCGTACTTTCAACGCCGGTTCTAGTACCAAGGTCGTCTTTTCGCTGAGTTGTAGGCCTAGGCGTTATTTGGGTCACGAGTGTTGTTATTTTTTTACAACAATAGTTTCTTTTTGACGTGCTTTTTCTACGTTTAAACAATTAACAAACAATGCACTAACTAGGTCAATTTCTTTGTGTAACCTAAATGTATACTTTCTGTATTAATTCTCCCTTATTAAATTTGGAATATATAATAATTATCTCGAATAATTATTATCTTTTCTATGCTACTTAGCCCTTATTTTTTCTATTCTTCACTCACTTGCTATGTTTACATTACATTAACAAATGTATACCAAAAATCACATTACTTTGACAAAATAAGTTTTAAATGTTCTTCTTCTTCAGTGTCTCATCCGGTTCGGATATTGGCGATCAACAAGGCTATCATGGTTTTGTTGACTACTACTTTTGTTGAAAACTATTGTCGGAGGTTTTTTTAACCATGAGATACGACGGCGTCCTTCTTCTTTCCTGCCAAATACTTTACCCTGTATAACGAGTTGAAGAATTCGATATTTTTCTTCGTTTCGCATCATGTGGCCGAGGTACTCAAGTTTACGTTGTTTCATCAAATTAAGCACTTCTTTTTCTTTTGTCATGCGCTGTAGGACCTCAACGTTGGTGACATAGTCCACATATGATATTTTTAGTATCCTCCTGTTGATCCACATCTCAAAGGATTTAATCCGCTTTTCAGTAGCTTGCGTCAGTGTTCAGGCTTCAACTCCATATAGTAACACTGGAAGAATGTAACACCTCACTATCCACATCTTGATTCTCAAATTGAGATTACTGCAGCACAGCAAGGATCTCAACTTAATAAAATGTAGACCGTGCCATTTCAATTCTGGATCTAATCTCTTGAGCGTAGTCCCATTGTGAGTTGAGGGTAGTTTCCGAGGTAAGTGAATTTATCGACTCTCTGGATCCTTCGCTACCTGCCATTAGTGCCCCGTGATCTAAATTTGCGCGGCTGACAACCATGAATTTAGCTTTCTTAATATTAAGGTCTAGTCCGTAGATTACATCCTTACAACAGAAAAAACCATCATCAAAGATGTTACAGTACTGAACCGCTTCTCAACCGGTAGCGATCATAGACTTGTCATAGCCAAACTCAGGATTAATAGCCAATTCGAAACAAAAACGAAAATAGAAAATGTATCGAAACTAGATATGGAAAAACTTAAGCAATCAAAAGACGAATATAAACAAAAAATAAAGGAAAGTATACCGGTCACTAGAGATTTGGAAAACAAAAATATCGATGAAATAAATCAGCTATTAACCGATACATTAGCAAAGGCGGAAAAAGAGGTAGCACAAACAAGAATAAAAAAGGAAAACTATGTATCCCAGGAAACAAAAAATCTTATGAGTAAAAGAAAAACATTACTGGAACAAGATAAGAGAAACACAGTAGATTACAAAGAGGTAAACAAAGCTATCAGAAGGAATATCAAGGGTTATAAAAGGAGAGTACAGGAAGAAAAAAATAGAAAAAGCAATTAAACAAAATAAAAACATGAAGTGCTTAAAACCACAACTTGGAACCATACAAATTAATAGTATAAAGAACAAAGAAGGTACAGAGACCAATAATGTAGAAGAAATTGTACAGATAACACAAGAATATTATAAAAAGCTCTACAATACAAAACAGAAACCAACCCAAGAAATCCTTAAGCAACTAAAAATAAAAATAAAAAATGTTAATTCCGACTTACAACCAGAGATTAGTAAGAACGAGATAAGAAGAGCACTCAAAGAGATGAAGAACAATAAATCGCCAGGAAAAGTCGGGGTGACTGTAGAAATGCTAAAACATGGTGGGAAAACAACTAGAGAAGTTTTGTACATACTTATGAATAAAATTTTAATGACAAAACAAATACCCAACAGTTGGAACGAAGCAATAACACTGTTACTATTTAAGAAAGGAGATAAAAAGGATCTAAAGAATTACAGACCCATATATATATATTGTGGCTAAACACCCCGTTCGGGGTTACGCCGCTTAAGCTATCTAGATCCATTTTACGAGGTAGATCAGTCCTCATTTTCTTTATTTAATTTTTCTTGTTATTTTTCTCCACTGTTTCCTATCTCTGGTTTTTTCTCTCCATTGTCGTACGTCCGCCCTGTTGAGATCGTTTGTTACTTCTTGTAGCCATGTAGATCTTGGTCTTCCACGTCTTCGTTTACCAGCTGGTGTCCATTCCAATATTGAGAATATTGTCGTAGATGGTCCTGATCTCCATATATGTCCTAGCCATTTTGCCCTTTGCTGTTTTACTTTACAAACTATATCCTCTTTAATTTCGTTTAGTAGTTCATGATTCGTTCTTTGTCTATATTGGTTTTCATTAATTTTTATTGGTACTAATATTGCTCTTAGTATTTTCCTTTCTAGTATTCTAAGGTCTTCCTCTTGTTTTTTTGTCATGCTAAGGGTTTCGGCAGCATACATCATAGTCGGTCGAATTATTGTTTTATATATTTTCATTTTCGATTTTTTGCTCAGTAATTTATTTTTTAGAAGCTTTTTTATTTGCATAGTATGTCTTATTTGCTGTAATTATCCTTTCTTTAATTTCTGTTTCCCTTTCTCCATTGTTTGCTAATAATATTCCCAAATACTTAAACTTTTCTACTTCTTCAAATATATATTCTCCCAGTCTAACCTTTTTGTTTTCATATTTTTTGTCAAATCTCATTATTTTTGTTTTTTCTTGATTTATTACTAATCCCATTACTTTCCCTCCTGCTACCAATTCTTTTAACACACTTTCCATTTTTTTTCTGTTCTTTGTTATTATCACAATATCGTCGGCATATGCTATTATTTGTCCCTCTCTCGTTCTAAGTGTACCTTTGTTGATTTTTCTGACTATATATTCCAGGGCAAGATTAAACAGAGTTGCAGATAATGAATCTCCTTGACGTACACCTTTATTTATAACAAATTCTTCTGTGTCTCCTTCTTGTGTTTTTACAGTTTACTACGGTTTTGCTCATTGTCATTTTTATTAATCGTCTTAATTTGTTGTGTATTCTCATTTCTCTCATAGCTGTAAGTAATTTCGCTCTGTTTATTGAATCAAATGCTTGTTGGAAGTCTATAAAAAGCATTTCAATTTCTATTTTATATCCATATACAGACCCATAACTTTATTAAATGTGATGTACAAACTATTAACCAAAATATTAACAAATAGATTAACAACTAAATTAGATGGATACCAGGCAAGAGAACGAGTCGGATTTAGAAAGAGCTTTAGTACAAGTGACCACCTTTTAACGATGAAGATTTTAATCGAAAAAACTAACGAATATCATATTCCGCTATACATGGCATTTATTGACTTTGAGAAGGCATTTGATAGTGTGGAACACTGGGCAATACAGAATTCCCTACAAAACAGCAGAATAGACTACCGATATACCGAATTAATTACAAATATATACAACAAGGCAACAACAACTATTAAGCTAATGAAACAAACGGAGCCTATTAAAATAAACCGAGGAGTAAGACAAGGAGATACCATCTCGCCCAAGTTATTTAACCAAGCGCTAGAAGATGTTTTTTAAACGACTACACTGGGATGACTTGGGAATTAATATAAACGGGCAAAATCTGAATCATTTACGATATGCTGATGATATTGTATTAATAACAGAAAAAAGTGAAGAATTACAAAGAATGATGGAAGAACTAGATAGAGAATCGACAAAAATTGGACTCAAGATGAATTATAGTAAAACAAAAACCATGACTAATCAACCAGAAGAACTTATAATTACAGTGGCACAAACAAAAATAGAACAAGTAAAAGAGTATTATATCTAGGCCAAATCACTAAATTAAATAAAGAAAATCAAACCGAAGAAATAAAGAGAAGAATAAGATTGGCCTGGGAATCATTCGGAAAACTGTCTTATATTCTAAAGAATTCAAAATACCCCCAATACTTAAAAACGAGAGTCTTCAATCAATGTATACTCCCTGTCCTCACATATGGCTCTCAGACATGGACGTTTACAAAGGAAAATATGGAAAAAATAGCAAAGACAGAAAGATCCATGGAAAGACAAATGCTGAACATTAAACTATCAGACAAAAAAAGAAACGAATGGATCCGTAATAAAACAAAAGTGAAAGATGTCTCAACCCAAGTAGTAAAGCTTAAATGGAAGTTCGCCGGACACACCCTAAGGCAGAAAGATGAAAGATGGACTAAAACAATTATACATTGGAGACCATGGAATCACAAACGTAAAAGGGGAAGGCCACAAATGCGATGGTCAGATGACCTGAAGAAACACGCCGGGTCAAAATGGATGCAAATTGCCCAAGATAGAGAGGCATGGAAGAAGGAGGAGGAGGCCTATATCCAAGGATGGATGTTAAGGGCTGTATAGATAGAGATAGATAGTCCGTATGTTACGCTCACAGTTCTTTTGAATGTTAGCTTCTCGAATTAATCAAACAATATAATATCCTATACCTCAATAAGTGTGTATTTGATGAATTGTCAATAACTGTACTATTTTCTTTGTAAATAATCTTTAGTGAATTGGTAATAAGGGGACAAAAATAACTAAATTATTCATTTGTTTTTTAATTTGTTGATAATTCGTCGTAAACCTGATATGTTTTGTTTAACGGAATAATACTTCAGTCGATGAAACAAAATGTTTGTGCTTAAAACATAAAATATTTTTTAAAAGTGATAGTATAAATTCTAATAAGTTAGTATTGTAACCAGTTTGCAATAAAATGATATTAATTGTCAATTAAATAAAATATAAAATATGCTTTAAATAATTTATATTATCTTCTTTTGTGCCTTACGAGAATTATAACGTTGACTGCCGTACGGCAAAGGATTCACGGTCTTCTACCATAACTTCCTTTTTTAATTTACTATTTTTATAGCGACTTTTATTGGGAGTTTACTTAAAGTGTCGATTTCAACTTCGGAAATAGTTCTCAAAATACAAAACATTAATAAACTGAACAAATTTTGGTTTTTGTTACTTGGCAGAAATTTTTTCTAATAATTTAATTTTATCTGACTCATTTATATTTACAATTCAGACATGTTAAAATAAATGACTTTAAAATGCCATTGCCAATATTTTTAAGTTGCGTTTCTGGGACGACTTTATTGTAAGATAGTTTATTCGATTAGATGAAATTAACTTAAGGATACCCATCAGAAATCATAGCATGTGATTCGTCTTTAAAAAGAAAACCACATGATGATAGTAAAATTCGCCTGTTAGTGATCCCATAGTAAATCATGAGAAAAAAACAAGGAAACAACATTATGATCTTATACTGGAATGGTAAGTATCTGGTCTTACATTTATTTTACTCTCATTAATAAAATCTTCATATAAAATCAGAGTTTTGATTTTAATATACATCCTCATAAATTAGGAATATAAGACCAAATAAAATAAATTCTGGTAGACCAAAAACAATTAATAAAGAAAATATTATTTTAAATTTACTTGATCAAGATCCATGAGTTAGCGTAAGGAATATGAACAGACAAACAAATACGTCTTTTTCAACTACTTGGCGGATACTTAAACAACCAGCAGCTTCATCCTTATCATTACAGACAAGTCCAAGAGCTCTCACCAGACGATCTACCGGTTAGTGTGGATTTTTGTGAAATATTTTAAGAAACGACAACCCCCAATCCATATCTTTTAAAATGCATTCTTTTTACGGACGAGGCCACCACACTACTGGTGTGATGAAAATCTACGAGTCCAAAAGGTATCACATTACTAACACTTATTTAAAATTCCGTCCGAATCGATGGATTGGTAGAGGTATAGAAGCTCCGATTCATTGGCCTCCTCGATCATGCGATTTTAATCCTTTAGACTATACAGCTGGTCGTATGTTAAGGAAAAGTATATGCTACAAAGGTAAATTTACGTCAAAAACAAGAAGACAGAATTTAACGTCACTTTAATTACATCACAGCTGATCCATAACCGTTTAGAAGATTAATGGATTATTTAGAATATGGATAGACTTATGTATTCGTGAAAACGGAGGACATTTTGAACACTTACTATATTTAATTTTATTTTAAAGTTCTTAGTCTTTATTTTAATTTCCTTCTTGTAATTTTTTTAATTAACCCTTTACCGCATGAATTTTTGTTTTTTGTCAAAAATAAATTCTCACTTAAGAATAAGAATAAAGAAATAGAATCTAGAATACAATAGAAAAATAAAAGAATAAAAATTTTAATTCTATTTTCACGTAAAAATATTGAAAAAATCTAGATACGAGGAAAACTTTATTGACAAAAAACAATTTTTCGTACCAAATATAGAAACATCATGCAACAATGTAATATTAAAGTCAAACTATTTTGAAGCTGCAGTATACACTATACAGAATGAAACAGCAAATAACAGTTTCTTTCTTTATTAATACACAACGGTATTGTGCATTTTGTGCCGTGTGTTTTCCCTGCAAAGTCTGGAAATTTGCATCTTGACCTATTGCTCTCATACCCATAGGGAAAATGATCAAGCCCATCTTTACGGATGTCTCCTTGGGGTATTTCTTTAGTGGGTCCCTTTTTTCGTTTGTTCTCGTACATCTGCTGAATGCTACTACTCTTAACGGTCTTCCTACTCTGTTCTTTTTAATTGATTTTCCAGCTTTACATAGAGCATCGGCTATTGCTAGTTTGGTATCCAAAAGGGGTAAATCTAATTTCTTCGTTCTTTTGGCTAATAACCAACAGTTCATGGCTGTCATGTGAATGAAATGAAAAAATATTCGTAAATAATATATCTTCGACCTGATTTTTATACGATAAAATCCTAACATGGAATCACTGTTAGGACAAGGTATCATTTTATATATACTTTCTTGTTTGAAAAATCTTCTTTTTTCTCCGTTTGGTTCACTTCCAGCATATGTTGACATTGTAGTAACGATTTTATTATCAAACCAGGACACTACACTGAGACATTGAGACACCTCTGCCGCGCCTCTTCATTTCTTTCTCAGCTGGCATCACAACTCCAGAAACACGATTAAGTCTTACTGTTCCCAAAGTTAAAATGCCCTCTTTCGTCAGATATATCATAAGAGGTATGCTGGTGAACCAATTGTCAAAAAACAACTTGTAATGTTGATGTTTTGGTATCGAATCTGCTAATTTGACAACCACGTTGCTGCCCATACTAAGATTTGGTGCTCCTAGAGATACACTATGACTCTGGCAACCAGCAAACAAATTAAAGTCATAGCTGATTTCAGAAATACCACTCAGGTTTTTAAAGAGTACACACAAAGTTTTTGAAGCCCCATTTATGTGTTTTTTTGGGGTCATAATATCCTAGAGATACACTATTACTCTGGAACCAGCAAACCAGAAACAAATTAAAGTCATAGCTAATTCCCGAAACACCACTCAGGGTTTTAAGGAGTACACACAAAGTTTTTGAAGCCCCACTTATGTCGTTTTTTTGGGTTATACTGCTTTAGCTGGATTCGTGCTTTTGTTGGTATAATCTGTTCGTCTACAGCTAGGACAGGTCTAATTTTGAATAATCTGTCATATCCAGGCTGATCATTTTCAATCATGTCATCATGGTTATTGAAATGCAAGAAACGTTTTATTTCTTCGAATCTGTTACAGCTTATCACATCGCTAACTGTTCGGTGGCCAATATTGCATTCCAATAGTGTCTTGTTGATGGAAGTTGAATTATCGACATGTAAATAGTAATTCCTATAAATTGTTCTATTTCATATTTTTTTATATTAGCTGGTTTATCTGGACGTTGTTGCACTGAGTATAAATTTGATTGGTCTGTGATATGCTCTATAAGACTATCAGGAAAGAGAAACTTAAAAAATTGGACCGGAGTTTCTAATTGTAAAATCGAAGAAGGTAAATTTTCAGAACCAGTAAATTTTGTATCATTTTCTGATCTTCTCAGATTTCCTTTCACCCAATTATGAGATTTCTTCCTTTTATATCGTAGTCTTTCAGACAAAGGGGTATCATCATCTGAGGAATCTGAGGATGTGGCAGAAATGACAGTTTCCTTGACATTACTTGGTAAATTTTCACGCTCCTCATTGTCACTATCTTGACACAATATCATCTCATTTGTGCCGTCTTCATCGGAGAGATCTGATTCTTCACTATTAGTACTATTTGGAATTCTAACTGCATTCATTGTACCATAAAAGAGTTTCGGATCCATATCTACAAAAACAATCAATGAGTCCATAACTTCATAGTGTGCCATATATAGCACAAACCCTTTTTGGGGTTTTCGAGAGACTTTCAACATTCTTAATTTTTAGTACTTACCTAAGCAGATATCTAATATCACAATACAATAAATTTCAATTTTTTCTCGCCGTAAAAAAACGTTTTTACTATGAAAAATAACCTCTAACTTCGAGCACTGTTTCACGTGGTTCAGAATTTCAACAAGAATGAACTTGAAACTGCGCACGCTGCTATCTCACCGTCAGAACTATGCCGCATATCTTACGTACACTATTAGTACGTGTCAGATATGGGCTGCCATGCAGCTACGACAAAAATTGAGTTAAAACATTAAAAAAATTATTTTTGGTTAGTGCCATTTATGGCGCATGATGCGGTAAAGGGTTAATAACTTTATTATTACTTTATATCAACATCGTTTATTACTTCATTATTTTCAAAACCGTCGGTCAGATAGCTCAGCGGGCTGTGCGGCTGCCTCTCATTCGCTTCACTGTCGAATGGTTCAGTGGATGTGGGATCCCGGATCGAGCCCCAGCTCGGTGTACAGAAAACAAAAAGTCTAATGCAGCAGTTTAAAATTCTAGATAAAGCTGCGGCTTAGACTAGGATATGCTGGGATCTGATCGGCCTATGGTGGAGCAGTACGGCAAGAGATAAGGGCTTGCGGCTCGGTGATACTCCTCCATAGATCCCTACCGGACGGGGCGTAACGCCTAAAAAACCGGATATATATATATATATATATTATATATATATATATATATATATATAATTTTCAAAACCAAAATATTCCTAAAACGGTACACAGTATCGAGTTTTACAAAGAGTACCTTTTTGGTGTAAAATTGTATGATATTTAAGTTGACTTAGAATTTTGATTAATAATTATTTACACCCTTACAAGTTATGTTGAATAATACTTGGTACGAAAACGAGCCTTGTCACTAGCGCCCTCTATGAGAGTCAGATATAAAAACTTCATTATAATGTTGCCAGTACTTTCCACAAAATCGTAACAAATGTGGATTTTTTTTCTTCAACGGCCTTTATCTTGAAAATGGACGGCATTACAAAAAATTTTTACTAACAAACCCCAATTATTTTTAAGTTTTTTATCTATCTTATTACTATTACTAATAAAACGTAAAAGAAAATCTTACACTAGAGTTTCTGCTCCCAAATGTATATATATATATATATATATATATATATATATATATATATATATATACATTTATATTGAATAAACAGTTCTCAGTTGTATATAAAAAACATTAATTAATTTACTTTAATACAAGTAATGCTGCCAAATTTTTAACAATTTGAGGTATATAGTATACTTCCCATTTGCTATAAACGATTATCTCATTGGTGCCATAAAAAAATTGATCAATGTCTACTTAATTTAGCTGAATTTTGTCATTTAATAAATACGTTCGTGTATAACATTCTAGACATATATTTATCCATTAAAGACAGATGTCTAAGTACTGAATTTGGGAACTAAATTGATAAAGTGGCCCTGAAATTTGCAAGTTGGCAGATGTCTTTAATGAACTACTTAATTACATAATTACAAAACCTTGAATAGTTTAACTAATTCTGAAACAACTATCGTATATATATATATATATATATATATATATATATATATATATATATATATATATATATGTATATATATGTAGCGTAAAATGGGGGTAAGTTGTCTTACCTTCCTCTTTTGATGTTTACGTGTTAAAAAATTAGAAAGTTAATACTCTAATTACAAAAAAATCAAAACCTGGTGTTCTAAATCAAGTGGAGTGAATAGGAACAACAGTATGAAAATCTATTGTCTTCTTATTCATATATTTGTAGGGTCAATAGGAATAGGTAAAAAGTGTGTAAGGTGTAAAGTAACATACACATTACACTATTACAAAACCTTGAATAGTTTAACTAATTCTGAAACAACTATCGTATATATATATATATATATATATATATATATATATATATATATATATATATATATATATATATATATGTATATATATGTAGCGTAAAATGGGGTAAGTTGTCTTACCTTCCTCTTTTGATGTTAACGTGTTAAAAATTGAAAGTTAATACTCTAATCACAAAAATCAAAACCTGGTGTTCTAAATCAAGTGGAGTGAATAGGAACAACAGTATGAAAATCTATTGTCTTCTTATTCATATATTTGTAGGGTCAATAGGAATAGGTAAAAAGTGTGTAAGGTGTAAAGTAACATACACATATAAATATAAAATTTGTTTTATTGGAAAAATTTATTTTTGAACTGAAAAAATACACTTTTAAGGTCGGCTAATATAATTACAAATCACTAAGATCATTATTAAAACTAACCATGTTTTTAAACCGATACGAGGAATTCACGTTTATACATGCAGACAACTGTTTTATAATATCTGCGGATTTAAAAAATACTTCCTCTTTAGTTTCGGCGGAAACTTTCCAAGCCTAGGGAACCTTCTCAAAAAAAAAAGAATTCCTACGTAGCCGCCATCTTGATGATAGAGGACTTTAGTAACGTAGAGCCTGAAAGATTGCTTTGTATTGCCATACACTTTGACCACTAAGAAGTCTCCGGGGTTAACGCAAGTGTTCAAATCTTTATCAGATGACAATACTAGCTCCTTGTCACTGTCTTGGAGAGAGTTTTCTGAAGCACTAGATTCTCGTTTTATCTTTTTAGTGCGAAAGTTTCTATTTTTAGGGATTCAGTTCTATGTTCTGAAGCCCTGATGGTCCTGCTTCAGGTTTAAACTCTTCTTCTTTTAAATCTGTCGCCACAACACTTTTTCCCGGTTCGACATTCATTTTTGTTTTCTTTTTCTTTTGTCTCTGAGTATTAGACTGTCTTAATGTCTTCAAAAGTTCTTTAAAAGTGTCATCAATCCCTTCCACAGGAACAGAACCAGACAAGGGCGTTTGTATTCCAGCTTGTCTGGTATTATCATTGTCTGAGTTCGGCAGCATCCTTAGGACTTTGGTGCAATCCAAAAACACGATGCCACATTTTTTAAACCCTGATTTGGCATTTTCCCTCTTAAATATTATCAACCAGTTTCTTTAATAGTCTAGGAAACTTGTCTTTAGCTACTGTGGATTAATTCCTGCCTGGCACTGATTTCCATTCCTCAACTATTTTGCGCCACATATTCTTTATGGGTCTGAAGAATGTCACATCAAGGGGCTGAGTAAGGTTAGTGGAATTACTTGGTAAAAATATAAACTAGATGTTTTTTTTCTTGGCAAAATTGGAATAAATCGATTGACAAGTGAAACGACAAGTTGTCCTCAATCAAGTATTTTTCCGCAATTATTCAGTATTCCGTAATATTGAGCCGCAATAACCAAAGCAGAGACAGAATTGGTCAGAACATCACCACAGATGACTTTAACAAGTATCTTGGAACAACAATAACTGAAGACAATAACGGATCACAAGAAATAAACAACAGGATTCAGGCCGGTAACAGATGTCTTTTTGCCCTTCAAAACCTTATAAACTAAAAACAATTAACACGACGTACCAAGATACAGGTCTATAAAATAATCATACGTCCCGTTGTGATGTAAGGAAGCGAAACGTGGACGATAACAAAGGCAAACGAAGAGAGACTATGTGTTTGGGAAAGAAAAATCCTAAGGAAGATCTTTGGTCCTATGCTGGATGAAGCATCAGGACAATATAGGATAAGAACTAATAAAGAGCTGGAAGGACGTTATCCAGACGCTAACATCATAAAAGAAATGAAGTCTAGAAGACTCCAATGGGCAGGACACCTCAGAAGACATTCTGACGCATGAACAGTAAGACTGGTGTGGGAGGAAGTCCCAACTGGAAAGAGACCATGCGGACGCCCTCGTCTACAGTGGCGAGATAATATAGCAGGAGACCTAAGCACTATGGGCGTGGAGAATTGGATGGAGGTTGCTCAAGACAGAAAACAGTCGAGTCGGCTAAAACCCACGAAGGGTTGTAACGCCACGGAGTAGAGTAGTAGTAAAGTATTTTTCCCTTCTAGGTTCTTGAAAAAGAGAATTGCAATAGACTAAACCCAGTCACTGAAACAAAAACTTTTAAACCAACCTAACATGGTACGATTACAACGAGAGTTTTTCGGACCTTTCTCCTTCCAACTGTCGTATAAATACGAAGCGACATGTATACGAAGCCACAAGAAGTCGGGAGATCTATCTTCGATAGCGAATTAGATGAACCACAAAATCAAGCTTTTTACTGGAGGTCATTGAACGACGCTACGACTAACCTTTAACTGTAGTGTTTTCCAGGGTGAACTGAAGATGTATGTCGAAGTGCGAATTTTAAAGTATCCCTTCATTACTCTAAGTTGAACGAATGTAGATCTTCACATTTTGAAGCTTTGTTGACAACTCTGTCCAAATCAATCATTTTTAATTTGTTTACAATAAAACTTTAGTCCTTGATATTTCAGGTAAGATAGTTTTTTCTGAATTATATTTGTGCAAAAAAGTTATTTAAGATAAACAAATTGAATAACTTTTAAACTAATGCCATCATTTGACATCATAATCATAATTTGAATGATAATGTCATCAAACAATGAATCATTTTAAAACTTTAACCACATTTTTAGGACTATAAAATCCAACTTTTCACGCAATATCAAGGTTGTAGGTTCATTTTTTATAATAGTTATTAGCATTTAAATCACGAAACTAGAAATCCTTAGATTCCTAATTGACAAAACCAAAATCCAGATTTTTGCTTTAATCTGTGTCTTCTAAGAATTTCAAGGCAAAACAGACGTTAATAAAGATGTAAATAGAGAAATGGGGAATCTAAAATTGCATTCCACAACATACTACAACATTATACAACATCCATCCTCAACTAAGCAAAAATCCTTGGCGAATTGGTTTCTCATACTCATAAAGTGTATATCGATATCTAAGTATACTCGTATTATTAGATTTATTAAAAATTAAGAATGATCAGTTTTCTAAACAACCAACTAGTAAAGAAACATCTAAAAATCGCCATTTTTCGTATGCAACCCACTGCAGGAAACATACTAGTTTTAGATATTGTTACAATAATAAATATTATGGCGTATAAAAACCGTAAACTTATTTACTCATTCACGAATTTTCTAGGTCAAATACTACCGAATTCTCCAGAAGGGTCGAATATCAGATACCAAGAATGCAGCCGGCGCGACCCTCCGAATTTACCAGAAGGCGATCGAGTTTTCTAGTCTAGCTGAATGAGTCACCTCATCGATGCATCGCCAGACTCTTCTAGATAACGGCATTTTATATATAAATAATAGGATTTTTATTGTGAAGTTAGTTATAAAAGAAAATCGCGAACGGGTAGTTAAATATAACGGTCGTAATAAATTATTGTAAGATAAATTATTATAAATAAATTTTAAGTAAATTAAGTTTGTGTTTGTGTGGAATTGGGAGAAGGAGAATATTATGGTTGAAGAACCTGAGGAAATGGTTCTCCACAAACAACAACGAATTTATTTAAAGCAGCAGTTAATAAAATAATTATAGCCAGAATGATTGCCAATATTCGGAACGAATAGGCACTGAAAGAAGAAGAAGTTTGTGTTATAAATATTGAACCTTTAGTAAATTAAATTAAAAATAATAAATTAGAATTAATAAAGACTTAACAATATTGAGGTCCATAAAACTTGTCAGATATTTGACCGGATCCAGGTCCCCAACACGCTACTTTTTTAGGTACCTTATTTATCTGGAAAATATTGGCATTAATTGCCCTATTATTAAAAATTTCTTTAATTAATCATTTTCACATTGTAGGATTGGAATTCGTGTTAATGAAGAATTGTAAAAACATTTATACGAATCACTTATTCTTTAAAAAAATAAGTCATCAAGAAAACGTGATCAGAAGCAGCAACAACAATTCAATTGTTATGGATTATTTCTAAACGGTCATGTCATATTGTCTGTTATATTTTACATTCCATACATTTATTCAATCATTCCAACAGTATTTATGCCTCACATTTTTACCTAAATGATTCACTTCAAAAACACGAGCAACTGTGGCCTGAATTTCTATTTAGGTATATAATACAAACCCACTAATTTAACCCTTTCGTGAAAACTTGAAATATATAGTCCTTTACTTTAGCACAGTTTAATGCTTCAATATATTGTGACTCTAGGAGTAGTCGCTTGTTCTTCCAGTGCGTTTAAGACAACAGTTAATCTTATTTATGGTTAAATAAACAATATGAGGTCTAACCTTACCTTCTGTGTTAACTTTTCTTACAAGTTTTCAGATGTAAGTGGCGTCTATATGAAATAAACGAATATATAATAATCATCATGAGTAAAGAAGTAGAAATTTTAAATACAGTCAAAACAAGAAAATTGGAATATGTCGGACATATTACACGTAAACATATATACCTTGCTCCAACTGATTATGCAGGAAAAGATTCAAGGAAAGAGAAGCATAGGGAGGCGTAGAATGTCATGGCTGCGCAACCTGAGAGGGTGGTACGAATGTACATCAATTGAACTTTTCAGAGCAGTAGTCTCAAAACTCCGAATAGCTATTATGTTGATTGCCGACCTCCGCCACGGAGATGGCACTTGAAGAAGAAAATAATAATTATTAATATAAACGTATTATTGCACAACAAAACACTCTAACCAATAATAAACCTATAATTAACTCTTTAAATTAATTTAAATTAAGTCTGTTAAAATTTATAACAAGAGACCTGTTGCAAATTTAAGTATATCTCGCATTTTTATTGATTATTACATTTTTTCTATGTCTTCTCTTCAACTTTGCCTAGATCTTCCTCTCCTTTTTCCTCTCATCTGTTTTGGTAATCTTCTCTCGTTCAAGTGTTGTACGTGCGTACATATACGTTGTGCGTACAATTAGTTTTGTAGTTTTGATGCCGTCTAATAATGAGTGATTACCATATATTACCTTATCTATATCTTAATAATCTTGTGTTACCACCGTGATAATGAGAATATATCCCCACCAGAGATGCGGGAGCTAGCAGAATACCACAAAGAAAAAAAAAATACCGTTAAAAACCACTTACCGCTTACACAAAATGTGCAAAACAGCCATATTTTGTAACGAGGTATCACTAGAGACCAGGTACTAGATATAATTAGAAGTTAGACTTCTAATGCCCAAATCAGCCCAAAGAACCAGCTGGATTTCGATCGGGATACAGCGATACAGGGATGATTATTTACTAGTAATAGAGATCCTGATAGAAACCTCAGAAAGAAAATACTGATATCTAAGTCATGGCATTTGAATAGCTTAGCCATTTTTTGAAACGCATATCTTGCTTTCTCTATCCTACATTTTATTTCTACGGAATGGTCCCAATTTTCATTGAAGTTCGTTGCAAGCTAGGTTTATGTTTTTACTCTTTCTAATGGTTGACCATTCATACTGATTCTTTAAATTTGCTATTTTTTCTTAGAGATTATCATACATTTTGCTTTCTTAATGTTCAGTGAAAGTCCATATCTTTGACTCACTTCAGTGATTCTACTCATTAACTCCTGGATGGCTTACAACTGTCAGCGAATACAACCGTATCATCTGATTATACATTCTCCGTTAATTCGAATTTCGGCTTCAACATCCTCCACTGCTTCTGGAAAGATTTCCTGAGAGTATATGTTAAACAGAAAGGATGATACTATACATATTTGATTCCACTAAATATTGCTAATAATTCTTAGATGACAGATGTCTATTCCAATATTTGTTAATATCTACATCAGCTTGTCGTGTTTTACTGTATCAAACTTCTTCTTCTTCTAGTGCCATCTTCACTAATGAAGGTTGGCTATATCATTGCAAATTCGTCTCTATCTTCTGCTTTTCTTAAGAGCGTCTGTATGTTTAACCCGGTCCAGTCGCGAATGTTTTTCAGCCAGGATATTTGTCGTCCACCAGGACCTCTTTTTCATTCGATTTTACCTTTTATAATCAACTACAACAACTCGTACTTATCATTTCTAAGTATGTGCCCCAAATATGCTGTCTTTCGCCTTTTAATGGTGGTCAAAAGTTCTCTGTCTGTTGCATAAAGCATGCATAAATAGGTATCGCAATGCACATCCCTACATCGTTGAAATATCACTTATATGCTAAAGAGAGCCTCTCTCGTACCCACTACATTCTAAAAACCAAACTGTGTACGGCTGATTTTTCTTCGCATAGTCTATATATCCTTTGATGTATAATTATTAGAAATAACTTTAAAATGTGGCTCATTAAGCTGATGGTCCGGAAATAATTGCAGGATACGGATTTTGTTTTCTTTGGTAGAGCAATAAACGGTGACTTCAGCCATGATCTTGGTATTACTCCGTCTGAATATTTTTGTTAGTAGTTGAGTACTGTTGGTGTTAAATAGCTTTATGAGTTCAGCATATGCATTTTCAGGTCCAGGAGTTTTGCCATCTTTTAGTTGTGATATTGCTTTTCCACTTCATCTGTGATTGGTACATGGTCATTACATATGTAGGACGTAGGTTGTTCTGACCTATTATCATCAAAGAGTTTTTGTATGTATTTGGTCCATACGCATATTTCTTGATTTTTATTCGTGATGATGTTCTATTCCAAAAAATATTAATGTTACAAATAACTGATGGATTGTAACAGCTTCTTCCCTAAAAATATGTGCTGATTGCTGTATGACAAAAACCAAGATTTACACTTAAAGTGGACTTTTAATTTATTTAATGTTCACATTTATATTGATTATGATATCTGAAATACATTAATGACTTTTGACATTTATGATGAATTTTGACGTTCGATAATCATTATGAATCGAATTTTAGCATTGATCTTTTATTTTTATGTTTGTTTAACTATCTTTTATTGACAGATATACTTTTAATTTTTTACTTTTCATTTTGTTAGTTATTTTTCATATAGTTTTTAATTTAAACCTGCTTAGAATAAATATATGATGACTAGAAACGAATTGATCAAGAGTAGTGAATCGATGTGAATACCCGCTATTCCATGACGCTACTCGTGACTACTGTCTCTTGTGGCGCTAGTTCCGTGACGCTCTCTTCTAGCATTTCACTAGAGAAAAAAGTTAAATACAACGCCAGTATAGAAGCTTCGCTTCAAAAAAGCAAATTATTAGATTTTTTATAAGCAACACTTTTTCCGTTTACAGTTTTTTTGATAATATGTAAGTCTAAAAGTATTGATTTTTTGAAAAAAGCGCTGTAGACATTAACATCTTTTACTTATAATATATTTTTCTATCGATGCTTGAGGTATTTTTCAATATAAATGTTCCAACCCTCCAGTATTACCTATTACGTAGTTACTGTTAAAATTTCAAAACAATCGATGCATGTTGATGGAATTCGGAATTAAAAATTATACACTGAAATATTTGTGACTCACGTTAAATTTTTTCGCATAGAAAAAAGTACCAGTTAACTGTAAACCATGATTTTTAAATAGAGTCAACAATAATTCAAATTATGCGACAACAGAGTAATTTGTGAAATACACTAAATACTTAACCTTGGTCCAATTTAGAAAATGGATAACATGTGTAGTTATTGAAATGGAATTACATCCTATTGATTTCGATTACGTGGTTTATCGTTCAAAAGTGTAAATAAAAATGTTTACTCTCATATTCATGACTCAATAAAGAAAAACAATAGCTCTTTATATTTCCAGAAGCAAATTAATTAGACATTTTATTGATATAATGGGGAGTGGTATTTTAGTAAACTCTCATTTTATTTATAAACATAAACATACTGTTGGATAAGAAAAACCCAGACGCGAGTTTTTGTGAATACCAATTTTTTTAACAATTTCTATATTTAGAAATTTATATTGTTAGATAGATCATTTCGACAGAATAATTGAAAACAACCCTCCCTTGCTAACACTAGAAAGGTTTCAAAATTCAAAACTATATCGATACTAAAAACATAATTAGTGAAGATCTAACCACTAGTGAACAGGGGAAAACATGAAAGAACAATATTAAAGAAGCAGCAAATTATATTCTATAATAGAGTCAAAAAGTCGACATCACACAGTGACGTAGCCAGGACTTTATTTCGGGAAGTGTTCACAAAATTTTTAGAAATGCTATTTTTATAAATTATTGTTTATAACCAGAATAGTTACACTATTTAATATATTTTTTTGAGTAAGAAGTAGTTTGTCATTAACGAAAAAACTTGCACAGAAAAATGATGACATTAGAATGGTCCTGATAAGGTATTTTTGTAAGTAGGTATTATTAATGCATGTGTACATATATGATAAACAGTATTTGTAAGAAAAATAATTGTGTTTTAGTCCTAAAAATTATAATAAATAAAAATTTATAGATTATGTTTTTCACGACATTAATCATTTGCTTTTTGTTTATTAATGGCGTTGGATAACTTGATCTATTCATCCAAGATGATTATTTGACTACTTAAATTTAATAATTATGTATTGACCTATTGTATTTGTTAAGAAAATAGTACTTCGCCTAGAGGTAAAGTAAAAACACATTGTAAACATCAGTGTGATAAGAATCAGTAGATTGGCAAGAAGCCATACTTTCTGGAAACGGACAGGATTTCTTTTAGAACACCGTAAATGTGTACTATTAGCTGAACTAATATTTCGGCTGGATACAAGTAATTAGGTATAACTACAGATTATGCCTTCGACTTTTGGTGTATTTCCATTAAGCGGAGGTTCTTTTTATTGTATGGATTTAAATAAACTACTTACTTAGTAGAAATGTATTTCAATTATAAACAGTATAGGTATTCTAAATTGTTCGATAGATGATTACAGTTATCAATATCAATTATTTATTTGCTCTCTGCTTTTGTATAAGTTACATACCTTACAATTGTTAATACGTGATCGGATAATTTAAGTCCGGTGTGGCTGCTTCGGTCGGCAGTTGAAACGTAAGAGCGAGATTTTTATATGCAATCTTTCGCAAAGTCAAATTTTGGATAGAGCATTGTTTCAGCGAAAGGAAAGAGGTAGGAGCGCTGTTGCCAGTTTGGATTAAGTCCGAACAGTTTCATTCTTACTTAAAGTTTCATTCTACTCAACTTAAAGTGTATATTTAGTACCAACAAGGGATTGCATAATATTGGAATAGTTTTCACGCTAAGATGCCTTTCATATCGACTTCATATTACAACACAAGACAGGCAACGCCTAGGAGGGAAATATATAAGGTAAGGATAGACAGAGGGACTAGAGAAGCTAGATTTATACATTCACATTACACATTACATCCTAAATTTTTTTAGTCTTTTTTAAGTATCCCAAAAAAATTGGTTAAGCATAATATTACGACCATATAATATTACGAGATATATAACATAGAAGATTGGTTCTAAAGAAGAGATATTTATTCTTTTATCAGACTTTTTATAGATATCAAGTAAGTGTTTTACTCATATTGTAAGAAATGGCAAAATTATTTTTGTATAAAAATTGTTCTACTTCAATATAAAAATTGACCGGCTTTGGAGTTTTGTCAAAACGTTTATTTTGCCGAGTTCTATGGGGGTACAAAGAGAAAAAAATATTTAAAAAGGCCTACGTTCATAAAAGATTTATGGATAACCTCACTAGATAGCCGAAGTAAAGGCAGTCGCGTTAGATGGGTAGATTATATGCAACGTACTCCAAATGAGCGATCAGTGAAGAAACTGTACCGGAAAACCCTAGAGCATGCCAAGAGGAATAAGACATTGAGAAAAACTCCGTCTTCCCTGACTGAAGACAATAAATTGTAAATTGGTATAAATTACAGAAGATTTGATCGGTGGATGAAGGTAGTTTCTACGCTCATAGAATAACAAGAGACTTCTGAGACAGCTATTTACATACCATTACATTAAAAAAAAAATATATGTTATAATAACAATGTTTTCTAATTCATTCATTAATATTCGAAATATTCCAATTTATATAGTATTTAGATTTATGTTAGGTTTTCCCTTGTGTGACTCAAAGAATTTATAAAAAATAAAACCAATGATTAATAATGGAAAAGCTTTAAATATTTTCTATAGGAAATAAGTATAAATTTAATTTAAGTATATATATATATATATATATATATATATATATATATATATATATATGTATATATATATATATATATATATATATATATATGTATATATTATATATATATATATATATATATATATATATATATATATAAAGGAGTACGATCGTCAAACAATTATTCAATAAGTAAGTTCCAAAAGAAATAAATCTTTTGGTCAACGAGGATATCGGTCACAGGAGAAGTTGAAGACGTTTCGCTTATTGAATTTACAAGCTTCATCAGTTCAATCTAAAAAATTGCAATGGTGGTAGGCAATAATATAAAAATATGGAAAAAGAACTTACGAATGGTGAGTGAAGAATAATAAGGTGTAAAACAAACACACCATTTTCTTGGTAACCGTGGTCAAAATTTAAAATGTTGGTGTTGAAATAGTAGCTTAAATGTTTCTATGTAGTAGTATTCATGTATAGCAATGCGAAAATGTTTTATTTAAACGTGAAAGAATGAATAAAAACTACTACAAAGCTCTATAAAAACTCGTCATATTGCACGTAAAAAAAACTAACTTATAACAGTAAAGCGTAGATATAAAATTCAAAAAAATGACTAAACACACTGGCACAGAGCTGTTGTTATAACTTTGTTCATGTTAACTTTGTTATAACAATAGCTCTGTGCCAGATCAACAGATAGTCAATATTGAAGACTAAGTTTAAAAAGGGGTACATCACTGGATCACTAAAAAGTGTCAGTCCTATTACTTATTGTCTATTATCTACCTAAATACTTAGGTTGAGATTGTATAGATAGATTGTAATAAAAGTGGGATTAATAAAAAAAATCTAACCGATGATTACTATTTCATTATTGTTCAATATAAATACTACACAATGCTAGTCAAAAGTCCGTTCCCCCCTCGGATTCTTTGAACGGTTATACTTATAATAGTGAAATTTGTAGGGAGGTAATACACAGAAGTAGGCTTCTTAACTGGTCATAACAAGTGACATAATAGTGACAGATGACGTTACAGCGCCACTGTGACACATAATTTTAAATAGGATCTTATGGCAACTGAAACCTTGTATGAAAGGTATTGAAAATACATTTTAAACCATAATAATTTTGTTTTAGTTTAAGTTCATTTTGATGAATAAATTAAATAAATACTAAAATTGTAGTTTCGCATTTAATTAATAAATATTAAAACCTCCGGTTCTGGTTACTTGTTAAAAAATACCTTTTTCAATTCTCTAATTGTTTTTAGGTCAACTTCAATTTTTTGACGGTACGGCAAGAGTATAGAAATGGGATGCATTACTGTCAGGAAGTAGATGGAGCAAATTTTTTGAACCTTTACTATAAGAACTGGTTTTTAAATATTTATTAATTAAATGAGAAGCTACAATTTTAGTATTTATTCAATTTATTCATTAAAATGAGCATATACAAAATTATTATGACTAAATAGGTATTTTCAATACTTTTCAAATGAGGTATCACTTGCCATAAAGTCCTATTTAAAATTATCTGCCACAGTTGCGCGGTAGTGTCATCTGTCACTATTACAAACTTCTCTTTTTATTGGCACTTCTGCTGTCGATGATTGTCTATTTTGATCGACGCCATTTGATCCCAATATCGTTTTTTAATAAGTGCTAAAGTGTTATGGTATATACCATGTTGTGTTAGGGTTTCTATGAGTTCTGTGTGTTTTACTCGATCAAACGCTTTTTCGTAGTCGATAAACAGAGAAACACGTTTTTTTGCTGATCTTGACATTTTTGTAGTAATATCTGGAGGCCAAATTATGCCTCCCTTTTACCAAGCCCCATATGAAATCCAAATTGATTTTCTCTTAGTATTTCAGGTTTCTTTCGCATTTTGAGTAAAATTTTCAGAAAATTGCTCATCAGGCTAATTAATCTGAACTGTGAGCATCTATTTGCTTTGTTTTTCTTGGGTACAGGTATAAATGTCGATCTAAGCCAGTCTTCTGGGGAGATTCCAATGATTCCATCTGGACCTGAGGCTTTTTGTGGCTTTGCCGTATTGATTGTTTTTGTAACTTCCGATGTTAATATATCAAGTATTGTTTCTTGTACTAAATTCATTTGTGATTCTGTTCTCTCGTCATCAAACAGATATTTGATGTATTTTTCCCACATATCTCCTACATTTTCTGGATTAAATACTATTTGGTCGTTATCATCTACTAAAGTTATCTGAGAAGCCTACGTCTGTTTATTAACTGCCTCCAAATTTCACTATTTTAACAATAATCGTTCAAAAGATACGATTCGGGAATGGACTTTTGACTAGCACTGTATAATTATGTTACTAAGGGATGCTTTTGTAGTTTGATTATAGTTTTATATGGAACGTTTAAGTAATATTTTATATTCATTCGGTTTTCGAAAAATAATGGCTTTAATATCATAAGTAATACATTTCATTTGTAAAAAATTATATTTATGTGGGCCATAATATTGCCATTTCTATTTTTGATTTTATGGGAGAAATAACTTTGTTAGAACACAGTGTAATAAAATTATTTTTAATTAAATCGAATGCATTCTTTCGTACATACACTATTCGAAATAGCTTCAAATTTAATTAAAATTTGTTTCGTAACGTCTGTTTTAACAATCATTCCTCTAAATTTTTCGTGTACTAATATTTTGGTTTTTATTTAGGATACATCTAACATAAGAAAGTAAAAGCTTTTATTCAGAAATATCAGTGGGATATGTCGATGATTACTGATTTTTAACTATAAAAAGAAACATACTGTGCCCTTCTGGACTACCTGGACTACCATTTTTTATTTAATGTCGATTTGTTCGTTTCTCCTTTTTCGTACGCTCTTTATATTCATTTGCTTATTTGTAGACCAATTTTCGTTAGTTATCTTCAATATTTCGTTTATTTTTTATTAGTTTTTTAAATTTTGAACATTGGTTGTTTTTGTTGTTTGTTAGTTTTTCTTCTACACTTAGCTTCCTACAAGACGACAAAGCAGCAGGATTACAAGGACATATTTGGAGCAAGGATATCAATAATAAACGTTATACACATAATCAAACAGACAATTAAGAATTATTGTGAGTTTGAGATCGAATTATCACAGATTTTAAGCAAACATTTGACAGTCTAATACAAGATCTGGTCAAAGAAATGAAACGTTGTGTATAAAGTAGAAAGTTAAAAAAGGAGCCACAAATAGAAACTTACTAATAAACCAAAATATATTAAACAAAGAACATATTATGCTTTATAAAAGACATTTAACAAAAGACAGAAACAAAGATTGGAAAATATGTGTTTGAGAAGGTACAACAGCTTACGTTTATGAGTTTCAGTAAAAAATAATTCCAAAAATAGAATTTAGGTAATGATGAACTCACAAAAATTGATGAAATGATACTACGAAATAAGGAACAGTTTGGAAGGATAGTTTATTGTCAGATTTATCAAAAAACAAAGACACACCTGTATGGAATATTTAGAAAGCAGAGATACAAAAAATCACCAAATATATAACACCTACAACCAATTATAAAACCAAAAAATAATAATGCAAATAAATGATTTTCCGTGACATTTAAATCTGAAGAATTTAATCGGAAGAATCATGAGCTAAACCAGTAATTCCCAAAGTGGTCTATATCGATCCCCAGGGGTCGATGAAAACCTGCAAGTGGTCTACGTGAGAAAAAAAAATTGGAAATCTATAAAATAAGAATGTAGGTCAATGGCAAGAAATTTCAATCATCAATCATAGTCGTACAAGCAAATGACTTTGTGTCTTTTATCAGCGAAGTTTTAGCAATGACGCTATAAAGCCATCTAAGCTGGAAGATCATCTGAGAATACGTCATCCTGATAAAACAGATAATTTGAAATATTTTCAAAAACTTAAAAGAGAAACTTCCAAAGAGAGTCCACGCTGGACCAAATCTTCGCTTTGCCGTCACAAAAAAACGATAATGGTCTGTGAGTGTCTTACAATATCTTGTTGCTTACAGCAAAATCCAGAAAACCGCCCAATATCGGAGAACAGTGAATTTTGCCAAACATTGAAGTGGTTTTAAAAACTGTTCTACACAAACCTGCATCTGATATGACTAAAACAATTTCTTTAAGTAACAACATAGACTTCACCGATCTTTACCAATCTGATACTGAATAATCACAGGCGGTAATTATAATTTAACCAGTTGTGATACTGCAAAGTAACCGAAAGATTACCGGTAAAAGTAATTCCCCATTTGTTGGTCAACAGCTAAGGGTGGAAGAACTGACATGTGGTAGGGTACTTCATTGCCCTGGAGCTGAGAAATTGACTCCAAAGCCGGAAGAGCTAAAGTAGCCAACGGCATTGACATGTAGAAAGCTACGTGATGACTACCACATTAAAGATCCGTAAGGATATCCCCAGAACACCACAATGACTGAAAATCCAAAACAAACGGCCCTCAGTCTAGTCTGAAGTCGGGAGATGGTGCTAAGAATCCCCTGGTCAGCCAATAATGTCCCAAAAGTTAAAAGGATCGGTAAGTGGAACATTCGAAGCATGTACCAAGCAGGCAAAGCAGCAAAAACTATTCAAGAAATGACTCACCGGAAATTAGATATTTTTAGATATATTAGGATGCAGTGAAGTTCGATTGCCAAATTCTGTAATAGGAATTATAGATGAACACCATATCTATTATTCTGGAGACGACACAACAAGAAGCAGAAATTCAGTAGTGATAATAGTAAATAGGGAAATAAGTTTTAAGGCCGAAATGACACTAAAGGAGATAAAAGGAGTAAAAGAAGCATGGCTGACGGAGAAATGTACATATATTGAAACACTACAACGCAAACATGACGATTTCCATATGCACAACAAAATTAAAGAGGTACAAAACACCAGAAAACAACGCAATACAGGCATATAGTTGTAGACATTGAAGGCCAGATTTTGACTACCACTTAAGATAAATTACGAAGATGGAAAGAATATATACAAGAATTATTCGAAGATGCAACACGAAGTGCGACTGATCCCTACTGCCCAGAAATATTAAACGAAGAAGTAACTGTGACCGTTAAGCGGATTCTCTTTGTCAACCATTTTCCATCCACTTCTGAATGCAGGTCTCTCCCAATTGCTTCCATCTTTCTCTATTTTGCGCCAATCTACTCCACTGTTTGCCTGCCACTGCTCTTATGTCATCTACCCATCTTTTTTGAGGTCTTCCCATGGTTCTTGTTGTTGTCCTTGGTCTCCATTCTAGAATTCTCCGTGTCCACCTGTTGTCATTATATCGGGCTACGTGACCTACCCAGCGCAATTTCATTTTTGTAATTTCTTCCACAATATCTCTGATCTTCGTCCTACGTCTTATCTCGGTGTTTCTAATCTTGTCTCAGTGATATTCCATGCATGATTGGTTCCATTGCTCTTTGCGTTGTTTCTAATTTTTTAGCAGATTTTTTGGTAAGGGCTACTGTCTCTAAGCCCTAGGTACAAACTGGTAGTATGCATGTGTTATACACCTTTTTCTTTAAGTTTACAGGAATGGAGGTTTTTTCAAGATATATGCTAGTTTGCCGAAAGCGCCCCATGCCAGTTGTGTTCTTTTAATTTCAGCATTTTGATTTAGTTTTAATAGTTTGATGACATGACCTAGATATACATCATGTTAATCAAAAAAGACAAAAATAATGATTATTAGTAAGAACACCAACATGGTGTTCTTACTAACGAATAGAAACGCCTAACTAATAGAAACGCCTAGATGAGAGAGATTTCTTTAAATCTTAGAGATTTCTTTAAATCTTTGGCAAAGTCTCGATGAATTTGTAAATCCTCTATGCAATTTGTACGTCTATATTTGTTCCACAATTTTCTTTTATACTTGATCAGATATATTAATTCCCTATTAATCCAAGGTTTAATGTTATTTTTGTATATGGTTTTTTTGAAGGTATGAAGGTATTTTTGCAGGAATTAACAACGTGTAAGAACTTGTCCCAGAATACAAATGGATTCCTTATAAGGATTTGTAGTATTTCCTTGCTTCATTTTTATCGAATACATTTTGTATCTCATTGAGAGTATTCTGTTTGTATTTCCTCTTCTTACGTCGATGAATACGTTTTTTGTTTCTTTTAGACGTCTATAGTCTTCTTTTTTTTTCTCCGTGTACAACCTGATCAAACTAATGATTTATTTTTTATGACTTGGTTTTGCCCGATAATTCAACCAATTTCTGTAACACAATATCTCGTATATTTGCCCATAGTTGGTTAATATCTTTTTCTTCTTCTTCTAAGTTTTTTGGTCTTATTTGATATTCCATTTGCTGTCTGTATACATTCGCAATGTCGGGATATTTAGGTTCATTAATGCCGATTTTTTCTTTCTCCCGATCTCCTTTTTTAAAAATAAGAAATCTAGTTCCGTAGTTCAAAGAACGAGATTGGTTGTAATAACTTTACAACTAAACCCAATTTGGCACCACCTATTGTAAATGATTTTTGAAAATAGTAGATCTGTTTTAATTTTACCGACTTTCTAACTCTTACCACTTTTATCACTTTGTAACTTGTACGTTTCCTGAGGTAACAGTACTATTATTTTCAGCGTTAAACTGTGGTACTAGTATCACTTAAAAAAAAACGCTAGAAAAAGTCCAAGAGATACTAAATATAGTTATTGTAATTAAATTACGAAAAAAATATGCTAATTTAAATTTGCAACGCAAAGTATTTTGACGAAGCGATTGACCTTTATCAAAAATATCTACTGTTATGTTAATATTAATAATCCTCCAAACGAATAATAAAATTTTACTAATTATATGTTTGCATAACTGGATCGAATTTAGTTTATATGCTTTTTAAACACGTGCTGCCTATTGAAAAGAATTTAAGGATCGAAAAATATATATAATATGTGATATTTAAGAACGTATTATTAAAATACACGATTAGAAATCCAAGAAATAAAAATAGAGCAGATAGTTATATCTTACAATGAAGCAAATATTAAATACACTATCCACCACAAATTTATACACCGAGAGCTAGTAGACAATAAGAGGTTGACAGTCTAGCTGAGGACTAGAAATACAGCAGGACTCAGATGATGTGCCTAGGATTAATAGGACGAATCCACTGAAAACGACCAATGCAAGTCACCGGATAATGTCTAAATGAAAAAAAAAATTAGGGATAGACACTTTGAACATTAAATCCCAGAACACAAGAGAACATGAACTTACTAATGAACGCACTGATGCACAGTTAGACTCATGTGCTTTCCAAGAAACAAGACAAAACGGAAAAGTATAAACCATGTTAGATAACTACCTGTTTCGTGGTTGTGTGGATGCGTCTGTGATAAACTTTCACAGAAACAATTATAAAAATAATACAATTGAATAAAACGTAGAAAAAAATGTTAATAATATTTATTTTGTAAAACGTAATTAATTCTCGAAGTGACGGTATTTTTTGTTTATGTATCATGGACCGTTGCAAATGGTGTCTTAAAGATTACTAAACTCAAACTAAACTACAATACAAAACACACGTTCTTTGTTTCTAAAAGCCAGACGATAAACTTTTATTGTAGGGCTGGTCGCTATATTATATTTCGTGTCCCATAGATGCAACGCACTCGAAATGTATATTTAAAGTGTTGAGCATATTTAATATCTGTAGTAAGATATGAGAAGAAGAAACCTACAGGAAGGGGACTGGCTAAACAGGAAAAATTGGAGAAAACGGTTGAGTGAAGGAATACAGTGAAAACTATAGAAATCCTTGTATATATATAGTAATTAAATAAATATATTGAGAAACACATTTCAATTTTTATTTCATTTCTATTATGTGTATAACCAATTGCGAAAATGTAAATTTTAATATGAGATTGTTTTATTTAATTTCTGAATATACAAGTTTAATTACTCGTAATTAGCTTGTCGCTGCAGACCTGATGGGATACAACGGCGTACCAAAAGAAACAAGAGCTAAGGAAGGAGTGGCTATATTAATCAACAGAAAATTTATTAATCATTTAAGAAAATACAAACACATATTTTTGGGTAAATTGGTGCATATTTATGCGCATATTTTTCACTTTTTTTATATTTGCCTAAGCTTCATGATGACATATCAATTAGCACAGCTCAATATCAAAATATTACATTACAACAAAGTACACAAAAAAATGGAAAATAAGTATATTTAAATGTCGAGATGGACCCGTCACTAATCGTTAAAAAAGACTCAGTCCAAACTCAAAATTAGTTAAAGATAAAATTATTATGCGAAAAATGTTTATTTAGATTGAGTATTATTATATTCGCAAGAATAGGTTTATAACAAATAGAAAATGTATATTTGTGCTCTGTTTTTGTATTTATGAAATCGCAATTTAAAAATAATTTATCGCAAATATTAATCGTAAAAATGCTTTTAAAATATTAACTTATTATGACTCATTCTATTGTGAATTATACGTGATTATGTAGGGTTTTACATATTTTATAATTTGTTTCAATCGTGGATTTGTTCCTGTACTTGTTGGTTTTGTATAATAAAGTCGGAAGTAATATTTATAAATACAATTGCATTAAATTGAAAATATAAGTGCTTTTCTAGAAAATTTACTGTTTATAATTTATTAAATTTATATAATGACAAGTGTACTTTAATATGGTAAATAAAGAATAATATTTTATTCTTTAAAATTATATTAATGTAAATTATAATAATGTCGTTTCAACAGCTAATACGTCAAAATCAAATCGTACCTATGTCTTCTAATAAAATATTATTCACACCTAAAATCTAAAATACAGTTCAGGCAATTTAAAAGCCAGCTAGTGGAATTATCAACATCATTTGAAGAGTGGAAGTTTCAAATGAGCTAAGTGCCAAACCAACATTTTGAGATATTTAGTAAAAACGTGAAGAAAATGCAAGGATTAATTTTGTTTGTTTATTTATACAAAAAAGCTGTATATAACAAAACGGAAAACTTAATCTGAAAGTATAATAATATTATAAAGAAACGAAACTAAGATAATTATTTTTTTCTTTTTAAATATCGTGCTAAGCGCCCACCTAGTGTTCTTCAATAACGGGGCGGAATATATCATTATTTTGCATGTAAGTGTTTTCAGCAGGGTCTTATTGTGCAGTTTCAACTACTAGTAAATATTTGTAGAACTGTTGGTGCTAAGAATTGTTGAGGTATGTTATAATTGATTGGAGGTTCTTCTTCTTATTCACTGATACTTGTTTTGGGTTCCATTATCACTAATTTAATTTTTTTCAAGCCATTTATCGTCGTTTTGTTTTTAATGTTAGTTTCACGCCATAATTCAAATTCTGAAAATAAATGGGTGGTTTTAATGTTCTCTCTTTTTCAACATGTACCCTAACTGATTTGCTAATTTGTAGCTTAGTGGTATTTAACATTTTCTCAAAAGGTGGAGTGTATCTTGCGGAAGCAATAACGTTAATCAAATCCACCGGCACGAATGCTTTATATTTTTTTTCCGATTTTCCTATTAGTTTCCTTTTTGTTTTCTATACACCAAGCTGGGGATCGAACTCACATCCGCTGAATCACTCGCAGTGCAGCGAATTAGAAACCGGCCGCCCAGCTCGCTCGGCTATCTGACCGACTAAAAGGAAAAAATATACTTTTTTTAATTTAGATTACTATGAAATCTAAGATACGTGACTTTCGAAAATATAGCCATAAAATCATAAAAGTACATTAAATCAGCTTTAATCTAAGCTCTTGTAAGTTTAATTTCGATGTGTAATTATTTGAACAAGATATTTGAAAGTAAAATTTTTGTTTGTCTAAATTCTGAACATTAATCTGGTCATCTAACAAGTTTCCTAAACAGTGGCAAACCTCAATTATAATACCCATTAAAAAGCCTAATATATCACGCTCATCACCCAGCGCTTATCGACCAATACCTCTAACATGTACCATCTGCAAAATCTTTGAAAAAATGAACATCAAATGTCTTAGTGGTTTTTTAACAAATATAATATAATTCCAAAAGAACAGTCAGGGTTTCGACGAAATCGCTCTACCCAAGACAATCTTGTACTTCTCCAAAGCCATATTTCCGATGCCTTCAATAGGAGACAAGAAGTCATTGCAGCGGTGTTTGACATTGAAGGAGCATTTGATACAATTAGCAGGCAATCTATACTGAAGAAACTTTCTAATTATAACATAAAGGGTAACATTTTTAATTTTATACAAAATTTCTTAACTTCACGAATATTTAGAGTCTCTGTCAATGGCATTTTTTCATCACTTCACCATTAAAACTGACGGCGTACCACAAGGTTCGATATTAAGCCCAACTCTGTTTAACCTAGCAATAAGCGACTTGTGTTCTGATATAATATCTCCTATTAGGCATGTCCTATACGCAGATGACCTGATAATTTACTGCCACGGACGATCTATCTCTACAACTTCTAAGCTTATTCAATCCGCAGTATATACACTAGTTAAAAAAAAGCCCCATAGGCCTGTCTTTATCACATACAAAATCAAACATAATAAAATTTAGTAGACTATCACCCTTCCTATCCCCTAATATTATGATTGAGAGAGCAAATCTTCCAGTAGTCAGGGAATGCAAAATTCTCGATGTAACGTTTGATTCAAGACTCACCTGGAAACAACATATACTAGAAATAAAAGGTGAAGCAAACAAAAGGCTCAACATTATTAAAACTCTTTCAAACTACCATTGGGGCGCAGATGAGAACTCCCTGCTTAAGATATAAGGGTCTATCATCCGCTCCAAACTGGATTATGGTTGTTACATATATATGTCTGCCTTTAAAACACACCTTAACCTTTTAAATTCGATACATCATACAGCCTTACGAATTTGTTTAGGAGCCTTTCGATCTAGTCCCGTAGAAAGTCTATATTGCGAAGCCAATGAGCCCCCACTTTGGATTAGACGTGAACAATTATTACTTTCTTATGCTGCCTCCGTTTCATCCAATACCTCCAATCCAGTTTATCCTCTTCTTACTTCATCAACGAACAACCAGCATTACTATTCTAAACCACCATCAATAAAACCCATGCCACTAATTTTAACACAATTACTTAATAACATCTCTCTATCAGAAACGATACCACGATCCCTACCTCCATATCCTCCTTGGTCTATAATCATGCCTCTGTTTAACACATCGCTTACAAGATTCGATAAACTTACAACACCCAGGGAACTCATTAAAAAATATTTTAAAGAAATTATATTTACAAATAAATACGGCACAGTACTCTACACTGACGCATCAAAGAATGATACAGGAGTAGGTTGTTCTGTTACCACGTCAGATAACCTTACCACATCATCTTGTATCCCCTCGTTTTGTAGCGTTCATACTGGCGAACTATTTAGCATATTTCAAGCTCTCAAATCCAGTTCTTCTCCAAATAAACAAGTGGCAATATGCACACACTCACTAGCCTTATTACAATCTATCCAAAATATATTTACTGATCATCCTATTGTCCAAAAGATCCTTGATTGTTACCAACTAATCGCTTCCCAAAAAATAACAGTTACATTAATCTGGCTACCATCCCATATTGGTATTACAGGCAACGAACTTGCAGACAGCCTTGCAAAACTTGCCTCAGCATCATCTGATAATACGGTTAATATACAAATTAGTAAATATTTAAAGTCTTACATTAAGAAACGAGCAAGAACCCGATGGCAACAACCCTGGGACAACAATAACTCAGCATTACATCAAATCCAACAGTCGATAGCCCCCTTGATTTGACCTCTGCCGGTATGTCCAGACGAGACGCTATTGTAACACGAAGACTTCGAATATTACATACAAGATTAACACATGGAAACCTGATGTCATCCAGCAACCGACCCACTTGTGAGACCTGTCAATCACATCTAACAGTTAACCATATTCTCACCGAATGTCATCAATATTCATCAAAAAGACTATGTTATTGTCTTAAAAGTGATCTAAAAGACATACTCAATAACTTGGATCAAATAACCTCAAGTGTTAAATTCCTCAAAGACGTTCAATTATATTGTAAAATATAATTTTGATTGTATGTACTCTATAACATATTTTTATAAATTATTGTAACAGTTTTACATTTGTAACCGTTTTCGTGTAAGTGGCCTTTGTTGCCGAGCACGTTAATTTTCAATAAAAAAAAGTTCTGAACACATTTTTAAAATTTTGGGGCAAAATTTAAAACGGATACCAATTTTGAAGCAACCTCTATCATGTGTGAGCTGTAATTTATCTATACTTAAACCCACCTTATAACTTATAACCCTTATAACCATCTTATTGTGTGTGTTGTTCTTTATCTATACTGAAATAAAAAATATGGTAATATTTTAGGCAAGGCAGTCAATTTTCACAGCGTTTATCATATAATACGGGTACTTATTTAATAAAAAGTTGACCGCTGTGATAAACTAATACATCTGAAATGTCTACCAATCTAAAGCAATTGATTTTATGTCTATCTTATTTTTGTTTTTATATCAAATATTGACATATATTACGAGTTCTTGTATTTATGCTGTAATGTTACTCTTTTTATTTGAATCATTATAATACATTTTCTAGAGTTCAGTACTTACATTTGTATGAGGATGCCGATACAAGTATAAAGTATACATTTCGTTAAAGTAGAAAGACTATAATTATTGGGGCAGATGATAGACAGAAATCTAATGCAAACAGTTGGATCTTTTTAATGACAATCAATAACGGTTAAGATGCGTAAAAGAGAAAATAGTATGAACATAGTGTGTACCCAGAAATTAAAAGAAATAATTATTTTAAAGTGTTTTGTAAGGTTTAGAAAATCATAATTAATAAAAATTAATGTAAATAATAATTATTAAAGGATCTACCGTATCTATTTGCCATTTTAGTTCGATAGCTAAATTGTACGAACAGCTTGTAAAAGGCCGCCTTGAGCGAGGATACAAAGAGATGGGTGGCTCTCATCCTGCTTGACGTCAAGAATGCCTTTAATACGGCATCATGGGAAAAACTCATGTTCAGGCTGAGAGAATTATGCGTTAGTGAGTACCTGGTGAACGTAAATGACAGATACTTTACTGACAGGCCATAAGAGAAAAAGATACCAACATCAGTTTGTCGCAAGGTATTCCACAGGGTTCAGTACTAGGTCCCATCCTGTGGAATGTCCTGTGCGACGGGGTGTTGAGGCTACAGATGCACTCCTGTAGCTTATGCCGATGATCTCGCACTGGTTGCGAATGCAAGTCAGAAAACGGACATGGATAATGAGGCTAACATAGCCCTGCGTCGGATTAGTAGGTGGATCAGAGAGAACGATCTACAGTAGCGCCTAAGAAAACTAAGGTGTTAGTTCTCAAAGGAAGCCGGGAAAAATCCTTTCTTCGCTTCATAGTGGAAGGTGTGGAAGTTGCACCGGTTAAATCGATTAAGTATCTGGGAGTATGGTTGTCGGAAGGACTAAGGTTCGGAGTACACATCCAAAAGACGGTAGAGAAGGCAAACCAAATTCTGCAGCCGTTGATACGGCTGATGACAAACATTGGAGACCCAGGTAGCACCAAAAGAAAGGTGCTAAATGGAGTTTTCCAGTCCGTAGTAACCTACGCTGCCCCCGTGTGGTGTAGCGTACTAAACACTGCGAAATACGCTAAGCCGATAGAGACTTCGCAAAGGCCAATGCTCTTTAGGGTATCTAGCGCATATAGGACAGTTTCAAATGAGTCTCTATATGTCATTGGAGCGGTGATACCGATCGCAAAGAGCGAGCAAGGGTGTATGCGAGGAGGATGGATGTACATATAGATGATAATGAGAAAGAAAGAACGATAGTAGAGTGGAAGAGAGAATGGTCGAATGATAGCGGAAGTTCAAGGTGGACGAAGGAGCCCGGATACACTGTCTGATTTCTGGGGTGATAAAGAAAAAGGAACAGGAGGACAGAGGAGTAAATTGAGCCAAGGATCTGAAATTTATGGTTAATATTACTTATTAGTGTATGGCCTAAGGTCAGAAATATTTTCTGATTTACGGTAATAGGTATGGTTATTTATAAATTTTTAGTTTTTTATTTTAGTTGTTCATTAAGCGGCAAGACCGCCTCTCTGGAATGGTCATTAAAGTTTTAGCCAGAACACGGTTAATCCGGCACTACCCTGGGGTCTTCTGGCCTAGTATCCTACTCGGCTGAAAGAAGTCAGGGTGTCTTGTCCGTGACGTAGATGTCCAAAAAAGATTTCCCCCACCGTTGCCTTCCAGAATTCAATGGATACCTTCTTAGGCTCTTATTGGAATCGGACACTTTCTAACTTTTATATATCGCGAGGTGAGAACCATCAGATTTTAAGTGACAATTTCGTCAACAATGAGCTATTTAAACGATATACTCTACGAAATAAATCTTTACCAATACGTATACTACATACATCGGTTATTGGCCAATAGATAGAACTATAACAACCAGAGAACCATAGTTACAACTACACTCCATGAGAATAAGTAGTTTATAGTTATAAGATTGGAGTAAAGCAGCAGAAATCACATTAATAACTATCTTTTAAACGGACATATTCGAAATATTAAGAGGAGTATGACAGTATTTATGTTAAGAATATATTTCAACTAGCTTTAGAAAATGAGATTCAAGGTATCAAAACCAGTGACCTTTCAATCAATAATATTCGTTACGCTGACGATACCACAATAATAGCTGATAGCATTAAAGACCTTCAAGCTATTTGAAACAAAATTAACTAAACCGGTGAACAGAATTAGGCTTCGTATTAAAACTGCAAAATTAATGATACAAGACAAAATTAATGATGATTATAAAAATTATAGTAATGATTATTAGTAGACAACGACACAATACGCCCTACGAGACAATGGGAATATAATTCAACGTGTCACGAGGATTACGTCTTACCCTGTATATAGGAGATACAGCTGATTCATAAAAAAATGATACCACTCTTAGCAAGATTTGATCATTTTGAGCAGTGTATTTGATTGGACTGACATTATATTGTATTTATTATAACAGACAAATAATAAAATAAACAAACAACAAACAATTGATTACATATATGTTAATTCATAGATTGTAATAATTATTAAGGTCTAAGTTTTGATATTATTTAGAATTCCTGCATTTTATAAAGAGTATATAATTGATAGTTTTTACATAAAATAGGGTTTACATATAAAATAATATTTTTATTAAGGAATAAAACAAACGACTTAACAATATATTAAAGCAAAAATTGTAACCAAATTAAAAAATAACTGGAACTATCAGAGACAGTAAAACATTTTAACATAAGTAGAACCGCAGTTTTTCTATTCATAAAAAATGGAGCAAAAATTAATATTTAAGTTTTGCATGTGCTACCCAAATATATATAAAAATACTTTAGTTGCTTGTACCTAAACGGTCTGTAATTTCTTAGGAAACTCGTAATTTCGTTAAGAAACTCTTCCACTAAATAATATGGTCTTTCAGATATTTTTGTTAATTTACGGAACTTAAGAAAAGAAGTTGCAGTTGCAAAAGGAGATATTAACTCAGTGGACGGGATCAGTAAATGCACATCAAAGGTTGAATTTCTGCTGAAGTAGGAAGTGGAGGTGGAGGGAAGAGTTAAAATCCCGTGATTTTTGATGTAGCTTCTGCAATGTGTTATTTTACTGATTCCAAAAAGATATCGTATTGCTCTTTTTTGTAATTTAAAAATAACATTAAATTGGGCAGCTGTACTAGAACCCCAAAAAGGAAGGCCATATCGAAGATGAAACTCGAACAAAGAAAAATGTATTATTTTGGAAGATGATAAATTGATTTCCTTTGGAACACACTTTATTACGTAGCAGGATGAGGCCAGTTTCTTACTTAACAAATCAATATGAAGGGACCTTTTAAGGTTGCTGTCTATAAATATACCAAGAAATTTTACATAATCAACGATACTGATCTGGCTGTTGTTATTAAGAAGCAAGGGTTAAAGAACTCCTTTATAGGATAATGCTACTGTCTGTCTTATCCACGGTAAAAGAAAAAAATTAGAGCCGGACCAGATTTTTATTAAGTAGATCAGAAGTTATAGTTGCATGAAGAGTTGCAATATTAGAGTTCCTTCAGGTGATACTGGTATCATCAGCAAAGTCATATCCTAATAGATATCCTATCGTATTTTGCAATAGTAAAAAGCCCAATGTTCATTATACAAAAAGGTTTTCGAACCATAATTTTTTCAATAGATTTATAAATTTCATAGATACTAAATTCAGTTAATAGCAAGATACAACTTTTAGAGAAAGGATTTAAACACAACTTGCCTCAACATAATAATCAGAAAACTTTAGAATATTTAGGCGTAGAATGTCAAGTAGCATTAAACAAAACTGCCAACAATATCGATAAAAGTATCATTGCAAAATCTATTACCGATGTGTGTAGTGAAACTAAAATTCCTGTTACAAAGAGAATCAAACAGCAATTTCAATTAAAAATAAATCAATAGAAAACAACATAGTGTTTACAAAAGCAGACAAAGGTAACACTACTATTGCTATAGATAAAATAAAATATAATAACAAAACAATAGAATTTTTAAATATTCAATATGTTGAAACGGTAAATAAAGATCCGACAGAAACCTAAATTTACCGTAAAAAATACAATAGAACTAGTTAATAAAATACAATGTTTTCAATAACCTAACAACTCCAGATTTATTTCATTTGACGTAAAAACTTTTTTTCTTAGTATTCCTCCTACAGAAACTTTTGTTCTAGTAAAAAACCGTTTAGCCCAAAATAGTACAAATCCAATCATTACATCTGAAATTTTACATCTAAAAATTTGCATAATTTCGAGAATATTACAAATACAACGGCAAAGACTACTTTGAATTTAATAATCAAATATATACAAATAACAGTGCAGAACTTATAATGGATAATCTTCTAAGCCCATTGCTATCAGATATTTTTATGGATCATCTAGAGACAAAAATTTCAAAACATCTCGTATTCAAACAGTTTTTATATTGGTAGATACATAGACAGGAACTCAGATACGTAGACAGTTTTGCAGGAACTAATAGACAACGTGATCAATTTTTACCGCATATTAATTCACTCCATAGTCATGTTCAATTTAAAATAGAAACAGAACAAAATCAACCCATTAGTTTTTTAGATTTAAAAATCATCAGACTTAAAAATAAACATGAGTTCTCCATATTTCATAAACCTACCCATACTGAGACGACTATACACAATTGATCATCTCATTCTACACAACATAAACTGTCAGCCTATCATAGCATAATACACAAATTAATAGAAATTCCAATGTCAAAATACAAATTTGAGACATAATTAAATATCATTAAGCCAATAGCAGTAAACAATGGGTACAACGAACAAACAATTAACAAAATTTTAAATCAAAGACTACACAAGAAATCCCTCAAATTAGTATTTCCACCACCAAAGAAAAAACTCAGTACATTCTGCTCGATTACATATACAGGCAAAATGACAACAAAAATAGCCAAACACATAAAAAAGCAAGGAATACCACCAGCTTTCAGAACAAATAACAACTTAGGAAAATATATTAAAAACAATAAGAGCCAAAATAAAAAGCACACAGTGGTGTATTCAAACTTAAATGTGGCGACTGTCCAAAAACTTACATCGGTCAAACTGATAGAACCTTTAACATAGCAGAACATAAAACGGCTTTTGATAATAAGAAAACAGATTCTACATACGCACTTTACCTTCTAGATCATAATCATTCTTTTAATTACGAATTTCAAATTCTTCACATTCAAAATAAAAGCCTTAAGCTAACTTTATTAGAATCTATGGAAATTAACAATTTAAATAAACTTAAATAACAATTAAAAAACACATGACATAGTTCTGAATGACCAATTTGACAAAAACAGTTCTACCGTCATCAACCTATTTCGTTAAAGACTTTAAATTGTTAAACACATCCAGAAATACATCACTTGAAAACACTGTAGTGATGAAATATTATAATAAATTTTGTGGAAGTTTTGAAAACACAGTCTTAAGGTGTTGTTTTTATATGCTTGTTTATTGTTAAGTTAGTTATAGATGGAGATGATTGGTAACATTGTCATGGTAACAATTGACAGGAGACACAGTCGAATCTTTTGGGCAAGGATTAAGTAAGCTAAGAACTAAGAAGTAGTGAACGTTGTATTGCGACCATATAAAGTTAATTATAGTACTGTATGTAAAACATAATTGTTTCATCGAACCAAATATCTTTATTTATCAAGTAATATACATAACAGGTGTGAGTGACGAACTTTGACAAATCTTATCTCGAATACTGTGAGTACATTTTGAAGAGGAAGAATAATTTTTTTTCTTCTGTTAACCCATTCGTTGCCATATTCCAAATCTGGAACGATTGATAGTTTCGCTGCTGGTCACAAGATGTCACTGTTGGTCTTAAATCTGATAAACTATTTGAGTTCGGTAGTGTCAAAACAACACGTGTACCTATACTGAATTTGCCCACTGGTTTCGTAAAAGTGGCTTTTGTTGTGTGATTCATATCAAAATTTCAAGGAAGGTGCAGTTGTATAACTAAAGGGCCCAGAAAATATATGTACTGGAGTTTGGATTTGGATCTCAGAAACCAAGCAATCGCCAATGCAATGTCAAGAAACAGGTTTAGAGAAATTTCACAAAATTTACATTTTTCAGATAATACTCAGCTACAAAAAAAAATGATAAATTTGCTAAAATAAGACCACTCATAGAACATTTAAACAATGCATTTATAAAATATGTGCCGGTTGATGAAACCATATCAGTATCTGTTGATGAATCTATGGTACCTTACTAAAGCCACCTTAGCTGTAAACATCGTATTCAAGGGAAGCCTATTGGATATAAGTTTAAATTTTGGTGTGAGAATATATCAAATGGTTATCTTGTGGGTACCGAACCTTACAAATTTTACTTTTTTATTCACAACTTTTTTACTCAACTTCCATTGATACGGGCCATGAGTGAATTGGGATGTGGTTGCACGGATTGGGTATGCTATCGTTCAGGTGGCTTCAAATTGTTATGGCGTTCAACCTACAAAATGGGTACGTCGTTATTCTGCAGCCGAAAAAATATATATATAATGGTAGACGTTCCCTACGCAATTCAGCAATATACTGATTTAATGGATAAAAATATCGCTAACTATAGATCAAAACTTCGTAACAGTTTTGGTCTATAGTTAAGTCCGTAAATTTTTGTCTGCTTCAATCTCTAACGCCTGGGCTTTATATAGAAATCAACACCACAATAAAATTCAATCTAACGCTGATGAATTTGTTAAAAGTATGCGTCCATTGGATTTATTAGGGTTTACAAGAAACATTGTGACAACATATCTACTACTTAACCCTCGACAACCAAAACCCGATAAGACATAGTCGATTTTGCATTACCCAATTTCCTTAAAAAAAAAACAGATGCAAAATTTGTAAAACAAACACAACTTTTGTATGCTGTATTTGTAAAATTTATGTACATCCTATTAATTGTTCAAATCTTTTCATGAAAAAATACTTATATGTATCCTCTCAAAATATTAACATTGTTTTTTTTTATCAATAAATGCTTAAATTGACGTTGTTGATTTTTTTAGTACATATTTATGGCCATGTTCCAAAAATTGGAACCAAAAACTTTTTAGGCACATTGCTATTGTGAAAAGTTTTAGAAATTTTTGAATATTTTTCTATAAGTTTAAAAACATAAAATTGACCTCCAAGGCGCTATAAAATTTAAAAAATGAAGTTTGGCATCTAATGAGTAGCAATGCTTATACCTATACCCCCGTGAAAATAAGTTATGGGAAAAGAGAAAAATCGTGTGTTTTTTTCTTGACTTCGTGTTTTGAATATATTTTTGTAAAAAAATATTTTTGTTTTTAATTTCTGAAATACCTTTTATAGTATAAATAAATTTTTAAATTATGTATACAAACTTTTTATTTTTCAAAACTTTCGTTTTACTAAAACCAATATATTTTTAATGTTAATAATGCATATTTAAGATTGTAACTGAAGATAGGAATATCCTAATAAAATAATAATTAAAAACATTTATAGTTAATCACAAAAACATCGTTTTGTAAGAACAGTAAAATTAAATTATTGATAAGTATTTCAGAAAAGTATTTTTGAATAAATGAAAACATGCGTGATTATAGACTGACTTACATTTTGAAAAGGTCGCAATCCTTAGCGGCTTCCTTTGAACTGTGCAGATTTTTAACAACGCAACTTTCACGGTTCACAACAACTAGCCGACCGAACCGACGCGGCGTCAAACTAAATGATGAAATAGATGACGGTCTACCGGTCAATTCAGTAAATACATCAAACAAAAGTAGTAGTGAAATTATGACCAATCACTGTGATTCGCCTGTACGCATAAATCTATTTGGAGGTAAAAAATGTGTATCACATATCGAATTGCACATGTTTATAATAATGAAGGGGTAACCGATTGCTTGTCCGAATGTGTGTTGATTAGAAAATACGTCTTAATTCTTGCAATAATCAACACGGTATTTCTATTGATGAAAAAAAAAAACGGGATTTCTATTTTATTTTTCGAAATCCTTTTGTGCAATATAATCACGGAATTTCCAAATTTATATTCATTAATATTCAAATATGGCTCTGGTCAATGCAATGTTGTTGTTCAGCTTTTAGCATATTATACAACAGACAGAATTAATTAAAAAGAAGCCCGATTCATAAATAATAAAACAACGAACGAAACATATCCTTCTGTTCCTTCTTTCTCCTTAACACGTTGAGTGCCAGATGAGACCAACGTGGTCTCGTCTATTTCTGGGACGTAATTGCTGTGTGATACCAATGTCTCATATGCAGCGTCAAAACATTTCGTTATATGAAGCAGCGTTGGTTTCGTTGATCTTGAAACGTATGGCCTGATGGTCCAGTTACTATAATTGGCCTTTATATACGAGACCGTTGTGGCACCCTGGATCAATATGGCTTTTTTTGTTTTAAATAAAAATAGTAATTTTTAAAGCTTTCTATAATTTAAATTTATTTATTTACTTACAAAGAAGTACATGTACATAAAAATAAAACTCTACTCTACATGAAAACTTAAAATAAAGGGAACAAGGGCTTTCGTATTTTATATTTTCATTGCGTTATGCGTTACAAAAAAAACAAGATATACCGTTATGTTTTTTACAATTAGAGCACTTCAGTGAACTTTGTGGGGTTTTTCTTGAAGCCTCCTTGGAACCTGATTGTTCAGAGATCTTTGCATAACAAATAGCGCAACGTCTTCTATTATCTCGGCCAACATCTTCCAGTGTATGTGAGGCTTCCTCGGACTCTTCAATATTTGGTGTAAATCGTCACCTTCTCCTAATAGTACCTTTATAACTTCCTCTCTAAATATAGTAATTGACATATTGACATTGGCTATTTCTTGATGAGCAATATAAGCATTTACAAGACACGTTCCCGTTAGGAGTTCCAACGCCAGCTTTCTGTGACATTTTAAGCTTCGCCTCAAGGAAGTATTATATGCTTTCACTTGATCGGATAGGTCAATAAATACCTTACATTTGTTATAATTTATAACTATTTTTGGCTTCAAAATGTCTCGTCCTCTTTTCTTCACTGGAACCATCTCAGCTGTGTGCTTAGTACCTAGACACAGAACATCGCGATTATCGCGCCATTTTTGTACCACAATTCCTTCCTTACATTCAGCAGCAACCGTTTCATCATTTTTAAGTGTTTTTTTGAATAACATCTTTTGGGTTGAATTTTCGTTTTACACGTAATGTTCCTACAAGATGAGTATTTCGCTTTAATAATTCAGTTGCTAACATGCAAGAGGTATACCAATTATCCGTGTAAAGTGTGCGTCCTTTGTCTAAGAGATTGTCCATTAGATCTATGACAATTTTGGATGGAACTGACATTTGCTAGTTTTTGGATTTGGAAACTAAAGTCATAGGTATAACCCTTTTCAAGGCATAACTTGAACAACTTAATGATAAACTTATGGCGTTTGTTTTTAATATACTGTAAAAACTTTAGCCGTTCTCTAAACGGAACTAACGTTTCATCGATACATATATTTTCTGAAGGTACAATAGAGCTCTAAAATGCAATTCTCAATTTTTCTAATAAGGGCATCAGTTTTTGCAACCTGTCGTCTGAAAAAATTGCCAAATTGCTGAAACGGAGCATCTTAAGTACAAGTTGAAACCTGTTCCGAGGCATAACTTTGCAGATATAATTACTATATATTTTATCTCTAGACCTCACTTCAGGAAATGGACATAAACCCATCCAAAGAATAATTCCGAATAGTTTTTCTATTTCATCTGAGTTTGTTTGTTTCCAGGATTTTACGTGAGAAAATAGGATAATCGTTTTTCTCAATGCACCGGTTAGCATAGTGATTAGTTTCAGTCACCTAAAAGTAGAAAAATAATTAAAAAATCCAAAAAAAAATATTTTTGCCTATTACATTAAGTTTATGATATTGTTACGATAAATTCTGACCCAAAACCGTAAATATATTTTACTAATATGTTTTTATTCATTCATGAATGTTCTAGGTAATACCTACTTGACGCAAAATCAGCCGAGCCGCTATAAAAAAACCAGTTCCAGTTCATTCGAGACAATGCAGGTGAATGGGGTCTCCCCTCGGCTATAATACCAGTATGACAGTATAATACCAGTATCACATTCCAGTATTTTCGACAAGGGACAGGTCAGGTCTAGATTATTGACGGTGCTTTATATAACGACGACATTTGTAATTGAATGTACGAATGTAATTGATAATAAATTATTTAAGTGTAAAATAAATTAGTAGGAAATAAAGACTTTAATAAATTATCGTAATTTTTAATAAATTAGAATAAAGACAATAAATTAGGACTACTAAAATCATTATATGATCCTCATTTACAAACAATTTGTAAAAATCATATGGAGTTTTATTGTACATAGTTTCATACAATGCCGCTCGAAATCCAGCACCATTTTCGTTTGCTACAAAATCAAATTTCTTGAGGTAATTGCCACTGACTGATTCTCAGACATATGTAGCATTAGTAACTTGTTGGTCCTCTTCTTCGTCACTTGATGAGAAAACCTGCATTTGTTGAATAACAGCTTCAATGGTATCTGCTACATTGTGTTGTGGTTTATTGACTGGTTGGATAAATTCATTAGATGTCGATGCAACTAAGTTCACTTCGTGTAAATTGGCAGTGCGTTTTGAGTCACATATTTTTGTTAAAACTTTCTTCTTGCATGGCTGATATTCTGATGAATCAGAGTCAGACTCGTTGCAACGTTCGCGCCGTGACGTAAACCTTTGCGAGTCGAAATATGTGAATATATTACATTACATCAGCATGGTTTGGTGACACATTGATCTTATATGGCCTGAAAGCAAACATTGAAACTCAGAGGCCACTTGAGACCAACGTGTCACCATTTTTGTTTTTTTTTTTGTTAAATTGCAGGTTTTTTATTTTTTTCAATTTTTAATAGCACAAAAAGTTATTTATAGTTATTTTTTTTTCGGAAAATCACGGACAGATTTTTTTTTGTTCATAGTGGCCACTCAATGTGTTAATGTGCATTCTTCTTGAGAATTTTAGCAAGGTGTCCTAAAGTGAAACATCACTAGGAAACTTTGGCTTGGATGGTATAAATGAACGTGGCGAAATACTGTTAAGGTTTAATCTGCAACATAAACTATTCCAAATGAACAGTTTTTTCAAAAAAAAACCACAGAGAAAATGGTAAGGCAAAGTCCTAATGGGAAAACTCAAAAGGAAATAGATTTTATTATCACGGACAAAAAACACACCGTTAAAGACATCATGGTTCCAAACAGATTTGTTACCAGTAGCGATCACAGAATGGTACGAGGTGAAATAGAAATAAGCTTAAAGAAGGAGAGGTATAAGATTATTAACAAGAAGAACAAATCAAAACCATAGATGAAATCATCAGATGTAGACAGTTTTCAGCAATGTATTTCCGACATACTTACTAGGCCTGAAACAGAAAACAATATAAAAGACTTAAATAATAAATGAACAAATGCCTTATTGGAAAGTCAAAACAAATTCTATCCTAGAACCCAAAAAGAAGACAAGACTAGACAAAATACCAGACAACTAATGCAGAAAAGAAGAGAAAGTCCAAATTAGATAATAGTGTCAAAAATTTCAAATATAGCATCCTTTTTAAGGGGAATCCATATTATATAATACCTAGGTAATCGTTATTATTTACATGTAAATAAAATAAAAGTTGCACTTGGTTTTGTTACCTTTTAGTTAAATCTTATCCAAAGCGGTAATTAATATGTAATGTCAATTTTTAAAAGGTTATCTTTATCGCCAACCTTAGAATAAGGCACATACTTAGTGACCGTATTTGAAGCGGTCGATCAAACCATTATACTTGATTGCTGTATTACCTCAATTTAATTTTGATGTCTATGGGTAATTGCTTCAATTTAATGATCATTTAAACACGGGATGAATCTTTTAAACGAGTAGTACAAAAAGAATCGGAATTTCGTAACAGATTGAAGGTATGTGTAAATCAAATACGCTCAAAATATTTTCAAAAATTATACACCGGAGAATACACAACAAACTTGAGCAGGACATAAAGGCCCGTTTTCACGCTACGTCTTATTGTACGTTTTGTTGGATAGGACAAATCCTATACAATAAAACATGGCGTGTAAACAGCAAAACGTACGTCTTGTCGGAAGGAAAAACGTAGTGATTATACACTGGACAAAACGTACATTTTGTCGTACGTTTTATATGACCAACAAAACGTACAATTTGGATTTAGAAATGCACTGGGAACGAGGGAAGCCCTGTTCGCTGTGAATGTACTTGTGCAAAGGTGCATGGATGTTAATCAGCCAGTATATATGTGCTTCTTGGATTACAACAAAGCCTTCGATAAGGTCAAACATAACCGTCTTATCGAATTACTTGAAAAGAAAAACTTAGATATGAAAGACATCAGGATCATTAGCGCTATCTATTATAATCAGATCGCTGTGGTAAAAGAGAACAACGTCTTTTCAAATGAAATGCAGATTGAGAGGCGCGTCAGGCAGGGCTGTGTCCTGTCTCCTACTTTGTTTAATTTGTATTCAGAGGAAATAATCCAGGAAGCGCTAGAAGAACTAACTATGGGAATAAAAGTAAATGGCCGACCAATCAATAATATACGGTTTGCCGACGACACTATTTTATTAGCAGAATGTCTTGAGGATTTACAACAAATGGTTGACAGAGTGGTAGAAGTCAGTGAAGAAAGCCGACTGTCCCTAAACACAAAAAAGACACAATTTATGGTAATTACAAAAGCCTAACAGCGCCAAGAAAGCATAACAATACATGGAGAACAAATTAAAAAAGTTGAAAAATATAAATATCATGGCGAATTGCCAAGATGGTTGCCAACCTTCTTAAAGGAAATGGCACGTGAAGAAGAAGAAGTATTTATATTTTACCGCAACTATAAACACTTCACTTAAAACTAAATAGTAAAAAAATTCAACAATTTCTTTTAATCAGATTTCTCATATTTGAAACCATTATCATGTGACAAGGATATGGACGTCACGGTCTCTCGTTGGGTCTCTAAATTTTAAAATTTTACATTGTGTCGAATCCTACAACATGCATCATCATCATCAGTGGAATTACAGTTCGTTATGAGCCAAAGCCTTCCTCAGAACAATCTTCCATTCGCCCCTGTCTCTGAAAACTCTTCTCTATGCTTTAACTCCGATTGATTTTAGATCATTCTCTATGTTATCTTGATACCTAAGTTTTGGTCTTCCTCTGGATCGTTTTCCCACTGGTCCTCTTCGGTCGAAAATTTTTCTGATCGTTGCATTTTCATCTCGCCTAATTACATGTCCTATCCATCGAAGGCGTGCTAATTTAATACATTTTACAACGTCAGGTTCCCCAAAACTTCTGTATAACTCAAAGTGGTAGCGCCTACGCCACAAACCCTGTTCTTGGACTCCAAGAAGCACTATTCTTCTTTTAATTTCTTCGCTGACATTGTTGTCTTTGGTTAGCAGCGAGACCAGGTAGACGAAGGTGTCCACACCTTCCACTTCCAGATCATCAATTAATAGTCTAGGTATCTGGCTTCCTGATCTAGTACAATACATATATTTGGTTTTCTGTGCGTTTATTTTTAATCCCATTCTTAGTGAAGACGGCCTTAATGATCTAAATACTTCGATCAGAGATTCTGTGAACCTAGCAATAATATCTATGTTATTTGCATATCCGACCACTTGTACAGATTTATTAAAGATGGTGCCATTCGTATTAATATGGCACTCTCGAATTACTTTTTCTAGTGCAAGGTTAAATAAGAGACACGACAGTCTATCTCCCTGTCTCAGTCCATTTTTACAATGGAAGGGTCTTGAAAAGTCGTTTTGGATTCTGACTATACTTTTTATGCTTGTGAGTGTAAGTTCCGTCAGTTGAACAAGATGAAGCGGCATTTGAAATTCCACCATAGCATGTAGAAGTTTTTGTGTCTTGACTGAGTCGTATGCGGCTTTGAAATCCACGAATATTTGGTGGGTGTCGACTCCGAACTCAAGCGTTTTCTCAAGAATCTGCTCGACTGTGAAGTTTTGATCCGTTGTTGATTTATGGGTCAGAAACCGCACTGATAGTTTCCACAACATGCATAATCCCTTAAACTGCTCAGCTTGTTACATAAAAAATTGTTAAATATTAAATACATTCTTGTTTGTTTTTTTTTCAGGTTGCGATTCCGATCTTGATATTAGGTATATTAACTACAGGTTTTTAATGTGGGAAAGCTGTTTAATTAATTTAAGCCATAAACAATGAAATATGAAGTACCTACACGGTTGTAAAAAGAAAAAAAAGTCATTGGCATAACTCATAAATTTTTAACATCATAAAAGAAATATGCTTGCCGCTTTTGAATGTTGCAGATGTTAGCTAAACGTTGAAGTCTTAGCGTAGCATCGCGTTACAAAAAAGAAATTGTCAACGGCAGCCGAGGAGAAATAAATTCTTCGACGACGCGGTGGGAAGTGATATTTTGACGTTTACTCAACTGTAGGTGCGCTTGCCACAAACAACTCATGTATAGAAAACATATATGAACTGTTTTCTATAAAAAATTGCTCCACTGAATTTTCTGTTTATTTTCTCATGCATGTTGACATAATATAGGAGAAATGTTTTAGTCTGTTGGATGTTTTAATCTCATTTTGTTGTATTTTCAATTATTACAACAGAATTAATTGTTTAATTTGTTTTTTGAGAACGACTTCCGAAGTGGACATTGAAACCACAAAATAAACATATTTTTAAATAAAACGGTGATTTTTCCCAGAAATTGTGAGATTTGCCATTAAAATAGGGGGTAATATGAGAATGCCGCAAGTAGTTTCAGAACCATGTTTTTAAATGGAACCCAAAAAATTGTCAATTTGATTCGGAACTGCGCACAATCAGTTAAAACCTGGGACAAGAAGTTTTTCAGTCATATTTGTGTTGTCATGTAGTTTAATACATATTAACCAGGACATGATTAACCTAGCTTAATTCATCTAGCTACAATGCCTCGTTGTTTTCTGGAAATCAGCAAACCAAAAACTGTGTTAAACTTATTTAATTCAATAAGTTTATTTTTTTAACATGCCATCTCCAGAACCTGCATATGCGTAATACTATTATCACAAAGTGTATTTACTTTAATCTATAATTTTAGTTTTTAGGACTCTAATTTCAGTGCTCCGCCTGCAGTTTTCTTGGGTGAATCGAGAAGCTCGACAGGACTGTTGCCGGTCCCAAGCCCGAATAAAGGAGGAAGGGGTCTACAGCCAGGTTTGCACCCTACGACTTTAAAACCATACAGCTAATAGAAACAGCATAGAAGAGCAGAAACAGGAAGCGATCATAAATTGGTATTGTGCAAAATCCGTATGAAAACACATATTATATGTGATAACAAAACACCAGAATACACCAGAATTATTAAAATGAACAAAAGTCTATTAAATTAGAAAGCTAACAATATACTATTTAGGTAAAATAAATTGTTTTCAACGGTAGTGGTAAAAGCTTTTAAAAATATACTTAAGTACCAGTTTTTATTATCTTCAAAATCGTTAATATCTTCAAAATCGTTGTTTTCGCTGTCAGAATTTGATTAAAAATCTTCGCTGTTTTAACCTTTGTCTACATTGATAACAATATTATCCACGACTATATCAATTAGTGGCTCTTTTGATATTAATTCACATTAAGTTGCGATGACTATTTCATTTATTTTTTCCATTTATCTACAGGAACTATTTAAAAAGTTTTTTCCGATAGCTGCTGTATTGACGTTAATGTAAAGTCTACATTTCTGGATCCCACATAGGATTTCAAAGCTGCCCAAACCATTTCAATAGGGTTCAAATCCGGATGATAGGGTGGGAGTCGAAATACATCATGTCCTTGGGCTCGTATAATTTTATCGATTGCATATTTTACATAACGAGGTTTATACAGTTTTGTTTTATTATACAGATCGGGCTTCGACATAGAAGCAGTATATGGAATATTTTTTCTCGAAGCCTTCTTCGATGAGGATATGGAACATTTATCTTCCTGTGTATTATGGTATGGTGCATTATCCAACACTATTATACTATTTGGAGGCAAGTTACACCAACCATTTTTTAAAATTTGTACAGTTCATGACACTATGTCAGATTTTGACGTCGGCTTCCACCTCAAATAAGATCTAGTAACAAAACCTTTTTCATTTTCTGCCCCAACAATAATTAAACGTTGTCCTTTTGACATGGGTTTTCACAGAGATGGTCCTCTTTACCAGGAAAACAAGAATCACGGGCTTAATACCACCAAGGATTCTAAACTACAGTCTAAATTTTTCTGACGAGGTGAAGTACCTTGGTATTACCCTTGACAGGAAGTTAACATGGAACTCACGCTTAGATGGTAGAGCTAAAAGAGCATATATTGCCTATGAGCAGTGTCGGCAGTTAGGCGTAACTGGGGCCTTTCGTCCAGGGTGATCGCCTGGATCTACACTGCTGTCATTAGGCTAATGCTAACTTACGGAGCTATTGCTTGGGTACCAAAAGTGCTACAAGCAACAGCGATAAACAAACTAAACCATATTCAGCGGATGGCTTGCATAAATATAACAGGTGCCATGAAAACAACACGTACCAAATGTAGTTGATCATTGGCATCACGCTTCTAGGTATATATGACAAAGAGGTGGCGCTAGTGACAAAGATGCGACTGCGCTCAGCTGGTGCAAACCTTAATTTAGGAATGGTACAATTGAGAACTCGTTTCTGGCGGGGAAAGCTGGATGCGCTACCACTGCTACAGGCAGGTTGCGATTCAATTCAACTAAAGTTTATATTTAACAAACCCTACAAAATCAAAACAAGAGGGTATAGGGAGACAAACGGGGCAAATGCCTATTGCATATACAACGATGGCTCCAAAATGAAAGAAGACTCAGGATGCGGGAAATACTCCAGATCACTGAATCTAATAATAAAGTGGGGTATGAGCAAAAATGCCAGCGTAGTTCAGACAGAACTGGCTGGTATCTCCATAGCTGCAAAAGAGATAACCCGAAAAGGTATAGCAGGGAAAACTATAATGATCTGCACAGATAGCAGACAAGCGCTAGTAACCTTGAATAGACCACCTGTCACATCAGGGTTAGTAATACGAGTCACTAATTCAGGCTTCGAATGGTAATACCATCATCCTGAGGTGAGTTAAAGGACACAATAGGAATAAAGGCAACCGCATTGCTGACCAATTGGCTAGGAAGGCGGCAGCCCTAAGACTCTTAGGACCTGGAGATCTTTTTCGTTGGTCAACTACAACAATCGCGGAAATTGTCAAATGTCACTCCCATACGCAAACCGTAAAAATATGAGAAGAAGGGCAAGGATGTAAACTTGCCAGGGTAATTCTAAGTAACTTTGAAGAGTCATCATCAAAGAAGTACTTGGGAATGACCAGGAAAAACCTAGGCTTGTCAGTTGGTTTTTTAACTGGTCATTATCAACTAAGCAAACACCTCCACACACTGGGACTAGCAGACACACCTCTATGTAGAAAGTGTGAACGAGAAGACGAAACTGTACAGCATGTCCTATGTGAATGCCCGGAGTTATCGTTAATACGAGAGCACGCGTTCGGCGAGTCCTGGTCCACGTCTGCCCACATAAGGCCACATATTTCAACGCTTCATTCAATTATAACCGATGATTTACTTATAATCAAGGCTTGGTCAGACTCCAACTTACTTAGCTTTAACGTGGATAAGACTGTAGCATTATCTTATAAAGGAGTCATGCAACCCTTGCTTTTGAATGAGAGCCAAATCAATATCGTAAATTCCGTGAAATTTCTAGGTATTCTCATTGACAGTGATCTCAAATGGTCCTTGCATACTGACTCCTTAAGGAAGAAACTAGCCTCAGCTTGCTTTGCAATAAGATCTGTTTCGAAGGAACTAAATTTATCTTCTGCCAAAATGGCATATTTCTCATTGTTCGAGTCCCATCTTCGATACGGGCTTCCATTTTGGGGTTCTAGTACAGCGGCCCAATTTGATACTATTTTTAAGTTGCAAAAAAGAGCAATCCGTTATCTATTTGGTCTCAAACAAACAACTCATTGCAAGACCTGCTTCAAAAATCACGGAATTTTGACACTTCCCTCTTTATTTATTTTGGAAACGGTTTGTTTGATTCGAAAGCATCTAAACATTTTTCCCGATAGACCTGACCATGGCTACTCCATTAGAAATTCGGATTGTAACGTTTATTTGCCGATCCCGTCCACTCAGCTAGTAAAGAATTCTATTCTATATCGTGCAAAGAAACTTTATAATCACTTTCCAAGAGAAATTAAATCCGCAACATCCTTCATTAAGTTTCGTAAGGTGACAAAAATCTATCTCTCAAAAAGACCATATTATTCAGTTGACGAGTTTCTTAATGTATAACAAAGAAACAAAATTAGTATTGTTTATAATTACATTTGGGTGTCTCAAGCAGTGGCTACAATTTGTCTCATTTGTTGTTGTCTGTACAAATTATGTAGGTTATACAATAATTTTACTAATTTAAAATTGTGTTATTCTGTTTTTTACTATATTGTTTTTGTTTTATACTTTTTGTATTATTTGACTGTTTTATTTTTTAGCTTTGTCCATAAAATTGTTCAATAATTTTCAGTGACAATAAAGCATATTTCTATTCTATTCTATAAGAGAGATGTCTCCTGGTGACTTGTCCACCTTCCTAGAAATGGCAGGATGGACAATGAGCTAAGGGCGACAGCTCCCTGGGGGATGCACAATGGGTCAATTGTGGCCTAAGTGCTGTGAAACTTAATTCGTCCTCCCTACTCTTGAGAGATGACTCTTTTACTCTAGCTTTTTAATGTTCCTCGGGTATTGCAGCCTTAAATGTCTAATTTCATGTTTTTCTATCAACATTTTTCTATTGTCGGCTGTTTTTTTTTTTCCAGCGAAACCCAAGTTTATGAAATTCTCTTATCATACTTTCTCTACTTTCTGCTGATTCAGTTCGCTTAGAAATTTCTGATGAATTTTTTTAATTGTGGGAACTTGTTGATCGATAAGATAGAAATTATATATCTGCCTCCGTAAGATACCTTGATCATATGCATTTGTCGTTTATTAAGTGTGGAGAATCTAAGGGTTTCTCCATTTTCAACCTCACGACCCTCTTTAGCGATTTTTTTTTGATGCGATTTGACCCTCTTTAGTGATGTTATAAACATTTAATATTATATAAATTTTTTCTCTTATTTGATTATTTCATGCCTTTACACAGCAGCACCTCTTTTTATATTTGATTTATAACAAAAAAATTGTAATCAAGGTTGCAAAACAATAATATATTTTTTATAATATAAATATATCAAGTTACCGAGTATATAATTTCAGGAGTTTGTGTACTCAGAATCCGATTTTTTACAGCACTTACGTTATTCATTCTAATGAAAAATTATTTCATCTCTTAGTTTTTTTATATAAAAACTCTACAAATAACTATTTTACGAATTAGGAAGTTATCTGGCAACGTTGCAAACTAAAATTAATGTCCAATTTTAACACTTCCCTGAATTTCAGACAACTGAATAGTCATTCCTCCATATACCCGATAGAATGACCTTGAAGGTTGTAACTATTTGTGTCCATCTAGAAGTTTTTATTAAGTTTGAAGTAGGAGCCATAGTGTTCCTGAAAAGTGAATCTTAAACATTGACAATATGTAGTTTCAATTCATAATTTTAAATATTTAATTTGTGATCTAGACATATGCACTCTTTTGTGATGAGGTTATTTTACAAGACTTCTAAGTTTACTGAAGATTGTTCATAAGACTGAAAACATTTGTTCTGAACAATTTTAATCCATTTGGACTTTTGATTTTAATCTTTTATTAAACATACTATGCCAATTACATTTGAAGTTCATACTTTATTGTAAAGTTTTTTAATTACTACAGTATACCAACCCCTGGGAAACCCCATATTTTCCTTTTTAAGTTTTCAAAGGAATTTATAGTCCAAGCAACAACTTCCATCTGAGCTAGGACTACTTAATTATTTTCTTAGCCTCTTTAATATTAAATGTGGAGGTTACACAATTATAATCAGGTTTTCTTGTTTGTTCTGGTTGAAAAAAAGATGTCCAAGTTTTCTTTTTTGATCATGATGTTTGTCTTGGTTTCAACATCAAATCCTCATTTACAGTAAATTTCTCCAAAACAACTGAATGCTGTTGTCATTTGGTACCATCCAGATAATTATTACTTCCAGACCTTTAACATCAAGAAGTGGTGGTTACACTTTTTTTAAGCTAATCTGATAGGAAGATGCAACCATAAGAAAAATAATATAAAAATCTTAATTGCTGCAAACTGCATCCTTTTTTGTAAATTATTTATTTATAAGAAATTTGTTTAAATTATGAATAAAATACAACAAAGGGTGTTGTATTAGTTACTCAAAAGAGAAAGGTTAGTAATGTTGAAATTTCAGTTTGATATTGTTAATAGTATCCCCTCCACAGTAGAGCATTAAAAACAAATAAAAAAAAGTTTTTCAATAAACTCACTCCATGCCATGTAGTGTTTATTAAAGTACAAAAATACATTTTAGATTACATAATAATACAAAACTAGACTTAATAATTCGCTTATACTTAGATACTTACAGTAAACTTCAAATATTAGATCATTCGAAAGTGATGCAGTCATACTGGTTAAATTAAAACTATACTAATAGTGTAGGTAACTAAGTAGTTATTAGTTAAACTAAATTATATATATTATACAATTTAATTAAAAATATGTTACTCATCTGGAACATTTGGATCGTCTTGTTCACTAAGCATTTCCTAAAAAAAGTATTAATTATTCTATGTGCTGACTTTAAAATAGATAAAGGCAAATTTGACAATTCAGATCAGTACTGAACACTATTCAGTAAGATTGAAGTTGATATCTTTTGGTATTTTTATAGATTTGTTCAATGGCAAGCAGTTAAGGGATAAATAAATTCAATATTAACTCTATGAAGTCCAGGCTCACTTACAACACACAACACAGGTCAAATTTATAGTTAAAATAAAATTTAACATTGTGTTATAATGTGAGGTATATTAAAATTGGTTTCGTAATGTCAGATATTTAAAACTGAGATACTGAAATCATGAATTTTATCATCTAAAGAAAATTACCAGTGAAGAGTACCATTTCGATGAAGTCAAACATAAATATACAATATCAAGATTCCTTGTGAAAATATTCCACAAACATTCTACAAAATCTACTGAGCCTGAAATTTTAAAATAATAGATAAGAGTTTTATGAAAGGTACAATATTTTAGGTTCAAAAGAACTTCAAGCAAAAATTTTGAATCAACTAAAAAAACTTTTGATAGCGCCATACTAAGGTCAGATACCTCCAAACAATTAAAAAAAAATGATTTGAAATTTTTTTTTCTTCAAAAATTGCCTGAGAATACTTTTGAGCCAGGTGACGGCAGTTGTTTACTTTTAATGGACTTTTCTCAAAACCACGTTTTTTCAACTGAGTGTCACCCATATTTCAAAACTATTGCACTTATCAAAATGAACCATACAGCATTTTAAGGCACAACCAAAAATATTTATTGCTGTTTAAAAAAGTTATAAACAATTAAAAGTGGAAAAAGGGTTGAAAAATTCAAAAGTCAGCCATTTTATTATTTTTTTCAGTGAAAATGATTCATTGTAGCACCAACAAGGAAAAGTGGAAGGAAAGAGATGGATTGGTAGAAAGAAACTTTCATGGCTGCGTAATATTAGACAATGGTGTGGTTTCACAGTAGAAAAATTATTTCGCGCAGCAGCCGACAGAGAAAGGTTTCAGGAAATTGTAAACATGATGACGGCCAACGTCTGAATACGGACATGGCACCCAAAGAAGAAGAAGAAGCACCAACCATAGCCAGTTCAATATAGAAACCATTAAGTTTCTTGCTTTTGCATAATTTGTTTACAAGAAATGACGACACCCAAAAACAAATTGGATTAGTCTGGGCACAGCCACCTTTACTTCCAAGCCATGAAGTAGAAATTTGGCAACAACGCGTGGTAGTCCGACTGTGGTTTGTTTTGTTTAACATTTCATATAGGAAGGCTTGTAAAGTTTGTTGAATTTTGTGTTTTTTTTAACTTTATTCGAATGTTTTATTTGTAAATTGTGTTTAAATCAATTAGAAAATATTAATATAAGTGAAATTTCATTAAATTTAGAACTTTTAGAAGATTCTTAATGACAATTTAAAAGGCAAGTATAAATATAACCTACAAAACAAACTGAAAATAATAATACTTTTGCTTCTTGTTACAAAATATGTAAACTAAAAACAACAATAATAATACTTTTGTTTTTTGTTACAGATGCTCTGGCATTGTTGTGTACCTGGTTGCAAAACCAATTATGCCAGTACTTTAAAAAACGAAACAGGCAGAAAGTACGTTTTTGTTTCCCAAAGATCCCCAAAGAAGGTATACTGGGTTATGCTCTATTCATAGAGAAGGCTGTACAAATACGAAATCTTCCATAGTATGTGCCAAACATTTTCATGAAGATGATATTCATCGGACTGAACAATGAGAAGATAAAGATGGAAATGTACACATTGAAAAGTTAATATTTCCCAAATTAAAAGGCAATGCAGTTCCTAATATATTTCCTGAAGTACCATCATATGTAACTGTTCATCGTACAAAAGAAAGAAGGAATCCCGAAGACAGAAGAAACTTTTTGCATACGAAGAGGGAACAAGAGATAACTTATTTATGACAATTAGACTTATAGACAATAATATCCCATTGAAAAACTGGACAAGTAAAATTACAAGTGACTGTGTATATTTCTATGTATTAAACATTAATCAGTTGGGACACAAGTGTGATAATATTTGTGTAATATGTAGTGTAATAGTTAGCAGTAATTTTAGTGTAATCGTCAATGTAGGTAAGAATAGATTAAGTGGTAATGATTTGAAATGGATTTTACAATATAGTAAATTAACAAGATGGTCACAATTAGAGAACTTACTTTCTCATTTAGATCTGCTTTTTAGATAAGTGATAACAAATTTGAGTATTACATTCAAAAATCTTTTAAGAATATAGGCTATTTTAAATCGATATACAAGTTATAAATGGTATGTTACATTCAACACATTTTTCATGTATACCTCTTTTAACTTGGTCTATATGACAACAAGCCTATTCATATTTAAAATTGCTACTTTTGTATACCTAAGTATGAAAATTCAACAAAAGTTATAAGTAAATAGTAAAATATTTAATTTTCAATTAGATTAATTTAGAACCATATTTATATTGTGTCTGATTTCTAAGGATGAATTTTTTAATCATAATAGATACACTAAGTTTGATACAATTTGATTGTAGGACTAACTGTTTGACACTGTATTTTAAGTGCAATAAATTTTACTCTAGTGATTATTTTATTGATAATATAACCTAAATAATAATAAAACTTTATATATATTTACTAGGTATATATAAGGTTTTATTAATTTAATTTCCCTAAAAATATTTCTGTAATGAATTGAAGTTTTCAAAATATCAGTTTCCTAAAATTCAAATTAGTTTGATATTCTGGTAGACCTTACAGCTGATTATCGGACTACCGACTTCATAGAATGTGGTGTTGCCTTTTTTACTTCATGGCTTGGAAGTAAAGGTGGCTGTGGTCTGGGTCATTTTCAGAGCTGCCATTAAAAAAAGGAAAAAAATTTCAAGTAGTTTAATGTATGTACTTTCACCTGTAAAAAGTTATGATTTTCCAATATCTTCTGTACTATAAATAAAATTTATTTTTAAAAAAATACGGTTTATGGAGGAACCTGGCCTTTATCTAGACTTTGGCTAGGAAATCTATAATCTAAAATTGATGTCCCATTATTTCTTGTTCAACATTGTTAGCAGTGCAGAAGACAGGGTAAAAGTACAAATAGAAATAATAGAAAATAAAACTGTTGAAAACTTTCATGTGGATCATTTTTATTAAGGTGACTATTTTTACTACTAATACTTCTTACCTGTAATACTTCCACCAAGTTCTTTGATTCTTCCAACATTTCTTTGCAAATCCTATTCTCTTCTTTTAATGTAGATATATCATCCTTTAATTTTTCAATTTCATGTAAACTGTCATCTAAAGATTTTGCTCTAGTTTCAGCTAGTTTCTTCCAATAATCAGTAGAAGCTTCTTCAGATGTTAAGTCCTCAGCAGTTATAGGTGCTTCTCCTACTTGCACACTCTTATCTGACATCTGGCGCCTCTTTTTTACTGGTTCCAACTTTCCAGAATCACTAGGGAAAAAAAGATGCATATAGATATCAATCAAATTAACAAAATTTGGTCCAGTAGAAACAATAGACTATAGTCCATTCACTGAGCTTGGGAATATTTTGAGGAAAATTTGTACCACTGGTATATTTATTGGAATAATGATGAATAATAGACATACCTATATATTCATTCATTTTGATTAAACACATACCATTTGTATTAACGTATAAATGACAAAAAAATTAAAAAAAATAAACCTTCAAACATTACAAGTAATATTTGTGCTTGGTTGGATAGTAACTTCTAGATTTCTAATAGTCAAAATTTTATCAAAATATCACAAAACTAAATCCTAAATTTACTAGACAGTTTAGACTAAACTCAGTGAATAGAGTGTATTACTTAACAATAATTAATAAGAAAAACATTGTTGAGCTGTAAGTATATAAATATAATGTGATGATTACAGCAAAGAATATACACTTATATAAGCGTCTATATTCTTTGATTATGGGACACTGAGTATTAATAGTTATATCAAATTATGAAGAGATGTGACAAGGTGTATTGTATTTTTCAATATTTGAGTATTGTTATCATCTGTAATGCACAGACATGATGAACAGACATGATTTTGAAATCATTGCTGATAATTTTCATATTACAGAAAAATAAGTGGAGTATAAAAAAAATACAGATATTACATTGTGCAAAGCAGATTATTTTCTACATTTAATAAATGTTGGTGGTATCTAGAATAGCTTCAGGTGGTATAAAGCTGTAAGGATTGTAGGAAGGACTCATTTTTTATTTACAAACATTTCTTAAATGTAGCATTAATCTTCCAAGTAAATAATAAAAAATATTCAGTTCAGTAGGCCATAATTTTGACTTTTTTATTTTTCTTACATGTGAAACAAAAATAGAGGCCTTAAAACTCACGCTTTAGTCTAAAATACAATATTACCAGTACTTTATGGGTTTAATAGGGCAATCAAAAGCATTTGGTATTATTAGTTAACAAAAAATGCTTACCTTGTAGAGTCTTTCTGACTTTGCCTTCCTATAAGATTTTCTTTATCACAAGCATCTCTTTGCAGGTCTTTAAATGTCCGTCTACTCTCTCTAATATTTTCCTAAAAATAAACACTTATTAGTCTAAAATTCGATCATAACCTGTAAATTAAAATGCATTACTTGATTCTGGGAAGCTATTGTGATTATTACTTTCTTCTGTGGCTTCATTTTAAGCTATTTTTTTCGTAAAATCAAGACTTTTTAATTTTCTTTCAAAAAATATCGTTGAAATTGTTAGTTAAAAAACAAACAATAAACAAAATAGCGGGAAACTAATCTTTTTGTTGGTTATATTAAGTGGAAGGGAACGGAACTATATTATACGTCATTGAACGGAACCAACAAACACTCAAAATGACAACAGAACAAAGACATATGACATTTTGTAACAGTAAAAGTAAAAATAAAAAATCTGAGAAAAATAACAACTAAAACAAATGTATAATAAATGATGCATAATGTGTAATACAGGCAATACAGTATCAATAAATAATTAGTAAAGTGGTATTTGTTTTTAAGAAAGGGAAATAATATTGAGACACTAACGTCACCTAACGTGTGCTAACGTGATAATCACAAAGGCAGATGCCTATTAACATTACTTTAAAGTAGCATATATAGAGGGCACTGGTGACTATTGTTCTAAATAATAAAATATGCACGTTAACTAATCTATTATAGTGAATATAAAAAATTGGTTGTGGTTGGACTAATCATTTTCTGAATATAATAAATTTTCCAATAAGTGGCCATTACGCCCTATGAAGTTGCCACATAACAGAATATACAAGCGAGGCTACTTGGTGACACATATCTTTACTTTGTGACAGTAGCCTCTAAAATTAAACTTATTAACTTTGCCGAGCCGAGCTAGAAATTGTGAAATAATTAAAATATTGTATTTTAATAGTGGACTATGTCGATATCTAAGGGACAAAAAAAAGTTCTTAGTGCAACTTCGCACTTCGATGACCATGCCACAGCTGAGTTGGATAATTCAAAACAGGTGATTTAAATTTTGCGCGCAAACTTTGGTTTGCTTAGAAGAATTTTAGAAGATTTTTCTACCTTTACTGAGTTTATATGTTACCTAACACAATAATTATGTTGGCTCAATTCATTATATGTCTTAGTCCAGTCGTCAGAGATTTGACCTCTAAAAATTATACGAACAAGCTGAATTTCGCTGAGAATGTCAATTTGGTGACCCAAAAAAGATCCAAAAAAGTTTACCACTTTTATTCCCTGGCTTCACCCTAAAATGTCCCTTCCTACCAAAAAAAAAACGGAAAAAATTGGTTTATCAAAAATGTGTACACCGTAGAAAAAAATGTTTCAAATAAAAAATGTAGATGAGATAATTTTAAGCAAGAGTGTTTATTAGAATTTTTTTGTAATTGTAATTGTAATCCATTTGTAATTGTAATCCATTTTTTGCGATATCTTGTTTATTTGCATCTTTTTCATAAAAAATGTTTGCCAAACTTGACAAATTTTTAAAGCCTAATAATGAATTTACGATACTTTTTTTTCCTTTTCCGGCAAATCCAGATGTTGTATCGCAACCTAAACACAATGCAAGAAATGCAATGATACAAATGCAAGATTCATATTTGGAACTTTTCGACGTGAAAAATTGATCTTTTACAGTTCCAGAACCTGGTTTAAGAAAATAAATGTCATTATTATATTTAATTTAATCAAAAGGACCAAAAGATCAATATCTTGACCCACAACAATGACAGTTTTATTTGTATCTCTGGCAATTTCTATCGAAGTCTTAATTATATCAGCATCAGCATCTTCTTCTGCTTGTTTACAGAAAAATCCTTGTGACTGTAATATTTCCATTAACGTTTTGATTATTTTGTCTTTGTTTTTCTCATTTGATAAAATTTTTTCCTGCAAAAATGGTATTTAGTATGGTTTTGATAATGAAACTTTGGAATATTGTCTGAGGTTTTTCTACGACTACGTTCTCCTTTTTTAGTTGAATGAGCTGCTGGTGCTGGTGTCACAGTTACCGATTTTTCAATTTCGAGATAGCCGTCAAAAACGAAATGGTTGCCTGCAGCATAATGTTTTTCGACATAGCGACAAAGCGTGTAATCTCAAATAATTCATAGAGCTGAGATTTAACGTTTTTCCTGAGACCATTTTCGGTAAAAAGTGACAATAAAAAAGGTGCAAGTTCGTATTTTAAATAAGTCTGCATATTTTTTTACTGTCGATCATTAGATATATTCGTTGAAATAGCAATAACGGATCGATTGCTATAATATATCCGTTTACTTTAACGGAAGATTGAACGGTTTTTAGAAACAACACTTTATTTTTTCTTTTAAATTTGACACTGCCAAAATTCATTCCCACAATAGCTTGTAAAGATTTTTCTCCTTCTTCATACGCTTCGTAACAATTTACAGAAGTGCTGCCAATAATTCCAGAAAATATTGACATAATGTTATCTATCAGTCTCTGGAAAGGGATCATATCTGTTGAAAAATTTATGTAATAGTTGTAAATCATCTCTTTTTAATTCTACATTTTTGTGAATCAATGTGCTGCTCTGTAGTGCAAAAGAAACATTACAACAATCTTCCATTTCATTGCAAACTTCCACAAGTATGATCATAGTTTGTAGTTAATTGTACATAATGATGAAAAAAAAAAAAAAAATGTTCGATTCGAGTTTTTTTTCGTTTTTTATTTTACATTATCGGAAAGTAGAGATTTCAACGAAAAAAAAGCCTACCGACTTTTTTAAAACAGCTGATATTTTGACCTTTGACGCGTTAATTTTCGCTTGAAAATTAGGGTGCTTTTTCGATAATACATTAATATCAGGTAAAAAAATAAATTTTTTAATTCCAAAACATTACAGTGTATTTGATACATACTAAGGCAAGTTTTCACCAAATTTCCTAAAAAAATTTTTTTTAAAGAAAAATAAAAAATCAAAAACTTAGTTTTTTGAATTTTCCACAAAAATTTTGAGGTTATGTGAAAAAAGTGTAAACACAAAAGTTGTAGATCTTTTTGTTACATACAACTTTGCTATTTCACTTTTTTCCATAGCACTTGTAGTTTCGCCGAAAATCGCGATAAACCGATTTTTACCCTTAACCCCCCCCCCCCCACTTCCCGATCTCGGATGGAGTGTAATTTATTTTTTCTTCCAATTTTAGCATATTCTCTTCTTTTCCAATAGGTTTCATTCTACTATATATTTTTTTACCATTTACCTTTTTTAAAGGCTTCGACACTGGTCTATATATCGAGTATTGTACCATACGTTTCCAAGAAGACTTGGATACGTATATACGGATAACTAATATACGTAGCATCTAGGTAATATTTATTTAGTATATTTAGTATAATTATTATTAAGTATATTTATTTTTTTTTATTAAAAATGCAAAATCGTTTAGCCTTTCTAGTTCTCATTTTTTAAAATAATTATTTTAATGTCTTGTTCAAACCGATAAAGTTACTATAATATATATCTATAACGAAAGGAAATAGCAGCTAGATATATATTATCGTTATCGCCAAAATGTATTTCAGTTTAGTTTGCTACGAGATGTTTCGATATCACATGGTGAGGAATTAAAAATTTTGTTAAAAAATGTATTCGTGTTACAGGTAAGAAGAATTTAAATCATGTTTTAAATTATTCATTTATTATTATAATTTTAAATATTTTCTTTAATGTTACAAAGTTGCCCCCAGTGGCACGTGCATCTCATACCGTATGATTGTGTAAATGTGGTTGAAGTTATAGATTTAGTTTGGGATTTGGACAGTTTTAAACAATATTTAGCGACATCTACAACCTATATACAATTATTGTATAGATTTTATTATATAAAGTGCGTCAGAAATTGCATAAAAAGGATAAACTTAAGGTAAGTACCCCAATTAAGGCTACTTTAAGGTTTAAATGTCCGTAATATTTTATTCAGCAAAAATATGGGGGGAACAGTCTTGTATACGTATTGATTAACATTTTAGCTATCGAATTTCACGATAAAATACTTAATAAATAAATAAACATAAAATTTTAACATTGAATAAATCTTGAATATTTGGCCTTATTTGGAACTTTTAACTTAACAAGGCCAGTTTTATTTTGTAAAGAAATTTACGTGGATAATAAATTTTAAACCTGAGAATTAAAGAATAAATACAAAGTTTAGTGAAAGAAACTTATAATCTTAAAAACAAAAATTTGTCCATACATTAAGTACATACATATATCGCACATTTACACACATTGAGGACATACAAATATATCCTTGTCGTCTTTTGTTAATCTTATACATTCCTCGTGGATATACTTATTACAACAAAAAAGAGGTTAGTCTTCGTAAATGGGTATATTTATTTAAAAACCCTTAAAAGGGTTACATAAAAAAAAACAAACGTTTTCGGACTAAACAGTCCATCATCAGGTTTAAAATTTTAAAATTGCCTAAAACAAGTATAAACCATTTAGTTAAAACAAACGTGGTTATGAAATTTTGACTATGGTTAAAAAAAATGGTTATACTTACAAGGTTATAATGCCTGAGCCACCAAAATACCTGGGTAAAAACCCTTTAAATTACATATAGTTGTAAAAGATTATACATCATGTTGTAAAAAACATGTGATGTTCAGTATTAAATTAAATTTGACTTCAGGTAACATACATGACTGAATTGAGTTCCAAAGCCGGAGAGCAAACCTCTTTTATTTTTATTTCTATTTTGGTGGCTCAGGCATTATAACCTTGTAAGTATAACCATTTTTGCTTTTTAACCATAGTCAAAATTTCATAACCACGTTTGTTTTAAACTAAATGGTTTATACTTATTTTAGGCAATTTTAAAATTTTAAACCTGATGATGGACTATTTAGTCCGAAAACGTTTGTTTTTTTATGTAGCCCTTTTAAGGGTTTTTAAATAAATATACCCATTTACGAAGACTAACCTCTTTTTTGTGATACGTGGTATACAGCCAGCTACAGGAATTGTTTTCCTTGTTTTCCTTGTGGATTTTATTACAACAAACACACTTGCGCATATCAGCCACTCTATCCTCATCATACAAGAAACAGTACCATGAATCTTTTTTTAAATTTGGTTTTGGTTTTGCTAAGCTATGAAATTGTGCGTAAATAGCCTGTTCACGTTTGTCGACACCTAGTATAACCATATATATACCTACATAGTATAACACCTGCAGAGTTATAACGTCCTGTATATAATTTCAAACAAAGCGCTAAGCCGTTGGGTTCTGCTAACACATGCTATTTAAGTCCGTATTTGTGACGTTGGCTTGTCATATATATTCGAAAACATAATCTACCATGTCACAATACCATATTTTCATCAAGGGATAGATTTTTTCCTGGTTGATATATTTCAGCCATTATATTATTGAAGTAATTTAAAGTGGTTTAATTTTATAGTTTATCTTCTTTATTGGCGACGTGCAAGTACTTGGAGGGGATACGAGAAACGATCGTGCGCGAGTAGCGGAGAAATCTTGCATTTTTTACTGCACATTTCATAGATTTCATAAATTCTTATTGTCAAATTGTCAATTGTCATATTTCATATTCGTTTGTTTAGTTACACCTTCTGCCACTGAAGAAAATGGGATTTAGGAAACGCTGTGTTATAAATTGTAAAAATACAACAAAAAATTGTCAATTTAAGTTTTATTCGTTTCCAATTTCGAAGCACAAAGCTAATACAAAGAGAAAAGTGGATTTATACCATAAAAAAGCATAAGTAACATAACCTAAATTATGCATTATTCTTGCGCCCGATTTTAAAGTCAGTTTGAAATAAATAATAAATAAAAGTTCACTTTAAAGTGTGAATTTTAGTTTAATAACACTCACTTAGAGTTCATTTTAACCCAAAAATCAAGTTTAAATTTTATTTTTTTGAAGTTTACAAAAATGCATCAAGTTCAAGTTTTACTGAAGATGCATTAAGATATATTCGCTGTCCAAAAGTTTATAGGGAAAGAATTAATTGTTCAAACCAATATGCATTTATGTATTAGCATTATATTTATGGTAATTTATTTTTCTTAATTCTTCCACATAATTCTTCCTATCTTTTTTGACATTTGCCACTACTAAAGCTTTTCCCTTTGACTCAGTGCTTGATTGAAAAGTTATTTGCTGATTTACTTTCTCAAATCCAGTTTTTATTATTGCATCCATATTAACAGTAATGCTGTAATTTAATAATATATTTATTTGTATTTAGGTACACTACATACAACGTTTACCTTTTAATAACATACTGACATAACCTCAATCTTACTTTTTCTTCTTATTCTTTTTTGGGGCTACGTCCTTGACAGTTATCCGGTAACCTCGATCTAACATGAAAGCGCAGTAAATTTTGCTGATTTACGACACCAGGTGTCGCTGTTCCGAACTTGCACGGTCCCAATACCCTCTTCTGAATTTCTGGCAAAATGTAGACATCTTAAAATAAGCAAGCAACGATCTCGGCTCATATTATTATGGAGAAAAAATCTAAATTAGTTTCGAAAAATTAGTTTACGGATTTAATATCAGATGCCGCTATTTGCGTCGATACAAAACCATGTTAGAGTTGCTTCTACTAAGACAGGAGAGATTTATTTTCACGTTCAGAGCGACTGTGAATAGCCATTGTGAAGAGCCATTTTAGGGCGAAATACGTATAAGCGGATACATAGATGCACTATACGTGAAATCAAATCTTAACTGTCTTTTCCTTTTCGTTTTCCAATTTTTATATTCCCCACGTTTCTAATAACATCTTTATCAACGCCAGTTTTGCCTTAAAATTCTAAGAAGGCACAGATTAAAGTAAAAATCTGAATTGATTTCGAAAAATTAGTTTACGGATTTATTATGGACAAATTTCAATTGAAAAAGAGGATCGGTATTCCAGTAGTTCTGGATTGTACTAGTTTCCATGTTTACATGTGCAATGTAAGTCCAAAAAATGTTTTATGTTCATTAACAGACACAGGCTTTTATTGATTTATAAATTGGTTTATATACGAGATTATTCTGCAACACCGGATAAAAATATTGATCCGGAATAAATATTTCTTTTCTGCACCATCATCTGAAGAAAATATCTTCTAAAGATTATTTATTATAATATAATAAATATTATATATTATCTTCTTCAATTTCACTTGTGTTTCAGTAATTTCTTTTCGGATGCTATATTAAATCAAATTATTTTCGATTTGCTTCGTAAATTGGGGTTCAGTAGAAATTTCAAGTGAACTAAGCATTGATATGAAGGCTTCTAGTTCTTCTAGGCTTGAAAATTTTGAAAACCACAAAATAGTTGCTTCGAATTTATATATGACGAAACAGCTGTGGAAAATTACTTAGTGGTTTCTGATTGAAAGGAAAAACTGCTCAATTTGTTGAAGCGATACTCACTGCTAGTTATTTTAACGCAGATAAGTCGGGATTATTTTTATTGCGACGAAAGCAGTATCTAACATAACTTATACCCTGAGAGAAGCATTGATCACTGCAAGTAAGGCTTCCAAAGGTGGACTCACAATAATTCTGTTTTGCACCAACACTATAAAAATAAAAAACAAAGAAATGACACCGGTAATCAAAAAAGAAAATCTTTTCTCCAAGTGCAAAAACTTATAAAATTATTTAAATTTAGATTCTGTATTATCTATATTTTGCCATATCAAGTTTATTAAATTAATATATTTTCTAAATTTAAATTAACCTTATTCTATTTTTTGCTATTAAATTTGTTGTTGTTTGTTTGTGTTTAAATGACTGCGGACACTAAATCCATTCGCCAATCTTACAATTTAAGGTGTAGTGTGTGTGTGTGTGTGTGTGTGTGTGTGTGTAGAGTAATTGTCTTGATACTTAGCAAAGTCGACGTCATTGTCTTTGCTAAGAGACGCTAATTATATCCGAACGTCTGCGGTCCCTCCGGTGTGTACCGATCACACAAGGATAGAAATTATTTTTAATTTATTAATTTTTTTTAATAAACGAAAATTTCCACCCAGGTGGGATTCGAACTCACGACCTTTAGGTTTAAAGGCAGGCGCTCTTACCACTGAGCCACAGAGGGGGTATTCTATTAAACTTTTTTGTTATGAATATTTATTATATTATTAGAAAAGATAATGCTGATTATCACAGTCAACAACCGAAATCCGTATCTGTGTATTACAATTTTTTTTTATTGAAATTAACCGTCTCGACATCTATGGCCATTGACACGAGTACAAAAACGTCTGGACTATTACATTATACATAGGTATATAAGATTATTTCATTACATAAGATAAATACAGTAAGTTACATTAGATTTGGAAATATATAGTGTATTTTTTTTGAACGAATAATGTTACAATATTTTTTATATACGATAATATAATCTGTATATCTGTAATAAACGATAATCTTTTAAAAAGTCAATTAGAGCACTGTACACATTTGGCGAACTAAGTATCTGTTTCAGGTTACCGTTTATATTATGAGCTAATCTATATAGTCTATAATAACTGCACTCAACGAGTAAGTATTCTACTGACAACGAGTAAGGCGCTGACAATCACAATGTTCACAAGCAGGTTGGTTTTCGGAAATCATCAGGTATCCGTGAGTGATGCGAGTGTGTCCTATTCGCAGTCTTCGAATGATGAGTTTATCCCTCCCAGTCATTGTAGGTGTCTTAAATGAGTATACAGTGGGATTGATTATGTGCAGTTTTGTGTTTTGTCCATTCCAATGATTTTGCCATGTTTTGCAAGTGTTTTGTTTTATGGTTGCTGCTAGATCTTGATGAAGTTGAATTTTTTCTAGGCTTAGGTCAGAGAGCAACGTGCTTTTCTTGCTGCGATGTCTACAGACACATTTCCACGTGTCCCCACATGAGGTGGGGTCCAAAAAATGGTTATTGATGTTCCTCTGCTGTGGTTTTGATGACAGATGTGTTGAATTTTTTGGACTATCGGATTTAACGAGTATGTGTTGGCACTGGACTAAATTGAAGAAAGAGAATCAGTGCATATAGCTAGAGATTTTGTATTAGGAGAAGTCATTTCAAGAGCTTTAAGCATAACATATAATTCTGCAGTGTGAATACTACAAGTGGTTGGTAGTCAACGTAGAGCTAAGGTTATGTTTTCAGTACAGACCGCACAGCCAGTATTCTTTTTATCTTTAGATGCGTCAGTAATTTACGAAGCAAATCGAAAATAATTTGATTTAATATAGCACCCGAGAAGAAATTACTGAAACACAAGTGAAATTGAAGAAGATAATGCAAACATTCTAAAAGGAGAAAAAGAAATAATAAGGACATAGACAGAGTATTTCTCATCATGTATATAAAAATGCGGTGGCCCGTCTGGCAGGACCAACCTGCCACTTCTGGAACAGAGGTGACAGGTTGGACATAAGCCATAAGAACGGGAACTATGGAACTATTGGTAGTAGAAGGAAGAGTAGAAAATGTTTTTGAGAACCACTTGATAAATTGGTTAACAGATAGTTTCCTCTACAAACTCTACCAAAAAGTAAACTTTTATGCACAATGGTATTTGTGCTAGGCAATACAAAACATGTGCTTGTTGACACATGAACCCTTTCGCTGCGGCAGAAATTACTAGTAGGTACATAGGTGTGCGGTTCACTTTTTTCTCTTAAAAATGAAAATATTCATATATACAAGTTTAATTTTATGTTAATAAGACTATAAAACCATATTTGTAGGTTTGCATAAAAATTTTTTTCTAGACGCACATGCGCGGCATCCGCATATGTGAATGATTTCATTGAAATATGCGGAAGTCGCACATATGGGCCTTCACGAAATGATTGAAAACCTTTTTTTTTTGGAAATTTTAATGTTTATTTAAAACAAATAAAAATAACAAAATATGGAGTCTATTATTTTTTATGGTATTCCTGAAAACATACTCCTAGGCAAAGTCCTGGTTTTCCTTCACATTCTAAACAATGTTACATATTATCTTTTTGGTAGAACACGTTCGGCATCTTTTTCTTCGGCAAATTTTACCGCATTCATTGGTGACATCAGTTTTTGAAGGTGTGTATTCAACATTTTGTATCCTGCCTTTTCCAGGAGATAGAACTTGTGATAACAACTTTTCTAAGATCTTGTGTCTAAACTTACTCAGTGTTTTCTTTTCGCTATAAAATTTATAATATAGGATATGAGAATTAATAAGTAATAATTGAAAAATATGCAAACTTATTTTTTTATACCAACATAATGTTTTTCACTGTTAACTTATTTGGATTTCTCACTTCTATAACCTTACGTTTTTTTGTACTAGAAGGTCTCGGTTTACTTAAATCTGCCATTTCAATATAATGTTTACACATCAGAGTATATTAATTACTATTTATAACTGGGAATAAGCCACATTAAAGATAAAAATACATTTATTATAAATTATTAATATAATATATTACAAAAAAAAAAAAAAAAAAAAACAAAATTTGTTTAATTTACTATTTGTATTTTGAGAACGATTTCCGAATTGGAAATTGAAACGTCAATAAATGTATTTTTATATTTAATGTGGCTTATTCCCAGTTATAAATAGTAATTAATTTACAATGCCACAAGAAAATAGCTTCAGAACAATATCAGAGTATATAACACGATTTAATGGAAAAAACAATAAATACTCAATTCTTACATTCCTAAAACGGGACTCCAACTAGAGTGTAAAATAAAAATCATAACTAGAAACGAAAGATGCCTAATAATAAGCTGAATATCTAGCAATATCCTGATACAATTCTATAAACTTTTATGCTATGCTACTTTCAGAAAATATGATTATAATTTAAGTGTACCGACGCCGCACATATGCGTCGTCCGCATATGGCTTAACTTCGCTACGCCGCACATGTGAAACAAGAAAATTAGAATAACTCTGACATATTCCTTGAGAGAAATACACCTTGCTCCAACTGATTATGCAGGGAAAGATCCAAGGAAAGAGAAGCATAGGGAGGCATATAATGGTATGGATGTACATCAAATGAACTTTTTAGAGCAGCTGTCTCAACAGTCCGAATAGCTATGATGATCGCCGACCTCCACCGCGGAGATGGCAGAATATGACAAAACATGACAGTATTGTTCTGAAGCTATTTTCTTGTGGCACTGTAAATGAATTACTATTTATAACTGGGAATAAGCCACAATTAAAGATAAAAATACGTTTATTGACGTTTCAATTTCCAATTCGGAAATCGTTCTCAAAATACAAACAGTAAATTAAACAAATTTTGTTTTTTGTTACATAGTGAAAAAATTCTTCTAATAATTTAATTTTATCTGACTCATTTATATTGATAATTCAGACATACATTATGCATTTTAAAGTAGACGACTTTAAAATGATATTGCCAATATTGTTGAGTTGCGCTCCTGGGACGACTTTACTTATAAGATAGTTCATTCGATTACATGAAATCAACTTTAACTTGAGAATATCCGTCAGAAAAAATCATAGCATGTAATTCGTCTTTAAAAAGACAAACACATGACATGATTCCATGGAAAAGGAATATAATAACACGCTACCTTTCCTGGATGTTTTAATCTCTAAGAACGATACTGGATATGAGACTCAGGTGTATAGAAAACCAACACACACCAATAGATATTTAAATTTCAAATCAAATCATAATATTAATGTAAAAAAGGGAATAATTAAATCCTTATACGATAGAGCCAAAATTACTTGCTCTAACGAAAATTTGTTCTTGGAGGAGAAACATTTGTTAACATCTGTTTTATTAAAAAATGATTATCCTTTATCGTTTATAAATAAGGAATTTTCAACAATCGATCGAATAGAACAGAACAACTTAGAACGAGATCCTACAGCATACACAAGGAATAATATGAGGAAAATAACAATACCGTACATAAAAGGATTATCAAAAAAACTTAAAAGGATAGGAAATAAATTCAACATTTCAACAACATTCAAAACAACAAACACGTTGAGATCTATTTTGTCCAAAACCAAACCTAACAATAAACAAGAAAGAACAAAGAATTGCATTTATAAAATACCTTGTGAATGCGATCAGTTTTATTTAGGTGAATCATCAAGGCCATTAAATGTTAGAATAAGTGAACATCAATCTTATATTAAAAATAGAGAATTTGAAAGATCTCAAATATGTAAACACGCATGGGATAATGAACATAGGGTTCAATGGAATAATTCAAATATAGTCCTAAAAGAAACGGATGGTAAAAAAAGAAAAATCAAAGAAGCGGCTCTAATTATGCTAAATGAGGCCAATTGTGTCGCAAATTCCTCGGCAGAATGTAGTAGGATCTGGTTACCAATATTGAAAGAGGAAGTTATTAATAAGAAAATACCAGTATTAGTAAGTCAGTAACATATAGAGGATACATCATTTATGTTTTTTAAATAACGTAACATATAAAATCAGAATTTTGATGTTTGTTGAAGGTAAACTAAATTCACGAACAAATACTTACAATGTCGGGATAGTATTATGAGGTTTTTTTCCTGGTTTTTCCCTCATAATTTACTATGGAATCACTAACAGGAGAATTTTACTGTCATCATGTCATGTGTTTGTCTTTTTAAAGACGAATTACATGCTATGATTTTTTCTGACGGATATTCTCAAGTTAAAGTTGATTTCATGTAATCGAATGAACTATCTTATAAGTAAAGTCGTCCCAGGAGCGCAACTCAACAATATTGGCAATATCATTTTAAAGTCGTCTACTTTAAAATGCATAATGTATGTCTGAATTGTCAATATAAATGAGTCAGATAAAATTAAATTATTAGAAGAATTTTTTGACTATGTAACAAAAAACAAAATTTGTTTAATTTACTGTTTGTATTTTGAGAACGATTTCCGAATTGGAAATTGAAACGTCAATAAACGTATTTTTATCTTTAATTGTGGCTTATTCCCAGTCATAAATAGTAATTCAAAACATGACAGTACAAAACATCTTAAAAGCTCACATGTGCATATGACTGAAGCATATGACTGAAGCGATATCTTGACGCTCATAGGCGTGATTAGCATGCAACGTAATAACATTAATATAAATAATTGCCCAACTACAAATTAAACATATTTAGGATGCAATTATGAAAATATACTTATACTGGACCTACTTGTTAGTTTTAGTTCTCTAATAAATTTTGTTGGTTATTTATATATAAATAAATTACATAAAAATGAAAAAATCACTTGTTATTTGAGGGAGGTAAAAAAATCATAATAATATGTATAACATGGGAGTAAAGTGCTACTTTTCCTCCCTTAAATGATTACAGTAAACTTCATTCTCGGGAGAAAAAGTAGCACTTAATTGTACAAATAGTTATTATATCCGATATGCGTTTAAAAATAACATTCTAAGTTTTTCAATTAACATAATAGATATGTACAAGTAGAATGCAAATAACCTAAATGAATGATAAGTAGTGAACTGCAATATTTAAATATTATGATAATAAGACTTGTTAGTTTTTGTATTAGTCAGTATAAACTATTTTCACTTTTCTATTTTCATTTTTTTATAAGAAAACCTACTGTTACTAAGGTACGTTACTTTCATTTAGTATTATTTTTTAGTTTTTCGTCGTACTTCTATGCTTATTCGCCACATTGATAAATTTAACTTTAATTTAAACTATTTAAATGAACGGTAATTATTATATTATGACTTATTCTTGCATTCAGCTTTTCTTTTGAAGGTTACTGGTTCACTAGTTTATTCTACTTAAGAGAAGCTTAAATACTGACCTTGTATTACTTTTTTCTCTATAGTAACATGCTGAGGCGAGCTTCTCGGAGCTAGCGCTACGAAAAGGAGTCACGGGTAGCGTCACGAAATAGCGGTTCTTCACATCGAGTCACTACTCTTGATCAATTCGTTTCTAGTCGTCATATATTTATTCTAAGTGGGTTGGAACTAAAAACTGCATGAAAACTAACTAACGAAATAGAGACAATAAATGAGAAGAAAAAAATTAAAAGAATATTTGTCAATAAAAGATTCAATTCGTAGCAATTGTCACAATGTCAAGTGATAAATGTCATCCAATTAATAACAATAATGAATCATTCTTTTAAATTTTGATGACTCTTCTTGTTTTAAAATAATTTCATATAAATATAATTATTCTTTTTAAACATCTTATTTAGTTTATATAACAACTATCATCATTATTCTGGCTTTACATTCCTACGTGGGTCCTAGCCTCCTCAAGAATTTCTCTCCGGTCCTCCCTATCCTTGCCTTTCTCCATCAAGCACGTACTCACTCATGTCTTCATCGATGTAATCTGAAAAAGAAAAAACGCACTTTTAAGAATACAACTGCAAGTAGATAATGCTCCAATCGATCAAGTGACAACATTTAAATACTTGGGAATGATAATATAACCAATAACCAAAAATCTTTTCTTTAACCTCCGCTACAGGATGGTTAAATGCTATGTATGGTCCATATTTTTATACGGCATGGAAACATGGACGTTAAGAGTACCTTCCATTAATAAGTTGGAGGCCTTCGAAATGTGGACGTTGAGAAGAATTTTCCGCATACCATGGACAGATAGGGTGAGAAACGAGGAAGTCTTAAGAAAGGCAAATACTGAGAGAGAACTACTCAATTTGATCAAGGTACACAAAATGGGATACCTCGGCCATATTCTGAGAGGTAAAAAATATGCAATTCCTCAACTAGTCATCCAGGAAAAGATTGAAGGCAAGAGAGGAGTAGGTCGTAAACAAATTTTGTGGCTACGGAACATAAAGAACTGGACAAGCGTGTATAACACTGGCGATCTTTTACATGCCACAAAAGACAGATGTCTGGCCTTAAGATAATTCGCCAACGCACTATAGGTGTACGGCACTATTAGAAGTAGAAGCCACTCGACCACACTCGCTTAAAAAAAAAAAACTGGAGGTTGATAGGTAGGGCAGTAGGGGGTCACGTTTGAGGGCATGAATTTTACCATGAAAAGTCATCCTCCTACCAATAAAAATTGTCGTTTTTTCGTCGACTTTGACTTTCTTCTGTCCAAAATCGTTTGGAAATCTTGATAGATAGATATTTCAATGTACTTTCCATGGCATTAAGTTACACAAATAATAAGCTTATACAAATTTGATTACAGTAAATTTTTACAAAAAATATTTGGCATTCAAAAAAGTATTTAGACCAAGCAGAATAAATATATGCCCATAAATATGTATTATTACCTCGTGAGCTTCTTATCAATACGAATTTATATTATACTTTTTAATTGTTTAAAGTCAACGAAATAACGAAACTAAATGCGTTTACGAAACGTCTTTTATTGCTATTGTTATACCGTGGTGATATTTTATCAATACTGCAAGCTATAAACTGCACAACACTTTTTTATTTGTGTTTGTCAGATTATCTTAATAGCAAATAGAGATAATAAAATTACAACGGTTCCTGGTATCAAATTAAGGTAGTGTTAGATCTTAATAAATTATCTTTTGTCAAAAGTGTGTTCCTGTACCATTCTGAATATGAAATAAAACAAATATAAGGTAAAGTATTCATTAAACAAATATATCGTAGCAGTAATCTTTTCAAATTCAGTTGTTTTTTTAGAATCGCATTAATTATAGAATCGTATTTTTTGTTACAAATATTTATTTGTCTTATCATCTTCCTTATTATTATAGTCATATTTTTATATACTTCAGTCGTCAGCAAAGATGAAAATGCCACTCAACCTTTAAAAATCATACGAACAAGCTAAATGAGAGAATATTAATTTTGCGACCCCAAAAAAGGTGCAAAAAAGTTTACCAATTTTACTTCTTAGCTTCCCCCTGAAACCCCTCTCGAATGGGGTTAAAACTCAAAAAAGTACGATTTACCATAAATAGAAAAAAAAGATGATCTATATTAAAAATGAATCGCAAAATGTGTTGGTAAGCGCATAACTCAACAAGACATGCACCAATCTTAACAATTCTTTTTTTAAAATGTTCCTTGAAGTCTAAGGATGGTTTTTACGGCAAGAAAAATTCGAATAATTTCCGGGAAAACACTAAAAGAGCCCTTTTTTCTCATACAAATATTTTTTAACTAAATGTAGAGTGAATTTGAACTTTACTGCTATTCAATAAATTTTATATTAAATTACAATTACTCACTGTTGTCTAAACAATGTAGGTGTGTTCCTAACGTCGAAGATTCACTTTGCGCTTTATTGCCGCTGCACAAAGTTCAAATTCAATCAAATGTATGGATGTGCGCGTTCGTGTGTGTGCATATTCGCATTGGAAGATCTAATGCGTTCATACAAAAGTGATAATATCGTGAACCCGACCAAATTGAAAAGTCAAAAAATATAAGAGCTATAGATTTGATTGGCCTCGCAATATTCTTTCTTTTGTTTTAGTTTCGGAACGCGACATTAATTGCATCAGTTTTTACGTCGTTGCATCTGTCAAACAAACCGATGTTTGTTTCCAGAAGGTGTTTCCAGATGTTGCTCAAAATTACAGAAACCATGATTGGTTGAGCGAACGGGCTATATTGGCTGCAAAAAACATATATGTAAATGAATTAAATTTCAAAATTCAAGAACAAATTACAGGCGAATTAAAGATATATAAATCAGTTGATTCGGCTACTAACCAAGATGATGCAGTCAACTATCCGCCTGAATGTTTTAAACTTGCTGGATTTACCGTGCCCTCACAATCTTCAATTAAAGGTAGGATCGGTAGTTATAATGTTGAGAAATATCAACCAACCGCGTCTTTGCAACGGCACACGGTTAGCGATAAAAAAATTATTGAACAACGTAATAGAAGCAACTATACTAAAAGGAAAGTATAAAGGAGAAGACGTTTTGATACCACGCATCCCAATGATTCCGACTGATATATCATTTGAATTTAAACGACTACAGTTTCCAGTACGGCTTGCTTTTGCTATGACCATAAATAGGTCCCAGGGGCGATCATTAGATGTTTGTGGTATTAATCTAGAAAAACCATGTTTCTCACATGGTCAATTGTATGTTGCCTGTTCCCGTGTTGGAAAACCATCAGATTTGTTTGTATATTCACCAGGTATTCAAACAAAAAACATTGTATATCATAAAGTATTACAATAAAAATAAAACATATTTTAGTTAATAATTATGATTTGCTTGCTTTACAATAAAGAGATTACTGAAAATACTTATATACGTTTTATTTTGTATTATTCTTTATTACATCGGTTATTACTATGTTAATAATAATAACAATAAATAATTATCCCTATGTTTTTTCATTGCAGCACCCACTTTATAAATATTTTTCACCTTTAGGTTTTCACTATCCCTTTAGAATATTTTTCAATCAGGTTTGAACCTTCACTTCCTCTCTTAGTTTGAAGCCCTCTGGCAGACATCCCAGTCGAGGTTTTTAGTGGATTCAAGAGCCTGGCCAAAGTTCGTCGAGGCGAAGATACTTAGGTCACCTGAGCTGTCACCGAGCGAGTCACCTATTATCATGGTGACGGTTCTGTTCAGGAGAATTAAAAAAATAAACTGTCACATTCCAAATCTATTTGACAGAACGAAGTCTGACGGGTCCGCTAGTTTTAAATAAAAATGTTTATAAGCTCTTTTTGTGTATAATGAATCGTTCCCTCACAAACAACGCTCGAAGCGACCGTCGATTTTGAATGTCAGTTACGCGCGCAAAATCAATGTTTAATAAAATTTGTATCAGCTCGACGGTTAAAAATTCTATCTATCTATATAAGGATTTTTACACCTGTCGCCGCCTTCCTTCTTTCAGCCAACGTCTCCAGTCCTTTCTGTTTTGGCATTCTCCATCTCTAAGGTCTTGTCTTTCCATGGCCTCGTCCACTTCATCCCTCCATGATCTTCGGGGTCTACCTCTTTTCCTTCTTCCTATTGGGCTCCAATCCGAAATCTTTGCTATCCACCTTGTATGATCTATTCTTCTTACATCTTCATACCAAATTAAACGTTTTTCTTCGATGCAGTCTCTGAGTAACTCCATTTCAGTTGCTGTGATGTTGGAGCTGTTTCGTTTATTTATTACTCAATTCACTATTCCATAGGTCATTATACTGCGTACCAAGGTGTTATAAATTCTCTTCTTTATATTTCTGGTAATCTGTCTATCCCACAGTACCCGTTCATTTGTTTAATACATGTTCTTGTCTGTGCTAATCTGCTGGTTATCTCTTGCTCAGTGGTTCCATTTTTTGAGAGTATGAATCATAAATATTTGATTTTTTCAGTGCCGTTAATTTCCCTATTATCGTCCATTTCCTCACTGGTTCTTGGTCTGTTGTTAAATATTCGATCTTTTCTAGGTTTATTTCCAGTCCATTTTTTGTGTATTCCTTTTCTAATTTTCGGAGCATATAGCACAGATTTTCTTCATCTTGAGCCGTTAGTACTTGGTTATCTGCAAAGCTTAATGTGTACAATAAGTTATCCCGGATTGGTATTCCCATTCCTTCACATTTTCTTTTCTATGGTTTTAATATTTGTTCAAGGAATATCTTAAACAGTGTCAGTGTCGGAGATGTAGAGCATCCCTGCAATAAACCTTTTGTGGTCTTAAATTCGTTGGAGTATTTATTGCCGGTTTTAACTTTTACCTTGTTATTGTTGTAAAGGTTTTTAACGGCTTCTATTAACATTTGAGTTATGCCGATTTCCTTCATCGTGTTCCATAATTGTTTTCTGGGAACCGTGTCATATGCCTTTTTATTGCACATTTTCTCTGTTTGTCTTCGTTGGTTCTTTCTAAAAAATGACCTATAGGATATTTCCTTACTGACTGGGGGACGCATTTTTGAGATAACTTTTGCAATGAGGGTCGGCCAAGATTTTTTGGCTTGGAAATTGAATTTACTTGAAGATAAGCTCTAACTATTTGCCTTCTAAATTCCAAGTGGGGTATAGTCTTATTAGAGTGTCAATATAGTACATAATATATTTACAACTCTTACATCAATAACGTTTGTAAATATGGGGAAATATAATTTTTTGTCCCGTAGCTTTATTTGATATTTATTGATGTACCAATCCAATTTATCCACGCCTTCCATGAATGTATTGTAATTATGTATACAGTGAGGTTGTGTAATGTTGATCTGTTTTCTTCAGTCCTTAAACATCGATTTACGTTGTCTAATGAGTTCATTCCTTGGTGGTTAGACAACATTATGACACATTTATTGTCTTCCCATATGACACCAAACACTTCATTTTTAGTATCAAATCTATAATCTGTGGCACCTCGGTCTTTCTTCTTCGAGTCAGTTTCTGACTTCAGCGGACAATTGTTCATTCTGTTAGATCGTACTGTACCGGTGGCTGCTATTTTTTTATCCGTTAAAATCTTCATCAAGCTAAAAGTTTTGAAAAAACTGTCAAAATAGAAGACGTGGTTTGATTGTTTTTCGGTTACATTATATTATTCAGTATCACAGATGTTCCTAAACCTTGGACTTCATGCTCATCATTTTCCCGGGTTTACTATTTGGTATGAAAACAATACCCACTTTCAACACATTGTCCATTGTTTGAAACCAAACCGAATTGGCTTTCCCCTAATAAATTGTTTAAAATAGTGATGCCCATAGTATCGGACTATCTCTCCTCAAATATTGTTGATACATTTTAGAAATCAACTGACTAATTTTAAAATTTGGTTTACGTAACTTTTTATTTAGACAATCATTATCATTAAAATGTAAATTTCTTTTAATTTCTAAATATATGTTTCTTGATAAACATTTTCTTACAATGTCTATACATACATCCTCATCTTCACACCAATACATTTGTTTTTGAGGTAACGAATGATATCCGGTAAGCATAAAAAATGCCAGAAGCTTTCTTAGACAATCCACCGAGAATGTAAAGTCATGTCGGTTATTCTGTCCATGACATATTGGTTTACTATATCACACATAATGTCGTCATGAAATAGCATCTCGAATACATATATAGACGTCTATACATAGTTTAAAAAGTGATATTCCGACATTTATATACAAAGTTAACAAAATAAAATGACATCTTCCTAATTTTATATTTGATCATCTGTTATTTGTCATCATTGTCAAAACCATAAAAGTAATTTAAATTCATTTAAACATGATTTGTTTCTGGAGCCCTTAATTAAAATACAGGTAAACTTTTATTATTGCATTTTCTTCGCCACAAAAATGAAATACTTAGATTTTTGCTTATGTCCTTTTAGGGCGGCTATTTATAGTTGCAATTAATGAAATTTGTACAATATGTTCTGTGTAATCTCTACACTTAGCGTAGTCATATTGTGTCGTACGTTCTTTAAACACCTTTTGAATTATTTTTCAGCGTGTTTCTCTTGTACCAAATATCTTGCCAATAATTACTAGTTACAATAATTCACATCGTTAATTGTTAATGGTCTCCAAGGTATTTAAGCTTAGTGTATCTTTATAACATTGATTCATACCTTCTTTATATAGAGTCCATACACCTGCAAGTAAACTGCACAAAATTTTATTACACAACAAATTGTTGTATAAACTGGTTATGCATTTTTACTCGATCACACGTCAACCATCAGTTACACTGTATAACAGCCCCGGTTGCCAATTTAATCCTGCTCCCAAACGTATCTCACTGATTAAATTACTGTGGCATGTTAATTAGATAAAAATGAATCTAGATACATAAAAAAACGCCGCCTGGCGGTATTTTTTTTTGTACAGCCCTACGCAACATGTTAAGCACTAAAGTGTTTTAGCTGCGTATGTAGAAATGGGAAAATAAGATCATTGACCAACCTAAGATTAGTATGCCTTGTTATTGTAAGGTCTTTCCATATTCTAATTAATTCAGCTGTTACGTTTCGGGAAATTGCTAGTCTACGCTTGATTTCTGAGGAGCAATCGCGATTGTTGCTTATCAGGGAGCCCAAGTATACAAATCTGTCTACCACTTCGAAATTCGTCACTTCGTTGATCTGAAGTTCGAATTCTCCGCTTATCCGGCTTAGCAGTTTGGTTATGGAAATCATTTCGACTTCATTATACAGTCTTTGTATAATTTTGAGCAGTAATTTTTCAAGGTGTCCTTATATAATAAAATATTTATAATAATAGTGGACTTATATAATATTTTTTTGGGAAAGACCACATGGGAGAAGAGTATAAAAGGCTAAAAAAAAGATAGAAATTGATTTAGAGAGAAATAGAATCCTGTCATAGAAAAATGGAGATAATACAGTGGTAAATATTAGCACAGGTCCGATAAGAGTGGAAGGTAATAGTAAACGCGAACATTTTGAGTAGGAGACTCACGAAACTTTGTAACACCTTTGCTAATGATGATATGATCGGTATTTAAAAAGGCCATCCCTTTCAATTATGACAGCCAAATTATTATGTTAGTAATCTTATTGTAAATCATAAAGAAAAACTCATCTATCCTGACCCAGAGAGTATTCTCCGTTAGACTTTGTTTACTCTTAATATCGGTATAAAATTCAAATCTTTTGTGAACACATTATTTTAAAATTTACAAAGCAGTTTGATTTATTGGGTTTGGTGAGAGTAGCTTCTTTCACCCTTTAATGCCTAGAACTATGATTTATTATTGAAACCATTCAAATCAATGTTTTGGGTAACAAAATAATTAAATATGACATAAAAATTTTATTTTTGGTATTTAGTTTAGGATTTTGAGAGTGGGTCGTTAACGACCCTTTGGACAATAATGGGTTAATTTTTCTCTTTTGATATTTGTTTATTTTAGGACTATAGATGAACCCTTTAATTGAATTCTGTTTTTTGCGTATTTCCATGCGTATTTACAAAAAATTCTCTGCCAAATTCCCCATTTTTTATATACGATTAATGTCCATTTATTCTAACATTTAATGTTGTTTTGAAGCTATTTTCTTGTGGAATCTTAATACAATTTATATTTACTAATTTTACTAGGAAGAAACTACAATTAAGGCGGTCTACGTGAGAAGGGCACATAGGACAAAAGCGGGTTTTGAGAAAAAACACTTTGAAATTTTAACTTGTTGCTGTAGATACTAATTTGTTGTTTAAAAATTGAGAAGCTTACTACGCATTAAAACTATTTATCTGAAAAGCCATTTCCTAAGTATGGCATCGATAAAAATAAAGCTTATGTTTAAAAATAAGGAAATACAAAAAGCTGTTATGTGCCCTTTTTTGATAGAACAGGGGATTTTTCATTGAAATTAATTTGCATGTGAAGAAAAAGAATCATTAGAGAATTATATACTTACTTTTTTAATACATTATATACTACATTTTTAATACATTAAACTATCCATTCAACATTTCATATTTAATGAAGTTTATATCTTCTTCACTTGGAAAGGCTTGTAACATCTTCAACTTTTTTTTGGTTCACCTTTAGTCTGGGACATTTAGTTGTATTGACAGTGTGAAACTGTTGTACTCCTTGTTTGTAAAATCTGTACAGTTCAAAGTTTTCTATATAACTTCGGAAACATGAAATGCCACCGCTACGATCATATTTTTATAATACGATGGACACAGGTTTAGGCAAGAAAAAAGGTTTAATCAAAGAGTCCCAAACTTGAAGAAGGTCACTGTTCATTTTTACTTCAAATGGCGCAGGATTTTTCTTGCATATTACCATAGCAGTAAGGTATGGCTTAGGACTTTCTATTACTTCAGCTTTGTTAATAGTCTTGTTGATCAAACCAAAATTTCTGTTACATTGGGAAAAGCTGTGGCGTCTAACGGGAAACAGTTGTATGGCAGTTACTTAGAATACTCTTACAAACCACGATGAAAATCTTGTAACAGTTAAATTTCTGTTTTGTCCTCCTGCGGCATCAGATAACAACACAATAGTTTGAATGGTAGAAAATTTACTTATCTGTATTTTAATACAATCAAATAAAAAAGATACCACAGAATTAAGATTCTTCTTTCCATCACACTCAGTAAATATATATCAATAACTAGAGTCGTCGTTAAAAACAAGAATGTTAAAACGGTACAACCAAAAGATTCTTTTGTAAAATTGGGTATTGACATTTAGCTTTGGTATTGGGAAATCTTGAGAGTAGTCGAACTCCAAAACCAAATGCGAGGAATTTTCTTCGAGATAGAACAATCCATACAATGATTTTATATTTAACAAAGTGTTGTCAAAATATTGCAAATTACTCTTGTTTCTACAGTAATGACTTCCATCATGGGGTATACTAGCCAAGTGATCCCCCATTAACACAACAACGTCATCTGAAAAGTTTCTGGGCCTATTCAAATGTTTTCCTCTTTTTTCTTCAAATGAATCTCCCAACAAGATCTTTTTTTGAATAATCCGTATGCGTTTTATTGAAATTTGAAACAAGTCCAAAATGAACTTGCGACACACTAAAACAATGTTTCCTCTTACAGACATACGATAGGCCCAGGTTGGTCTTGGACCAGATAGGTCTTGGTTTTGTTGGGTTAAGAGATTTCCTTTTACTTTTGGGATCTTTAGCCAAGTTCATACAGCTAGACAACTGGCTATTTTGGAGACTTTTGTTCTGGCAGTTGTAAAAGAAATCAAGCAGTCTGCTAGCAGTCCGTAACTAAATTGAATGACTTGGAACTAACCTTATTTCCTGACAGAGATACGTATTCTTCACCTTGAGCACGCCTTAATTTATTGGTTTCTTGTTTCTTATTTTTCTGTTTATGGATCACTTTCCTTTTCTTCTTTTCATCAGAACTATTAACTTCTTGAAGATCTTCGTAATCTCTATATTCTTTATTACTTATCATAGTTCTTATCAAAATAAAACTTGATGTAATATTATAATAGAATAAAACTTATCAGAATAACAACATCGATATTTTAACCTCACTACAATATATTAATATTATATGACACATAAAAAGTGATTTATACAAATGAGAAGCGATAAGTAGCCCTCCTATACAAAACATCTGCAGAAATCGTTTATAAACAATCACATATCTAAAACATCCTGCACACTAATATTCAAACAGTTCCACCAACCTCATTTTAAAGATAAATAAATGAAAATTATATCATTGTAAAGGAGAAAACATGGCGGACCTAAATAGCCATTCTGCGTAAAAAGGGCACATAAGCCTATGTGTCTTTCTCACGTCGACCGCCTCAATTTTAGTTTAAAATAATATGTTTGCACTTCGAAGCCTAAGGTAAATAATTAAAATTTATGTAACAATAAAACACTGAAAACTTTGTTTTCAAACTTCCACAAAATTTATTTTAACTATTATCACTACAGATGTTTCGGCTGATTGCCTTTCTCAAGTGATCTATTTGTGGTATGCGTTTACAATTTATAGTCTCTAATGAAATAGGTTGAGGAGGGGAGAACTGTTTGTCTCAAGTTGGTCATTCAGAATTATATCTGTGTTTTTTAATTTATTGATTTCCATAGATTCTAACAAAGATAGCTTAAGGCCTTTATTTTGAATGTGAAGAATTTTAAATTTGTCAATAAAATAATGATTATGATCTAGAAGGTGAAGTGCGTATGTCGAATCTGTTTTTCTATTATTGAAAGCCCTTTTATGTTCTGCTATTCGTTTATTAAAGTTTCTACCAGTTTGACCGATGTAAGTTTTTGGACAGTCGTCACATTAAAGTTTGTACACACCATTATTTAAGTGTTTTTTATTTTGGCTCCTGTTATTTTTAATATATTTGCCTAGGTTGTTATTTGTTCGGAAAACTGGTGTTATTCCTTTCTTTTTTATGTGTTTGGCTATTTTTGTTGTTATTTTGCCTGTATATGTAATCGAGCAGAAGATATTGTGTTTTTCTCTGGTGGTGGAAATACTAATTTCAGGGCTTTCTTGTGTAGTTTTTGATTTAACATTTTATCAATTGTTTGTTCGTTGTATCCGTTGTTTACTGCTATTTGCTTAATTATATTTAATTCTGTCTCAAAGTTGTATCAAATTAGTATTTCCACCACCAGAGAAAAAACCCAGTACCTTCTGCTCGATTACATAAACAGGCAAAATAACAACAAAAATAGCCAAACACATAAAAAAAAAAGGAATATCACCAGCTTTCCGAACAAATAACAACCTAGGCAAATATATTAAAAATAACAAGAGCCAAAATAAAAAACACTTAAATAGTGGTGTGTACAAACTTCAATGTGGCGACTGTCCAAAAACTTACATCGGTCAAACTGGTAGAAAACTTTAATAAACGAATAGCAGAACATAAAAGGGCTTTCAATAATAGAAAAACAGATTCGACATACGCACTTCACCTTCTAGATCATAATCATTCTTTTAATGACAAATTTAAAATTCTTCACATTCAAAATAAAGGCCTTAAGCCATCTATGTTAGAATCTATGGAAATCAATAAATTAAAAAACACAGATATAATTCTGAATGACCAACTTGAGACAAACAGTTCTCCCCTCCTCAACCTATTTCATTAGAGACTATAAATTGTAAACGCATGCCAAAAATAGATCACTTGAGAAATATTTAAGAAAATGAAGATTTTAATCACGGATCGTTATTCCAGTCACCTCTTTTGTGCAAAAATACCGCTGCAATAAAATTATTTTTTATTAGAAAAAACAGTGATGCCAGTGAATCTAATTAGAATAAATGCAACATACTATATTTAAGAAACTAACATAACTGCCCACTATGTATTCAAAATATCCAAAGTATCGCCCTCGATAGAACTAATGTCTTTAGAATTTATGGGATATTTGACGATATTTTTAACGACTTTCGTAATACTTATCGATACACTTTAATGTTTAAATACGATTATATACTCCCATTGTATTATTCTAGGTGATAAACCATTATTACTAGCGGTTTTAGGCCAGGTAGGTCAACAATTGACAAGATTTTTGTGCTACGTCAAATCTTGGCCTGTAATACAAAACGCTGCTTGGGAATATACTCCTATAAGTAACAAGGGTAATTCTGAAGACAACAATGTGCCATTATAATACATATTAAATAAATTTTAACCGAAAAAAAGAGCGCGTGCAAAATGGCAAAGGTCCCGAAATCCACTCGATAAGACACAGCTAAATAGATACACAGCTAAATACCACAGTAGCATGCCGCAGTAGAGCCATCTCTAGGATCAGAAACAAATTAATCGAGGGTGAAGATCAACCTTAACACACCAGCTAACGTCAGCACTAAATCAAGCTCGTAATGACACCTTCAATTTTTATATTAACAATCTCTCTACACATGACCACTCTATATGAAGAACAACTAAAAAATTCAAAAAACCGACACTACCAATTCCTTCAATAGGAAAACCTGATAAAAGTTGGGCGCAGACTGACAATGAAAAAGCTAATGTATTTTCAGAATATTTAGAAAAAATATTTACTCCAAATTTCGGTCAAAACATAAATGATGATGTAGTTAGCGAATATCCAGATACATCCTGCCAACTGACACCTCCAATAATAGCATTCTTCCCATTCGAGGTTTGCAGAATAATAGGATTAATGCAGGAAAGCTGTTCTCATGCTTACTTAAATATTTTATTTAATTTAACTTATTTTTATTTAATTTGATTTAATTTTATTTAATTAAATTTAATTTTATTCTGGTAAAACGTTGCCGTTTGCTAAATAAATTTATAGCTTTGACAAACATCCCTTCATTTGTAAATTGTACTCACGTAATAGATTATTTACGCGAATTTTTATTGCAATGTTTTTTGCCCCCAAACACGAACTTTTGAAAACATATTTAACTAATACCAACATCAGTTATGTTTTTTGACATTCTTCTTTATGTAGCTGTATTGTTTTTGATGGCTATCCAGAAAACTTGAAACTGGGTACTAAAATATCTGAGCAGCAATAGAGTTGTCTACGGACGATAAAGCAGCAATTTTATTATTGTAGCTAAAGATATTGATGTCTTGGTTATTTTTTTGTCAAATTGTGGCTTCAAATAAATAAATATATATATATATATATATATATATATATATATATATATATATATTATATATATATATATACTTTTGGAAACTTAGTAAAGGTAAAAAAGCAGACGAAGTATATGACTGTGGATCATTTCATTATTAAGGAAAGCAAAAAATTATCAAATTACTTTCTGGTGATACTGATTTACAAAATGAAGCTAAAACTTCATTTAAAAATTAAACTTACGATGCAGGTTTTAAAATAATAGCTACGTTGTATATGGGTAAAAGCTAAAGAAATTGAATCAAATACTCTCCGATATTTATGTTTTAAGAAAGGATGCCAGAAAAAAACTTTTATTTATTAATGCTTCTACCTACTTAATCTGCAGCAGAAAAACACTGTTATAGAATATAATATCAAGTTCAGCAGCGGCGGAATTATAATTTAAACTCTACAGAGTAGGGTTGGGAACTTGAAAAAAATGTTTAGAACCTATCCGGGCATTACAGCCGCTAATATCAGAAAATTGATTAAATGCTATTGGCTATAACTGCATAACAGACCGTTCGAAAATATAATGCTACAATAATACCAGCACCATAATTTATCAGAAAACAAAATATTCATAAGTTACGTTAATTTTGTATATACTCTCTAAATAAACTATCCCTTAAATTAATTAATATTTTTTAATTTACCCTGTACGTATATACCTTAATATTCGTACTACTTAAGGTTTTCTCCTATATATAATTTTGTAACTTGTAGAGATAAGGTGGATTATATATGATATCACTTCATTTAAAGTTATTATCATCTTATCCTAATCAATTTTGAAATTTTTGTTGCAGGTGAAAGCTACGAGTATATGGTGACATTTTACCGTTTCCTATGAAAGATGAGAGTTTTGGAGGTAAGTACAAATATATGGATTAATAGTAGATATAAATAATAATGTCTAATATAATATCTAAATATAGCTAACTTATTTCTGTTTACCTGACACTTCTCCAGCACGGTTATCTGATTCAGTTGCTTTGTTTCAGTTCTTTTTCATTTCTTTAAGCTTCTTCGTTTTGATGATTGTTATATAAATGCTGCAAATTGTAGACTATCTTGCAACTAACCCTGGAACTGCACAGTCCGAAATACTCAGGCATGAATCGTTTAATGTCTGCTTTATATAAATAAACTTTCGCTTGTTTGCATCTTTTGACGATGCCTTGCCCGTAAATTAAGTTATGAGTTGACTACTTTGAGAAACAGTCCCTGCTCTGCTTTAAGTTAGTTGTATAGTTTGCTGTGACGATTTCAGTGGAGCTGTGGGTACTTTATACCCCAGTGTGCAATTAAAATTTGTTAAAATTTTGAGGTAATGTTCTGTCATTTTGTCATTTGCTAGTATCGTAGATTCTAAGAAAAAACATCAGCGTCCACTGACAACTAAAGAATTAGTGTGGGAATAAAGGTGAACCTGAGACCCTCGATGATGTTTTTGGATCGGATGAAGATGAAGATGATGTTCCTGAATATCATTCTGACACTAATAACGAACAGAGTGGCAATAATGAAGAGAAACAAAGAGGACCTAATACCTCACAAAGAACTATCGCCAGTATATTGTAAAAAATGGTCATCGCTAGACCACACAGGCACCTACACGACAAGGACGTCCAACAAGGGATAACATCCTTTAACTTTTGCCAGGTCCAAAAAATAAAGCAAGAAATGTTAGTAGTACTGTTGAATTTTGGAGTTTACTATTTTCTCAAGAGATTGTGCATAATATTGTGCTGCATACGAATCAAGAAATTCTTACGAAGTGTAAAGAGTGGCTTGCTCCAGAGTTATAATAAATAACCTACACCAAGAAAGTCAAAAAGTTTATTGGTTTGCTGTATGTCTCTGGTGTATTACGAGCTTGAAATTGTAATTTAGATAAGCTTGGCCAATAAAATATGGTAATGGACTATTAGGGGCAACTATGCTAAAACAAAGATTTTAATTTTTAGCTCTTTGCTTAAAGTGTGACGATAAAACAGACATAAATGCTAGCAAATTGGTTGATAAATTTACCCACATTCGCCAAATATGGGACATTTCCAAAAATAATTGCAAGCTATATTACACGCCCTAGAGTTTTCGTGGAAAATATCAATTGAGCATTTATATGACCAGCAAACCTGATTGTAATGGTTCTATTTTCACTTGCAAATCCCTAATGGATGATCGAAAACATAATAGAAAAAAATTCTAAAATAACTTTAAACTGCATTATTTGAACCGCAACTAAGAGAAAAACTACAGGTTACTAATTTGGTAACAACCCTTATTCTTCTTTTTCTTTCTTCTTCTTTCTACTAAAGCCTGTTTCTTCTTCAATATTAGCCGCCTAAATTGTTTAAATTATCGCACCATCTTTTCTTGGTCTGCCAATACTTCTTTGTCCATTTGGTGACTTATCTCGTGTTATTCGTACTATCCTATCCTCTGCCATTCGAGTAATGTGTTCGTTGCATTCCTGTTTCTGTTTTGTCACCCATCCATATTTATCTTTTATATTACATGCTCTTCTTATGTTTTCACTTCTCTTCCTAGGCAACACACTTTTTCCTGATATTCGTCGAAATATTTATATCTCTGTTGATTCTAGTAGTCGTCTCGTTTTAGATGTGTCTTGTCTCCACCGTGTATATTAATATAGGTCTAATTGCTTCCACTTGTCTAATCCACTTGTGTTTACATGGTTTTCATTAAATCTTTGTTTTACTCCTGGAACTATTTCATTTCCGATTCGTGCATTAAAGTCACCCATAAGAATTAATGGTTGTTCATGTATTTCTCGTTCCTTCTTAGGATTTCAGTCCTCAGGGCTATAGATGGATATGACATTTAATTTTTGGTAGTCCATTGTAAAGGCTATTCAACTTGCGATCACCTGTTAACCACAAAAATATTAAGAGAAAAATGTAACGAATACAAGTTTTCAGTTTTCCTAGCATTTGTAGACTACGAAAAATATTTCGATACCGTAGAACACACGGCTGTAATAAACGCAATGCAAAATTGTAGAATAAACAGCAGATATAAAAGAAACTATGAACCAAGCTACAGCTACATACTACCTAAATGAAAATGAACACATGAACCCTGTACCATGAAACAAAGGAGTCAAACAGGAAGATACTTTATCACCCAAACTGTTTACCTTAGTTTTGGAGGACGTTTTTAAAAACCTAAATTGAAAATATAAGGGAATAAACATCAATGGCCGCTACCTCAGTAATCTACGATTTGCAGATGACGTAATCCTGATAGCTACTGACCTACAAGAAATGCAAGCCATGCTTTTAGAACTACATACCGAATATTCTAAAATAGGACTGAAAATGAATTTAAACAAAACAAAAGTCATACACTCCGAAGACACCGTGACAATAATAAACAATAAAGTTATAGAAAAAGTTGAAGAATATATATACTTAGGACAAAAAATAATACTAAATAGGGAAATTCAAACTGAAGAAATAAAAAGAAGAAGAAAGTTAGCTTGGGGAGCATTCGGTAAACTGAACTATATACTCAGAAGTCAAAAAATTTAATGACATCTTAGATCTAAAGTTTTTGATGCATGCATTATTCTGATATTAACTTATGCGGCACAAACATGGACAATCACAAAAAAGAATATGAATATACTTAGAGTCACTCAACACGCGATGGAAAGAGCAATGCTAGGTATATCACTTAAGGACAAAAAAACAAACACATGGATAAGACAGAAACCAAAGTCACCGATGTGGTGCAAAAATCATTAAAGTTGAAATGGGAATACGCTGGACATGTAGCTAGAAGCGATCTAAACAAATGGCACAGATCAATTTTAACCTGGAGACCATATCAACATAAAAGACCCAGAGGCAAACCTCCTATGAGATGGACAGATGATCTGAAAAGGACTGCCGGGAAAAATTGGCTACAAGTAGCGTACAATAAAAAACAATGGAAAGGAAGACTTAAAGAGGCTTACGTTCAGATGTGGACGTGAATGGCTAGACGAAGAAGAAGTCCATTGTAATGTTCTTATGTATTATTCTTTTGGATATATAACGGCAGTTATTTGTGTGTGTGTGTGTGTGTGTGTGTGTTTTTTTTTTATTTTTATGGACAAGTATATCTACGCCTGCTCGTGCTTGTTCTTCTTTCTTCACTCCATTGTGTGCTAAAAATATTGGCTATGGAAAGAACTAAAATGCTCTAATCTGATTGGGGGTTTCTTGATTGTGTCGGTTCTTTGAGCCTTGTTTTCTTCTACAGTGGGTAGGATGCTAACTTGGCCCATCAACCCCGCTCTTTTATCCAGGCTTGGGACTAGCTGTGGGCATGAACGCGGCTTCTAAGCAATATAAACAACTCAATCCACCCAGTCCTCACGCTCATAACCGCCAGGCAGAGTTAACATTTAACAGTTATAACAGATAGGAGAGAGATAACAACCCTATGTCTAAAAATTAGCAAAATATTAGGAGTTAATGTTCCTCAAATGAATTATTTTAATGTTAGTTTGATTACAAAGGTTAGATGCTGCTTTTGTCCTCGTTGAAAGTATCGAAAAATAGTTCCGCTTGTTCATTGTGTCATAAACCCTACTGTTTGGAACATTGAGCTCAATTATGTTATGTGTGTTAGAACCAAAGTTGAAGTGCCTGGTAAAAAGTAAAAAATAGATTTGTAATAATATGTTTTATTTTAGTTTAAAGAGTTTTTAAAAGAAAAAAAGAGTTTTATTTTTATTTCACGTTTTACGTTTATCGAACCTAATGAGAAATGTGTCTATAATATTTTGAAAGTTAGACATTGTCGTCTATTGTTTTGTACTACATACTGCAGAAAAATAAGTAAATTACATTTATTGCTAAAAAACACTTAAAGCTTTCGAGACCCCACTGTGTACTATACGTTAGATGAACGAACTGTGCTGTTCTAGGGTCAAGATAACAAAGTAACGTTTTGATAACAACAAAATATAGTCCCGATTTAAAATATTTCATCTATGATAGACATTTTTTAACTGATATAAGCTTAATTTACCGTCGATTCTAGCATTATAATCTTTACTAGAACATTCATTAAACCGAGATAAGATAAAAAACATAAAAATTGGCCAAATTATTTTCCTAAAAATAGACGTAATGATTTTCGGAAAAAGGCGATAAGCATCAGAAAAATATGAATTTTGTGTTACTATGATAATTAGCAAAAATAAAGAATTTTTGTTTGTTTGGGTTTATACAGTGTGCCAATTTTAAAAATTTTATGGATTATATCTCATGAACAAAAGCTTATATCGAAAACTCCTTGAACTAGCAGAGGAAGGGGGAACTAAAATGACATGAAAACAAACTCATCCCCATCAACCACCTATGCTCCACCCACCATAACCAAAAAGTTTCAATTGCAAACCTCTACTTGCGATACGCCAAAGACTATAAAAATGCTATCCAATGGTATAATTGATGATTATACAGGGTAAAGCAATAATTGTGAAACTTTGGCTTAAATGAAAATTTTATATAATTTGTCGGATTTTATATCGGAATAAAAACTTAATTTGTCGTTTTTGCAAATCAAATTAAAAACATTTGGGTTCTGTCAGATACAATAATTTTTGGTTTATTTCAGAAGTTTAAATGTCATAAGTTTTCATCATTTGTACGATCGGTACTGCCTCGGAATACCTGAATGCGTGGAGATCATGTTCATATTTGCCTCCCAGAACCAGTGTTATTTACGAACAGCTCAAATATTTCATGAAAGGCATCCGGACAAAAATGTAGCAAAATAAAAAAAGGAATACTCCAAGATTACTCAATGAAGCATCCCGAATTGAGGTCCTTGGAAATTTTGCAGTAGAGCCTACTGCATCAACACGTCAAGTATCTTCAATGACAGGACTTTTACATGAGTCGGTTAGAAAGGTGTTGAAATTACATAAGTTTCCCGTACAAAACACAAAGTTCCACGAGGAAACTAAGTTCCTGTAGCTGGCTGTATACCATATATCACAAAAAAAAATTTTGTTTAAAATCCTTTATAAAAGGTATATAAAAATTTTTATATACCTTTTATAAAGGATTTTAAACAAAACACAAAGTCTTCAAGAAATAGGCGATGATGATCCAGACCGACGAATTGAGTTTTGTGAACTCATGACTGAAAGAATTCGCGTTGAACCGAGAATGTTAAAAAATATTTGTTTTACTGATGAATGTACTTGTATGCTGAATAATAATGTAAATAAACAAAACTGTCGGTACTGGAGTGATGCGAACCCACATCAATTCAATCAAGGTCACATTCAATATCCTGAAAAACTGAATGTTTGGGCAGGAATATTAGCCGATGCTAAGATCGGCCCCAGGTTCATACCAGGCAATTTGTGGTGACATTTATCTCGATATACTGGAAAAACCACCTAACCTTTCATTGTATATGAATTAAAAAACCAGAGAGATGATCAAGGCAACCTAGCTCTAGACGAAGATTTGCTGCATTTACAACAATATGGAGCACCTCCTCACTAAGCAGCTCCAGTTAGGCACTGGTTAGATACTAATTATCCTAACAAATGAAATCGCTCTATTACTAGAACAACATTTGCCAAAGTTCGTGCAGAATTTGAAAATAGGCTGTATTATTGTTTACAAAAAAAAGACCTCACTTTGAACATTTATTTAATTGACATTTTTAACAAGTTTGTAGTTTAACAAAAACCTCATTAAATTGTGGTGAGTGGGGCCTAGGGGGTTGATGGGGGTGAGTTCTCTTTCATGTCATTTTAGTTCCCCCTTACTATCCTAGAAACGGTTTCAAGCATTTTTCGATATCAGCTTTTGTTCATGATATATAGCCCATTGTAAGTTTTAAAATTGACACATAGTATGACTGGACACTCGTAAATCCTTTCGCCAATTTTACAATTTTTTACTTATTAGAATACAAAAACAATTACACTAAAAGGCAGTTCTTGGAAATTTGTTATATATTTAAACACCCTTATCTAGTTAAAAAGAGAACTGGCACTAGTAACTTGAGTAAAATTTATCATTCCTTAATTTTACATATTTCAACAGCACTTTGGATTTAACTTTCAGATTCCATATCTTTGCTTATTGAAATTGTTTACTATTAGAATAGAATAGAATAGAAATATGCTTTATTGTCACTGAAAATTGTACAATTTTATGGACAAAGCTTACAAAAAGTAAAAAGAAATAACAATAAGATCAGCCAGAAATTTTGCCAGTGGTTGTAACGGTGATCCAATAGAGCTGACTTTGGTCGTAATGAAAACCTTCCTTTATGCACCTTGGGTAAACCGCAAAGTTTTGGACCTCTTAATGATTCTTCTCGTGAAATAAGCTGAGACTGTTGTTCTTTCTTGATATTTGACGCTTGTACTTATAATACATAAACTGCATTCTAACTGCACACAGTTACATCAATACAACTGTCCGCATATCACTGAAAAAGCAAGGCTACATATCAAGGAATCCAAAAAAATCCCTACAATGACACCTCTACAAAGGCAATGAAGACAAGATTTTTGTCAAAGTTTTCGACAAGATAATTTTAATAATGTCTTTATATCTGATGAAAGTTGTTTCTAGCTTGGTGCAAATCATCTAGAAGTCCTATCAAGAGAAAATGTTACTGTTCAAATTTCCAAATTTCTCACTAAAATAATGGTTTGGGGAGCAATATCTCAGGGTGGTCCTGCACCTCTCTGTATAGTTAATGGTACTGTTAATATTGTTACATCCTGAATGGTTTTCTTCTTGAAACGGTTCATGTTTTATATCCAGAGGGGTGGCGTTTTCAGCAAGTTAATGTAAGATGTCATACTTCTGCTTATACCCAAGCTTGGATGCAAAAACACGAATTGGTAACAATACCGTGACCAGCAGCATCTCCAGATCTTAGCCCAATTGAAAACATATGGAAACTGATTAAGATTAAAGTGGAACGAGCAGCGCCACGAGATAAAGAAGGTTTGATTCGGTCAGTTTTACAGGCCTGGAACACCATCATCGAAAATTATGGCCTTGACCTAGTTTCGTGTGTACCTGGACGTTTAGTTAAGTGTTTAGATTTAAATGGAGGTTGTATAAGTAAATGAGATGAATTTTTTGTTGAAATTTTATATTTCAAGTCATAGAAATAAATACCGTAAAATTATAATTCTGCTTTCTTTTTTCCGGATACTTTCTAGACGGACTATATATATATATATATATATATATATATATATATATATATATATATGTATATGTGTGTGTATGTGTGCGTGTGTGTATTTGTAGTATTTGCTGCGATGAATCAATAATTTATATAACAGCTACTTGAAATTTTTTCTCAGGTAAATATCAACTTTTAGTTTTCCTTTTTAGATAGATACCCTTAGCTAAATTAATAAGTATCTGTAAATAATTCAATTATTTACATACTTTATCTAAACGAGATAACAAATCAGTCGGAGCTAAATGTTTTGACTATTAACGCCCGAGTATTAATTTGCAACGGTACCGTGAAAAAAGTTTTAATGGCACATGAAAGTAAAAAAAACCTAAATAATGGTTAAATTCTTGCGGGTGAGTACTTTAAAGACTTGATTGTTAACATTCAAACCTCTCATTCTACCTGTCATTATTTGCTTATTTTAACGGAAAACATATTGTTTCTTAAATTGTCAAAAGTTATTTACTCCAGTCGTCAGAGACGAAAATGCCACTGAACCACTAAAAATCATACAAACAGCTGAATTTAGCCCAAAAAAGATGCAAAATAGTTTACCACTTTTACTTCCGGGCTTCCCCCTAAAACACTTATCGCAGAGGGATAAAAACGCAAAAAAATCGATTTACCAAGAATCTGTACACCGTAGAAAAAAATATTTCAAATAAAAAATGAATTATTTTTTTTATTTTTACGCGCAACAGGCCGTTAAGGCCTATGGCATTTTTTTAAACATAATCCTAATATTAACTAATTACAATTATTTTAAACAAAACTTTAACTTATAATATTATAATATTATAATATTTAAATATATATATATATATATATATATATATATATATATATATATATATATATATATATATATATATATACAACATTCTTAACTACTAACTACTCTGAAGGACCTGCTGGACAATATTTCTCAATTCGCTTCTATTTTGTGCTTTTTTTTTCCAGTCCCTGACCTTCACGTGTTTAAGGTCTTCCTCCACTTTACTAATCCACCCCGTTCTGGGTCTACCTCTTCTTTTGGAGCCGATTAGTTTTCTGGTTATTACTAGTTTATTCATTCTGTTTGCTGCCATTCTTTTTGCATGTCCCAACCATCTGATTCTTTATGACTTGACGAAATTGGTAATAGTAGGTCATTTGTATAAAGCCATTAATTAATTGTTGGTTCTTCTCTACCAACCATCTTCTGTCTTCCGTCCTCCGAATATGCGTCTCAGTATTTTCCTTTCCCATCTTTCCAGAGTATCCTCTTCATTCTTATTTAATGTCCATGTCACACTAGCATATGTTACTGTGGGTTGAATTACTGTTTTATATATTCTGAGTTTACCTTGTCTAGAAACGTATTTTGAGTTTAGTAGGGCTCTTAAACTACCTAATTTTTTATTCCCTTTTGCTATTCTGGCTTCGAGCTCCCATTTCTCTTTTCCATTTTCATCGAAAACTACACCTAGGTATTGAAATTTGTCCACCCTTTTAAAACTATAGCTCTTACCACTTACAGACCTCACACTAAAGTCCCAAGTCACAGTATTTCCCTTCTGTCCCTCCCATGATCATATATTTGGTTTTGTCTTCATTTAGTTCCAATCCGAATGTCTGTGCTTCTTCGATGATTTTCTTCACAACTGTTCTTAATTCTTTCTCGGTTTTTGCTAGGATCGTTAAATCGTCAACAGATGCCAAGCATTGGTGCTCATTTTTCATGATCGCTTCTTCCACCTTCATGCTGCATTTAATGATTACAGTTTCTAACACTAAGTTGAATAATGTAGTGGATATCCCTTTATAGTCTCAAGCCTTTTGCAACCGTAAATTAATCTGATATGTGACCCTGCCAAACAATTTCACACGTAGAGTTATTTAATGTCATTTTAACTAGCAGGATCAGTATCTTTGGTATAACCAAATGTTCCATTGCTCGATACATTTTGATTCTATCGACTCTATCATATGCTTGTCTAAAATCCACAAACAAAACACGCAGGGGAACTTGACCTTCATAACAAGTCGTTTGTATCTCCTTTAATGAGAAGATTTGATCTACAGTAGATCTGTCCTTTCTAAATCCGGCCTTATACTCATGTAGGATTCTTTCCGTGTAGCAATTTAGTTTATTTCTCAATATTCTTGCCAAGATTTTGTATACCGTGTCTAGAAAGGCTATACCTCTATAGTTGTCACACTTCAGTTTGTCTCCTTTTTTATGCAGAGGGCATTGGCGGGCCTCATACCACTCCGATGGCATAATTTCCTTTTCCCATACTTGCACTAGTAGCTGATATATTGTTCTTTGAGTTGTTCTCTACCATATTTGATCATTTCTATGCATACATCATTTTAAACTTTGAAAATAAGGCTATTATCGAGCACAAATTAATTAAATCTAGCCCAAGTACTTTCGCTTAAAATAGCATCTTCAGGGGCATTTCGTCAAAATGTAAACTATCCGACAAGCGTAGAATGTGGAAACATTAATAGTGACATAAAATTGTACAAAACACTACACTAAAACGAGGACAAACAGTTTAAAATTACTTAAAGATTCTACGCTACATTCTCTGTCAGTATCTGGAGGGACAATCAAATATATCATTTTGACCAGGACTTCTGTTATTTTTCATTTCTTGTATTGCTGTCACCACATCCTCCTCTGTAGGCTGCCTTTCAACTATCGCATCTTCTCCAACCGTCCAGTTGTTTACTGCTTCGTGATCCACCTCACCATTTAATAATTCTTCAAAATGTTTTTTCCATTCCGTCATTATTTCTGTCGGATTCTGACGAACTACAGTGGCTTTGGTAACCTTTTCCCATCTTTTTAATTTCTTGATAGAACGCCTCACCTCTTTGTCTTTAAACTTCTCTTCGATCTCTTTTAATTTCAACTCATTGTGGTATCTCTGTTTCCTTCTACACGGAGCTTTCAATCTTCCTCGAATTATTCTACATTCTTGTTTTTTACACTCTCTATTATCTGTTAATATTTGGTGTCGATCTTGTTCTTTTCCTTTGCTATCGCCTGACACTCTTCGTCAAACCAATCTTTGTTTGTACTTCTCTTGGAGTCGCACTTAACTATTTTCTCGATAGCTTCTCCTACGGCAAATTTAATTTGTTCCCAGGCTTGATCTGTCTATGAATTTTGGTCACTCGTTTTGGTCACTATGATTTGACACTCGTTGATACAGTTAACAAACAATTGTTTTTGATAAATTCGGTGATAACAATATGTAATAAACAAAATAAACAAAAGATTAAACGTCATTTTTTACTTATAAACAAGATATAAACATTCAAGATTGCTATTTGATTTTAAATACTAAAGGTAAATTATATGGAAAAGTAACACAATTTTACTGAACCAGCATAAAAAATTCTTTAAAATAAGAGTTTGTAAAATTATTTTTATAGAAGCAAAGTTCTGCGGCAGAATGATTTTTTCTTGAGAGATGGCTTGAAATAAATATTTTATGGCTTCCGGATTATACCGACATTGAAACATTCAGTGGTTAAGATCGTCATAACTGCCATTACATTCACATATATCAGTTTCGGAAAGTTTTATTTTATATAAGTAAGCATTTACTGTAGCATGTCCAAAAAGGCATCTAACGTACATAGTATAAATTTTCCGAGAGATGGGACTTCTGTCACTTGAAGGAGTAGATGGAAGAGTTGGATATATACTGCAGTATGTATTTTTGCTACTGTTAGTAAAGGATTGCCACTCAATTTCCCAATTATGTCTAACATATTTCTGCCTAGCTGAAACTATATCCCATTTGGGCAACTAGTTGTACTCTATACCCACTAAAGTAGCGTCTTTAGCCAAATAATCTACTTTTTTAGCTTACTTTTTTAATATTACCTAAAATATTATAGTGACCTTTAACCCACACAAAGTTAACAATTCTTTTTAGAGAAGTTAAGATTCTTAGCTTTTTAAGCGCATCTACAATTAGTCTGATGGTATATATGTATTTAGAAAAGTGTTTTAATGCGAGGAGGACTGACTGTGACTCAGATAAAATTATATATCGTTCGAAATATAATGGGCTATTAATTATCCAATCCAACGCCTTGAAAATGGCTATCAATTCAGCTGTGAATATTGAGCAATCTGATTTTAATTTGTACTGAAAATAATCTTGAATATTGTCTATGTAAATGGCACAGCCAACACCAGCAGGCGATTTTGAACCATCGGTATAAATTTTACAAGAATGGTTGGAGTCTTCCAGCTTGTTCTGTACTACTAAATCTTCGTGAACAATTGAAATATATGAAGAAATTACTACAGTAGATTTATATTCATATAGTAAGTCATAATTGGAGCCAAATAATGGAATCCCTCCTTCATTAAATGAATATTGGGATAAATTAGGAAAAGCAACAGCTAGAGTTGGAGAGTTTTTATTTGCCCACCATTTGTTTGTTAAATTTTCGACAGAGAGTCAAGATATTTTTTGTAATACGCTGTTTTGATTATTAAACTGGGATTTAAGGATAAATTTTTCTGCCAAAAATAGACGTCTTAAATGTAAAGGTGGCTCGTTACATTCTACCAAAAGGGCTGGTGTGGGAGTAGATTTGAGAGCTCCTAGGACTAACCTTAAAGCTTTGTATTGTATTCGATCCAATTTAATCAACCGAGATTTTGTCTCTGATCCATAGAAAAAGCTTCCGTAGTCCAAAATTGATCTGGTATATGCTCTGTAAAATAATAAGTTAATTTTCGGGTCTGCTCCCCAATCGTATCGATTAACGGCCTTAAGGATATTAAGGCTTTTTCACATTGGTAATGCAATTATTAATATGCTCGTTCCAGGTTAATTTTGAATCCAAGGTAACACCTAGGTATCTAAAACTGTTATATACAGGAATTTCCAGCTGGGAGAATTTTAACGTACTAACTTTTGGTAACCTGTGTCTCGAAACAAATACTACACCTGACTTCTTAGGCGAGATGTCAAGCCCATGACTATCAAAATACTTTTTGCAATAGGACATATTCACTTTAAGGGCATTAACACATTGTTGAAAAGTTTTTTTCTCAACATAGAAACAGAAGTCATCAGCATATTGTAAAATGTTACACTGCATTCCTATAGTATGTAAGTTGAATTAATACAAGTTAAATAATAAGTGGCTAAGAACTGAGCCATGAGGTAACCCTTTGTTAACTGTCCTTGGACCAATCAGTGAATTATTTAAACAAATATGAACTTGTCTATTTGTAAATAGATTGACTAGGATATAAGCACATTTACTAGGCACTCCTAATTTAACAAGTTGATCAAGCAGACGATCAAGAATAACGTTATCATACGCACCAGAAATGTCCACAAATAAGGCAGCTGTGTATTGGTTTTTCGAATAAGTTAACTGGATATCGGTTGCTAAATATGAAATGCAACCCATCGTTCCTTTCCCTCTACGAAACCCAAGCTGACCGTCTGGGTAAATGTTATTACTTTCCATCCACCATTCTAGTCGACTTTTCATGATTCGTTCAAATGTTTTCAATATACATGACATAAGAGATATGGGTCTTAGGACATTGGGATCATTAGCTTTTAGGATAGGTATTACAAGACACTGCTTTAAAGAATCGCAGTTATCACCTTTAATTAGAATATTGTTCAAAATATCACGGAGAAATTGAAGTGCTATTGTAGGCAAGTTATATATCATAAGATAATTGATACCATCAATCCCAGGGGAGGATCTCTTAGAAAACTTGATATTAGCAGTTAGTTCGTTAATACTAATAGGAGATGACAAAAAATGTGAATTAAATGTATCTTCAGTGGGATATATTGGAGAGGGAACATAGCAAGGAGCTATTTTATGGAACAAATTTTCAACGATATTTTCGTCGTGCACATACAGATTTTTATTTTTTTTTTAATTTTCTTAATTCTATCCCATATTTCAGTTAGATGAGTTTGTCTGTTTAGATTGAGACAGAAGTTGGCCCAACTATTTCTACATTTCTGTTTAAAGATTAGTTTACATTTAGCATTTATTTTTTGATATTCAACAAAGTTTGCCAGACACATATTTTGTTTGTACCTTTTGCATGCAATTTTTCTCTTATTCGATATCTCACGGCACTCCTCGTCCCACCATTTAGGTGATTTGAATGATATATTTGAGGATGATCTTTTGATCTGAATTTTGCAAGCTTTGTTCGCAGCATTCGTAATCTGTTCCATTAAAAATGTACACATACCGTTGGTATCGATGCAGTTTGGTGGCGTGGAAAATTATTTCTCTATTTCAGCTGTATATAAGGTCCAATTTGCTTCATTCATATACCATCTATATAATGGGAACGTGATTGCATCATCATTGTTATATTAAATATTGAGCGTAATACTGATTGGGTAATGATCTGATCCATACGTATCCTGACTAACAGACCAACCAAGTGTAGGACATACCTTAGATGAAGCAATTGTGAGATCTACTGCAGATTTAGCCTGGCCAGGAGGGGAAATCCTTGTGACAGATCCATCGTTTATAATAATCAAGTTTGAAAAATGATCTAAAGCATCCACCAAAACTGTGCCATCATGTGAGCATGAAGGTGAGCCCAACATGCTGTGATGGGCATTAAAGTCGCCTCCTATTATGCAATCATGTTTTATTTGACTAAATAAATTGATGTAGTCTTGAGATTTCCCTTTAACATCGGATGGTTTATATAGAGATACTATAGACAGTTTTTGGTTACCAAGAATGCTATTGATTCCACAAACTTCAATTTTTGGATTAAAATTATGATTAAATTGAATGACGTCGTATATAATTTTATGTGAAATGAAAATTGCTGCTCCCCCATAACCTTTATCTCTATTAACCGCAATGACGTTAAAGTTATTAAACTTAATGTCGTCAGTAGGCTTATACCATGTTTCAGAAATTATTGCAATATCAAACTTTTCCTTTATTAGAATTTGGTAAAAAAAATTTTTGTTAGCTTTAAGAGATGTAGCGTTCCACTGAATAATTTTAAGATTTTGTTTAAAGGACATCTTTGAATTTTTTTTGTTTTTTTAGGTTTTAAATATATTATCAACAATGTTTTTAATTTTATTTTCAAACTCTATTTCTTTAAAATTTAAACTACTATTTGATAATGGATTCTGTGAAAATTGGTGAAAAAACTTGTTAACATGGTAATTAATTGATGTTTAAGTGTTGAAAAATCATTTTGCGACACTTTTCCAAACTGGAAGGCCGGTCCTGCACAAAAGCTAGTATTATATTCTCGTCTAATGGGTGGAAAATTGGGAGAAGAATCACTAGTTTTTCTTTTTTTTTTTGGCAAGGGTTTAGGAGAAGATGGTTGATCATGTGTTGACCTAAAGTTTGATTTAGAAGAAGTATTAGGGAGAGGATGTTGTGCTGAAAAAGTTTTTAAAGCAGGAAATTCTATATTCGAATCAATTAATGGAGCAAATTTATTTTTTTGTATGAGGCTAGAATAGGCCGGATTGTTAATAATTTTTTCAGCTTCTTTGAAAGATATATTATTCAAATTAGACATAGCTTCTTTGACTCTAGTTTGCTTTTTAAATTCAGGACAGATTCATTCGCTTCGCACACAGATTCATTTTCCGACCCACAATTTCTACACCTTTTCTTTCCCCTACACTGTGAGCCGGAATGGCCATATCGGAGACAACGAAAACATTGCATAACTGGATTAATATAAGTTTCTACAGAGCATCTAACTTTGTTAATATAAATAAATTGAGGAATTGAGGAGAAGTTTTCCTTCAAACGTAACAATGATCATTTGACGAGAAACATGTTCCATATTGTTGTCTTTTTGGATAATTCTAGTCATGCGTTTTACTTTTTTGATAGGTACACTAGAACTAATCATTTGTAGGAGGGCCTCCTCGCTGTAGGAAGTATCTACAGATCGGACTAACCCGCGTTTTTCTATAAGATGACCAGGAATATATGCCAGTAAATTATTCTTTTCAAAGAATGGATCTTTAACTAACTTATTGGCAATACTGCCCGAATTTAGTTCGATTTTTATACGATTGCGACCAACCGTACTAATTTCAATAATATTTTTATCATACTCTTTTAGATTTATTAACTTTTCACCCAATTTCATTGGATGTAATCTCCCAATATTTAATTCTAACTGTTCAACAAAAACATAAAACGGTCCCAAATCGTTAGGTTTAAATCTATTTGTTAATTGATTTAATAAACGTTGTTTATCATTATACGAGTTTTTGTCGGATTTCAAGTTTTTGTCGAGTGTATCTGTACTAGATAATTCATTTAATTGATTATTTTTATTGTTTATACATGAACTCATATTAATATCTTCAGGTACAATGATATCCTCAACAAGAACGTTGACTCGACTATCTTTATTAAATTTACCATTCGGCGGCCCCTTGCCGCTGGTGGATGAGTTGTTTTCCCCGGACATTGGTCCGGGGCAGAAATATTCAAAAAATCAAAATTTACTTACAGTAGTTTTCCTTTTAAACACAAACTTAATATACTTATAACTAATAATGTGAACCAAATAACCTACAAACACCGATGTCACGTTGTATAGCATATGATAGACGACTTTACTAGCCAACAGTCGCAGTACGGTATTTATATTATATTTGTTGCTTCGCAAACTGCTACAGTAATAGTAAAAGTGGTTGCACTTTTTATCGACTTCCTCGTGAAGATCATAAAAAGCATCAAGGTGAACTGTGGATTACAGTAAGAGAACTGCAAAGTGCAGTTCTGCAGAACTTACAGAAAAACGCAAAATCAAACTGAACAAAAGAAACAACAACAATACACCATGGGTCAGAAAAGAAATAAAAGAGAAATGTAACGAGAAACGAGAGGCCTACACAAAGTACAAAACATCAAATACTCCAGAATACCGAAACAAAGCAGTTGGTCAGAAGAACAAAAAATGACACTGACAACAGTTTACAAAAAGGATGGAAAGCGACTTCTACGGTACACAAAAACACATATGGAGAAAAAGGTCCAATGGAAAGAAATGTCAGAATTGAGGGAATTCAATAACATACCAGCAAACGAATGCGAAAGATACCTGATGGAACTGTTTAAAGAAAAGGAAAGTAATAATCAACACAATAGCGGTACTGAATTAGGACATGAAATAGAAATCAAAAGTAGAAAAAGCCATAAATTCACTCAAAAATAGAAAGTCACCAGGACCAGACGGAATAACCAACGATCTTCTAAAACACGGAGGAGAAAGTATAACCCTATGAGATGACAAACTTATACACAAACAAATATTGCACTGCACGATACCAGACGCATGGAGAGGCAGCATAATAATACCAATTTTCAAAAAAGGAGATAAAGAAGACCCCAAAAATTATAGAGGTATAAATCTACTGAACACCGCACTTAAGCTTGCCATAACAGTCCTAACCAACATAATCAATAAACTAAAAACTTTATCAGACGAACAACAAGGATCTAGATCCAGAATATCCTGTGTAGACGCCGTATTTGTGGTAAGACAATTCACAGAAAAGTCTTTAAGTACAATAAACCAGCATATCTATGTTTTATAGACTTGACAAAAACTTTCGATCTCATTCAAGTCGAAGATGTCCTACACCTATTGTATAAAAGAAATATACTGATCAATAATATACAAACCATTGAAAACATCTACTTCCATAATCGAATACAGGCAAAAATAAATGGAAAACTAACACAGTGTATACCAGTACAAAGCGAAATCAGACAGGATGATTCGTTAAGCTACTTCTTTTTAATATAATAATGGACGAAATAATACAAGCAGTAGGGTAAAGTGTGCAAATCGCGGTCACCTAAGAAGAAAATTTAATATAAAAAAAAGTAAAACTCTGTGAATCAAATTTAAGTCGTCAATCCGTAATTTGGGGTTTTAACTTATTGCAAGATACATTTAATTTCAAAAATATAAAATTTTTGTCTTCGACAGAGACAAAACATAAAAAAGTATCTTTGACCGGTATTGTCACCATACATGGACAAAACCGGTCATGAGTGTGGGTAATGCCAGTCAATTTGTTTGTGTTATTATTAAAATAAAAATCAATATCTATTTAACATTTTTTTGTTATAAAACGATTAACGAATGTGGCTTAATGGGTCATAATTCAAGTAAATCAGTAAGAAAGGTGAAAAAATATTTTTTATTACAAAACAAACAAAAAATAACAAAAATATGTGTTTTAATGTAAAAAATAGTTGACAGTCATCGCAAGTATAACTCTCTGCAGAATCCCATCCACTGCACTCTGAATAAGCCCATCGTGAGCAAACGGTAAATATATACCACAATTCATTGTTTTTGCCAAACTCGTTGTAAACCAGGCATCTATCTTCGTATGCATCGTCACTGTTATCACATGATATATCAATATCCGATTCCAAAGAACTAGAATCAAACACCTTTTTCTTGTAATGCCAATTACAAGAAAAAGTTGTTTTATTACAAGAAAAATTATCTTGTAAACCCAAATGCTAATTTTCTCCGTTCTATTGCTGTTACGCCATAAAAAATTAAGCTAAATATTTTTTTTGTGTGGCTATTTTAGCTTCTTGTTCGGCAGAAAATACTGATTTTCTACCTAATGAGACACCTTGAAGATTTTTATTTTTTATTCTTTCTTGCAATGTCGAAAAATGGATGGATTAATCCCTAAGGATTAATAGTATAGGGTATAAATTATAGCATGGGGGTAATACCGGTCAACTGACTGGCATTGCCTCCTGTTGGCATTTTTTTTCTTAGAATTTTTTACTCGTAAACATGTATTAAAATATTGATCTTTAAAAAAGGAATAGGCAGCTAACGTCATTATAATCAATTGTAACCAATTTTAAGATCTACAAGTGAATAAAAATGAATTAAGACCTTATATTACTCAGCATAAAAATAAGATCGAAAACACTGAAAACAGGTTAATAATATTTCTATGACAATGGTTTGCGCCAACTCAACGCTCGTCAGCAATCTGAATACAGAGTAGTGTAGCGACACGTTGGCAGTTATAGGAGGTTGCCAGATTGAATAGATTTCGCACAATCGGGATGACCGCCATTACCCACTGACCGGTATTTGCACAGTTTACCCTATGTTAAGGTCGTGGCGATAAAATGTGGAACAAAGAAAGCCAAATATTATGTTATGCAGACGACGCCGCATTAATCGCCGAGACAGAAGACGAGCTCCACAGATTAACACACATCTGCGATACAACAGCCAAGAAATACAATATGATAATATCAGCAGAAAAACCCAAATGTTTGACAACATCTAAATACCCACTATGATGTAAAATCGAAATTGATGGAAAAATAATAAAGCAGGAAGCAAGGTTTAAATATCTGCGAATATATATAACTAGTTACGTTGATGTTAAGGAAGAAGTACGACAACAAAGCTTAAAAGCAAGTACAGAAGCGGTATCCCTTAATGATTTTATCTGAAAGAACAAATACCTTAGACAAGACACAAAAACAAGAATCTATAAAGCAGCAATTAGACCTATATTAACATACACGTCGTAGACAAGACCTGACACATCTAAAACGAGAGGACTACTAGAAAAAACAGAGATAAAAATACTCCGACGAATATCAGGGATATTCCCTATCGACGAATATATCAAGTCTGTTGGATAGGGATAGAAGCGAAAACATAAGAAGAGCCATGCAATATGGAAGACATAAATAGATGGGTGACAAAACCGAAACAGGAGTGGAACGAACACATTCGTAGATTGGCAAAGGATAGGATAGTACGAGTAGCACGAGATAAGCCACCAAATAGACGAAGAAGTATTGGCAGACCAAGAAAAAGATTGTGCGATAATTTAAACAATATTTAGGAGGATAATATTAAAGACGAAACAGCCTTTAAAGCTTACATACAAGTAGGAAGAAAAAGAAGGAAATAGCGACTGAGCTCATGGGTGGCTAGAAAAGCGACGTCGGCGCATTGCGACGCGAAGGAAGGAGTCGTCCACATTAAACGGGAGAGGTGCACATCCCGATGATGTTTAGTCTAGATATCTTTTTCCCTCAATATGAGCAAAAAGCTCTAACAAATCTTCTTAGGTGGCCCGGGAGTTGATGGAACAAATTCACCGTTATATAAATAAAAGCTATTGTAATGCGTGTACATCGGCCTTTTAAGACGCGATCATTTCCATAAATAATTAAAAAATTTGATATTTTAAAGTGTTTTCTCTGTTTTCAAGGCAATTAACAATAAGTGCATTTCTTTGAACTTAAAAACAGATGACCATTTGCGTTAGCCGGTTTGAAACTAAAAATTTAAAAGAATATACTGTAACCTTTTCAAGTAAATAAGTAATTAAAATATGTAATTAAATAATATAATATTATAATGCAGTAATGAAAATATTGTATTTTGAGAACGATTTCCGAAGTGGAAATTGAAACGTCAATAAACGTATTTTTACCTTTAATTGTGGTTTATTCCCATTTAAATAGTAATTAATGAAAATATTAATGCAAAATATGTAAATAATTATTAAATACTTTCCCAAACGATAATAGAAGTACCTTTTCCTTGATTGCTATATTAATTTATATTTTTATGTTTTTTTAGGATAGGAGCACCTTTTGTTTGATTGCCGGTGTTGCAGTGGGTTTTACGGTAGCTTTTGTAGTACTAGCACCTAGTACTATCTACAAAGACGACCATTATGGAAAAAAATTAAGACAGGTTAGTAAATTTGTGTGTAGCTGAAGTAGCATTTTGTATACCTTGATGGTATACAATCATTGCGGTGTATGACATCGCAATCGCGACATAACACAGGAACCTCGATATAGCTGTAAGAAGTTTACAGACGATGTCTGTAGAAGAATGGAGTATCCAATAAAACATAGCAATAAATCCACAGAAGACCCAAGCGGTTATCTTCAAAAAGAGAAGAAATAACCCAGAAGAACTAACAGTGCAAGAGATACTCATCGAATGACAAAACGAAGCTTAATACCTAGGAGTCATAATGGACCAAGGTCCAACATTCACTTTTAGAAATTTCTGTCAGTGATTATCTTGAGGCTCAACCGATTCGTCTTATAACAGACATTGCGCTGTAGTCTCAATTGTATGTAATGGTGTGAAGAATGTAATGCAAGTGGAAAATGGTATATCAAGTAAAATATCATAGAAAAAATTGTAAAATTTAACAATTTTATATATCGAAAACAAAATAGCTCAAAAATATTCATATTTTAAAGTAAATTTGATATTTAAATCCATCTAGGTAATAACTATACACGTTATGGGACAAATCTGCAAAATAAATATATTTTGTTTTTAATTATTATTGTTAATATTTATTAACTTTATATGAATTTTTTATAGGTAATCCATGGTCACGAACATACCGGAGAACATCATCACGATTTCCACAATGAAGATGAAATGAGTGATGTTGAACTTGTAGGGGAGGTAGGGGAACACGGAGAAAATGATACTTTTCATCGAATGACAGATTCGTCCCTAGCAGAATCTCTTAAGAAAAAGGTAAAGCAATTTTTGAAGCAAAGCTTATATACTAGCCTTGTATGACTTTTTTTCTATACAGTAAAATGCTGACTCGAAAGTCACAGAACTAGCATCACGAGATGGTGTAGTTACGGGTAGCCTCATAGAATAGCGGTTCTTGACGTTTTTACTTTTTATTTGACTGCACCTCCAAAATATATAATGCATATTTATGCTTCAACCTTATCAATAATATCAAAGTAAGTTGTATGTTTGCCTTGTAAACTTAAATTCAAATCCTGTTAAATGTATCACTGAGATATGCTAAGTGGCACAACCAAATTTGGTCAGTTAACTTTTTCAGTCCAAGATTTTGTTTAGCTAGTAATATTTGAACCTTCGAACTAAGCTTAAATATTCAAGATAGCACTATTCCTCTTAAAAACTACCTAAAACCTATATGCAGAAGTAAACTATTGTGAATACTTCCCATTTCCGAACACAAAAGCCAAAATAGTCTTTAATTCAAATCTCTTGGCTTAATAAAATTTACTGATTGCCTAGTGGTTCAAGACGTGCCTCAGTTCTTCTGGCATCTCTTTATCTGCCAAAGCTTGTCTGTGTATGTTACAGTAAATAGATATACATTCCATTGTGACTGCTTTAATTTTTGTTACAACGCCTCCATGTTTTCCTATCGTTGCACGTGCACCATCTGAACATACTCCCACGAACCTCATCCAATCCAAACTATGTTTTGTAATAGAATTCAATTGGTTGGTGGCCTTTTTCCCCAAAACATAAATTACGATGTCTTTAGTTGCTGGTAGCTAAATAGCTTCGGTAGCAATTTATATGGTAACTGATTTTTTAAGATTTAAGTTTTAATCAACGTTTGTTACCTTGCTTGACGTACATGGTAAATCACTTGCTTCTTAAACAAATCATTCTTCTACACCTTCTACGGGTCTATTTAACCATGCATCTACTGCTTTATAATCAGAATAATAAGGTATGCAGCTAGCGTAAGCTTACTTATGTATACAACTACTTAAATAACAAGTCAAATACCTACTAAACCCACTAAAGGTGATTGGCGATTACTTTGTGATTTCTCAATCAGTATTGCCGGCGTGACCGGAATTTCGACTATGCTCCCATATTCAGTTTTATAGTTCTTTTTCTTCGCGTGCCATATCAAAACTATCCGACTTTGGCGATCACCATTGCGAAGGCTTCTCGATCTTCTGCAATATGAAATAATTGTCCTGCATTTGGTATCTGAGTCCATTCACGAATGTTTTTTAACCAAGAAACTTGTTTTTTTCCTACGGCCCTCTATTTTGCCTTTAAGGATCAGTTGTAAAATTTTATATCGACTTCCCCTTACTATATGTCTCAGACATTTTTCGATGTTTAACAGTCTCTAGCAGTTCTCTGTCTTTGTTGATGCTCCTTAATACTTCTTCATTAGTTTTTCTTGCTGTCCAAGGTATCTTCAGCATTCGTCTATGAACCCAACCAAAGTTTCATAGTTACGTACTGAATTTGTAACATAAAATACCATTTTAATTTTTTTTTGTATTATTTTATGCGGTGCTGATTTTGGCTGTGTTTTACATGATATGTACCACCAGTGGTATATATACCAAAGGTTGAGAACCCCTATCCTAATATTATATTTTGATGCATATCTTAAGCAGATCTTAAAATATCTCTTATTTTAGGTACGAATATTATGTTGGATTATGACTGGACCAAGCAACCATGAGAAAAAAGCAAAACATGTAAAGGCAACATGGGGAAAGAGATGTAATATTTTATTATTCATGAGTTCAAAAGCAGGTAACGTAAATATTATCAAAAGTATGTTATTTTTCCCCTGGGTTCATCTGATTCTAAAGATATCCGTTATCACTAAAGCTGAAGCTCATTGTGTTGGTGCTTATTGTTGTTTTCTACACGCAGTCTAGAATTTTTGTATCCTGAAGAAGTTTGGGCAGGTCTTTTGCTTGGTGTGTCCAAAATAGAACAGAGTCTTTTTTTGGTTGCTTGTATAGTTCTTGTATTCTGTAGTTTAGAGTTTTGCAGTCGCATAACACATGTTTACAGTTTCCGGTTCCTAATCACCGGATATGCAGTTAAGGTCTCCATTGAAAATGGTCTTATTTAGGCTTTTATTTAGGAATTCTCTTAGGGGTGCATGCCTGGTCAATATTGCTGTTACTGTTCTCAGTTTGTTCGTATCCATATAAAACAGTTCCTCTGTTCTTTTTGTACATTGTCCACTAATGAAAATTGTTTCATGCAATTGTTTCATGTTTCATGCAATCATCTTTTGCAAGTTGATCTGTTTTTTATTGTTTTTTTATGCCCTGATGTCCTGGTACTCATACAAACTCAACTTTGTTCCGGTCTCCCAATTCATTCAGTTTACATTGTAAACTCAACGAAAACGTGTATCTAAAATTCCAGAACCACTTAAGATAATTATAGCTGACCCTATAATACAACAAAAACCAGTTTCAGATTATTATTTTCGACAACGAAAGGTTTTACAGATTTCCGGTAAGCCCGCATCAGATATACGGTTCTTGCGGGTAATGCAAAAATGAATCAGTAAATTTATATTGTAATTAGAGAAAAACAAAATATATTTAAAAATTAGAATGTACCTATACAGGGTGTCCAGAAACTCTCCTGGCAAACGAAAACCGGAGATTCCTTGGATAATTTTTAGACAATTTAACCCAATTTTCCTAGTCCGAAAATGCTTCCTAATGGAGCTAAAGCTTGGAAGATGGCGCACTGTAAGTAGTTTTTTTTAATAACTCTCTAAAATATACTTGTAGCAGTGCTTGTACCTTTGTCAAATGAACAGATATAAATTTTCGTTGAGTAAGATATTTCTTGAGAAAGATTTTGAAATTCTGGGATTCATGACGGTTAGTCTTCGAATGCTAATTTCCAATTTTTTCTCAATTTCCGTTAAAGTTACATCTTGATGTGCTGTTACATCATTATGTCGCTCTATTTCATTATAACTTGGGAACACTGAACTGTTTCATTTCTCTTAGTCGGAAAAGTTTTCAGCGTATCGGCTTTACTGCTCAAGCGTTATACTTTATTTAGCAATAAACAAAATGTATATTAGCGTATTCCTCATTAGTAAAAACCATTTTTTTAATTGAAATTATTGTGTTTGAATGTCACAAAGTAAAAACTAAAAGAGAAACTTCTTTCTACTACTAAGTAGAAAAAAATAAAAAGAGAAAACTAAAAGAAAACTAAAAATGAAATTTAACTTTCATGGCAAAAAACGAAAAATTTTCAAATCGATTTTTCTCGAAAACGGTGTATCCTACCAACTTTAAATAATAGTACCTTTTAATACTAGAATACCTGAAAATCTAAGAAACTAGTATCACGAATTCTTAAAAGTTAAAAACCAAAAGAATATGCGTTAAAATAACCGTTGACCTACCTAAATCGGACACTTGAACCGGGACTAGAAATTGGCAATTAATGGAATTGATTTAACTCTAGATGATAAATAATGGTACCTGTTTTTATTTTTCTTTATATGTAGAAGAGTTCTGAGATCTTCAAAGAGCTCTAACTCCCTTAGGAAGCATTTTTGGACTATGTAAATTGAGTTAATTGTTTTAAAATTATCTGAAGAATCTCCGGTCTTCGTTTGTCAGAAGAATTTCTGGATACCCTGCATACAATGCGTCATTATCTTAGATTTTAATTATCTAATACATAAAATTTACTTATTCATTCCCACGGTGCCTTACAGAGAGACTTAGACCAGTCTATTCGAAGTGTCTTCAGCGTGTACTCCATCTTTGGTGGATACACAATCTTTCTTACATGGAAAATAAATTTGGGAGCCGAGACCAGACTTGCCGAGAGTCGATCATTGTCTCGTTGTTTTTTTCTGTTTGTTGGTTTTCTTTGTTGATGATTTTGTTGTCCTGTTTTAAGGGGGACACCTCTTTAGGACGTGGTTTGTTTTTATTGGTGTCGACCTGTGTCGCTGCATTGTGCTCACTGGTGGTACGCCTCGGTGGCTGTAGTCCTGCGGAGGAGGTGGTATCCAGGGTGGTCAGAGGTGAAAGGGATATTGAGCTAAAATGGTCCTTTTCAGAATTTTATTAGTAAAAATTATTTGGTTATTATTGAATTTAATTTAAATATGACCGAATTTAATTAGAAAATTTAATTATATAAAATTTATGAATTACGGTGAGGGCAGCTGTGTGTAGTCTCGACAATAGACAGGTATAATTATGCAATGGGATCGGGAAACCACAAAAACCGATCCCTCCCTGTTATAGCAAGCTCGAAGTGAGTAATTTAATAATTACGGCGATAATAGAGTGGAAATGCCTCCAGGATATCAATGTATTTATCAGGAAGTTCGTTGCTTGCAAGAGTCAGCAATTTAGTGGGTTGGAATGGGAGTTTAGGTGTCTGTTGAATACATTGCTGAAGGATGAGCAGGTAGTTTTGATGATATTTTGAAGTTTTGGCCATGGATGGTTTTGATTGTAAAAATCCTGCTCAAAGAAGAGAGCCTCTCATTTATAGGGTTGGATATTCGACAGTTGATGATTAAGGGCGGAGAGGTAGGGTTGTTGTGCGAGGCGACGATTGAACATGATATAAAGATTAGACCTATAATAAATCACCGGCCTGATGAATGTTTTGTACGTGTGAGTGGGTGTCCGTCCGAACTTACCACAGAAGACATTGAGTAGACCAACTCTTCTCCTTATCCTGTTAGAGGCTGCAGCCAGATCGGCCCCCCAGCTTAGTGTTTCTGTACACAACACACCGAGGTACTCAATCTGGTTACATATGTATGTTTGTGAGTTGATGTCGGTTGCCCCAGAGTCTGAGGTCGATTTTTCTGGCTACAGTGTATGCAGTGAATCTGTTAAAATTGAGGTGTCTAAAGAGAATCATTTGAGTTTTATTAAGAGGTGAGGTGTTACTGTCCATCTTCCACACCACCTATCGACCAGGTTAAGGTGATTTTGAGCTAATCTAAGTAGTGCATCTGCGTCTCGAGATGTTGTTACGAGAGCAGTGTCATCTGCGTAGAGTAAAGTGAGGGTACGAGTGTCTTGTGGGTTAGGGAAATCTCTATTATATATGGTGTAGAGTACAGGTCCCATCACGGAACCTTGTGGAACTACTGTTGTGGGAGTAAAAGAGGCCAAGAAATGACCTCGCATCTTTACCGTGATTTTACGTTGAGTAACATATGAATGGATGGAAGTCTAACTAATGAAAATGGAAGGTCGATGTTTACCGAGAGTTGAAAATGTCGCATATTTATGTTTCTATATGGCATTTTCAGATCACTCAGCCAATAGAAAAAATCGAAGATATTTTAAGGTGGGGCGAATGCGCATCGTGGTGTGTATTAGTCCATGACTAAGGCCCCAGATGACATTTGTATTCCTCTTCTTACATAATAATATACCATAATATTTTTTTCTTTGAGTTATTTTATTTACATTCTCTAATCTGTTGTTTTAGATGAAAATCTACCGGCAATACCATTGAACGTAAGTGAAGGAAGAAATAATCTGTGGGCTAAAACCAAAGCTGCTTTTAAATATGTTTACGATAACCACATAAATGACGCTGATTGGTTTATGAAAGCCGACGATGATACGTAAGTTATATCTTATATTCCCCTTTCGGATTATATGCTAGATTGTTGCATCGATCATAGAAAAATCAACAACATATTTAACAGAAATATAGATATTGTTAAATTTTAAAATGCCACCAAATAAATAAAATATTAAAATATTATTTATGTTAATAGCATTGCCGGCTTTGTAAAAGTATTTTACGTAACGTGCAATCGTTTATTATGTGAAAGTTGAAAAATTCAGGGTTGATTAGGTATCTTTGAAATGTCTCACATTTGTTGCCAAAAATTAAAATCGCAAATTCATGGAAATTCCATAGTGACCAGGTAATGGAGATGTCTTCTTCTTCTTCACTGGTTTTACAACTCGGGATGAGTCTTCGCCGCATCCACTATTGCCCTCCACCCTCTACGATCTTGCGCTTCTATTTCCCATTGTTGTACCCCAATTCTAGATATATCGGCGCAACATCATCCTTCCATCTTTTTCTCGGTCGGCCTACTGATCTTCTACCATCTGGTCTTTCAAAAAACGCTGTCTGTAACACTCTGTTATCTTCGGATCGTATCACGTGACCTGCCCATCTTATTTGGTTTGCCTTGATATGTCCATTTTCCAGTTCCATACAGAGTCACCAATTCAGCATTGTGGCGTCTTCTTCTCCTCATGTTAATCCTCTGTTAATTTTTCTCTTTGAGGGCCAAATATTATTCTGAGAACCTTTCTTTCAAATACTAGAAACTTATTGATTTCCGCTGGTTGAGAGTCCATGTTTCACTGCCATATGTAATAATTGGGCGAATAATCGACTTGTACAGTGTTAATTTAGATTTTTTTTAACAGCTTCGATCTTAATAATTTTGAAAGGGAGTATAATGCTCTATTTCCCGCAGCTACCCTTGCTGAGACCTCTTTTTTTATGTGGTTGTCAGCTGTGATTATCACCCCCAGGTATTTAAACTCCTTTACTACTTCGAAGTTGTGATCATTAATACTGATGTTCTGCCTAACTCTTGGTCTTGGATTTTTAGTTACTACCATGTACTTCGTCTTTTCTTTATATATCCGGAGACCCAGACTAGCTGTTTCCTCATCGAACTGTGAAAACACCTCTCTCACGTCTCTTGTAGAATTCGTGACTACATCTATATCATCAGCAAAGGCCAGGAACAGTTTTGATCCTTGATCGGCAAATCCTCCTGTCAGTGGCAACGTTTATTTATTTAACACTTTTATATAATCTGACTTTAATTGCGGCAAAATTCGAAAATTAGATAAGAAAGCTGAATTCTTCATATTTAAAATGCTTCTTGATTTCTAAGTGTCGATTGGATACTGATCAAAATATATCGAATTTTTACCGTCTAATTGATACAAATCGCTTTGTAGCAGGGTCGCTTAAAGCCATGTTTTTGAGAAAACGGTTTATTTTACATAAAAAGTACTAATAAATATTCTTGTTCTAAATTTTATCAGCTACATTTTTTTTAGAAATATTTTTTTCTACGATGCACCAATTATTGGTAAATCGATTTTTATCATTTTTCCCCTACGAGGGCGGCTGGTTTTAGGGGGAAGCCGGAGGGTAAGAATAATAAACTTTTTTGTATATTTTTGGGGTCCCAAAATTAACATTCTCAAATAAATTCAGCTTGTTCGTATGATTTTTAGAGGTTCAGTGGCATTTTCATCTCTGAAGACTGGAGTATAAATAAATTTATTTATTTATAAAAAAACGAAAGCATCACCGGCATTTGGTAATGTGTTTTTTAGATTGCACTGTTCGAATTACGTTGGATTAAAAAAAAATAAAAAAATTGCTTTATTGCAAGCGGAGAGAATACATTATTTTACGTATACCGATTTTGATATTTGAAATTGAATTTGTTTTAACCTATTTTTTTGTTGCTATCATCAAGTCCTCGTAGACACTTTGTCTCAAGACCAGCAACTTCATACGTCGCCATGTAACCAAATCCACTGGTAATTTTAACATAATGCCAAATAATGTAAACTAAATTTAAACAGATAACTTTTAGCGCTAGGACGTGAGAGCTTACATGAAGAGTCAAATGATAATGGGTTGAGACTAATAAACTTTGCAAGTACTAAAAACATGATAGTAGGAGGAACAAGATTTCCCCATAAAATGATACACAAAGGAACATGGAAATCCCCTGATAACGAAACCATTAACCAGATAGATCACATCCTGATAGATGCAAGGCACTCTTCCGATCTCATAGACGTCAGAAGCTACCTAGGCCCAAACATTGACAGTGACCACTTTCTTGTAATTGCAAAAATCAGAGGAAGAATATCAAACCTAAAGAAAGATAAACACACGAAACAAGACAGAATTAATGTTGATAATCTGCGCATTGAAACCGTTGCGAGAGAGTATAGGAGACAAATGGACGAGGAAATGGAGAGCCTGGAGGTGGGGGAAAATGTAGAGGAACTGTGGACAAAATGTAAAAACATAATAACTGAGAAAGCAACAAAAATAATGGGGAAAACCAAACCAGTTAAAGAAAAAGAATGGTTTGACAAGGAGTGCCAAGAAGCAATAGATAACAAAAACAGGGCATACCTAAAGACAAATCAAGCTGGATGTACAAAAAGAGTAAAGGAAGAATACCGGACACTAAGAAGAGAAGAAAAACGATTACATAGAAGAAAAAAAAGACAATTTGAGCAAAAGCAATTGGAAAGCACAGAATGGCTAAGAAATCAAAATGAAACTCGAAAGTTCTACAGAAATCTAAACAAAATGCGCAAAGAGTTTAAGCCAAGAATAAGGAGCTGTAAGGATGTAGAAGGAAATATCCTAAATGATACGGCCTCAATCCTAAACAGATGGGTTGAATTTTTCGATGCAAAATTTAATGGCCATCATATCGAAGAAGCAGACAACACCCTAGCAAATCGAAATGATTGGAATCCTTTCAACCCAAACGAAAGACCACCTACCATCGAAAACGTTGCCCAAGCCATTAAAAAGCTTAAAAATAATAAATCACCAGGAGTTGATCAAATTTGCAGTAGGCTCTACAAGAATGGTGGCGATGCCCTACTACACACACTGTATAAGCTTTTACTTCTTGTTTGGCATAATGAGACCATGCCTTGTGAATGGTCTCAAGGCGTGATATGCCCGTTACATAAAAAAGGTGACCAGCTCTAGTGTGACAACTATAGAGGTATAACCCTGTTAACAACTGCTTACAAAATACTAGCAATTATTCTCTACGAAAGGTTGCAAGTTTACACAGTGGGCATAGTTGGTAAATATCAAGTTGGATTAACTCCAGAAAAATCAACAATTGACCAGATTCATTCAATAAGACAGATTCTCGAGAAAACATTAGAATTCAATATTGAAACCCATCACCTATTCGTCGACTTCAAGGCCGCATACGACAGTGTCAAGAGAACAGTGCTATACCAATTAATGCATGAGTTTGGTATACCAGAGAAACTTATCCGACTAACGAGAATGGCAATGTCTAACTTAGAAGCCACTGTTAGAATACAGGGAGAGAGTTCTAGATCCTTTGAGATAAAGGATGGACTCAGACAAGGAGATGCTCTGGAGAATTATGGATGGCGGTACTATTTACAATAGATCGATACAAGTCTTAGCATATGCTGATGACATTGACATAGTAGGCCGTAGCAAGCGAGATGTTGAGCAATATCTTCTAGAATTGGAAACAGCGGCGAAACAGGTCGGTCTAGTCATCAACGAAGACAAAACCAAGTACATGTTGGTTATAAAGGATCCGATAGCAAATGAGGAACGAGAAACAGTCTTTGGAAGTCATACCTTTGGACGTGTTGACAACTTCACATACCTTGGGTCGCTATTGACTGCTACCAATAAAACAAGCGAAGAAATCAAAAGACGAATAAATCTTACAAATAGGGCATACTATGGACTCCAAAAGCATTTCCACTCAAGAAACATTCAAAGAAGAACTAAAATTATTATATACAAAACATTGCTGAGGCCGGTCCTCACATATGAAGCAGAAACATGGACACTAACGCAGAAAGATGAAAGACTTTTGGGAATATTTGAGCGTAAAATACTCCGCAAAATATTTGGAGCTGTAAACGACCAAGGGCAGTGGCGCAGAAGATATAATTTTGAATTGTATCAGCTCTTTGATGAGCCAGATGTCATAACGTTCATTAAAACACAGCGACTAAGATGGGCTGGACACATAATATAAATGCCAGAAAATACCATTGCTAAAAAGCTAACCACAGGAACACCTGTAGGAAAAAGAATTAAAGGCCGACCGCGAATTAGGTGGTTAGATGAAGTAGAAACCGACTTACGAATATTAAAAATCAGAAGATGGCAACATGTTGCCAAAAACCGAACAGAATGGCGACGAATCTTAGAGCAGACCAAGATCCACAGAGGATTGTCGAGCCAAAGATGATGATGATGAACTTTTAGCGGTTTTTACCCAGATATTTAGTGGCTCAATACATGTACACCTAGACACATGATGGAACATAGATATCCAAAACGTTTTGTGATATAGCTCGATTGGGTTTTTGAATTATATACCTTTTATAAAGGATTTTTAATAAAATGTTTTTTGTGATACATGGTATACAGCCAACTACAGGAACTTAGATTCCTTGTGGATTATATTTTTTTTTGTTTTTTTTTCATGCGCAATGACGATGGTTTTTATTACTTTAATATATATATATATATATATATATATTATAAATAATTTGAAGATAAAATATGAAAATTTTTATCGAGAAATAGCTCCGAAAGATAAAGGTAATGGTTTAAAGATTATCATCCCATTATAAGTATCTTCATCGCAAATACCGATCAACTTTGACCACTTGTATCTCAGGAACCACTTTCTTCTATAAGAGTCGTCTTTCCGAGTCTTTTTCAACGCCGTTTCCTGAATGTAATTTAAACTAATAGTTTCCCATCTAAACATAATAGAGCTAATAGTTATTAATTTCATCAAAAATCTATACTACAATCAAGCAGCGGTCGTAAGGGTGAAATATAGTGGAGATAAACCAAGTAGAAATTCAAAGAGGAGTCAGAGAGGGTTGTGTGCTATCGCCACAATTATTTAATGTATACTCCCAACTAATATTGCGGGAGGCACTATAGAAACGAACTGAAGGTGTAGGGATTGGAGGAAACATCATTATTAACATAAGATTTGCAGACGATACCGAAATCATGGCAGAATATATTCAAGATTTACAAATTCTTTTACAAATTGACTCTGATTGTACACCACATCGTCTTCTGGTCGATACTCTTCATCTTCTTTCGGTTCATAAGGATCTAACTCGGATTCATAGTCTAGAAAAAAACGGGAATATAACCATAAAATTAAAGCTGAGATTATTGATTTTGTTCTTACCCTCTTTGCTACTACTAGCCATCTCCAAAAATACAAGGTAATAAATATATTTTGGTTTATATAAAGTACATCAACAATTCTGTAAACAAAAACTTTGTAGACACACAATGTCAATGAAAAACGCACTAGCCGCAACGAGTACGTTGAACAGTGTGTGCTATAAAATGTTGAGTGCCCAAACGGTAAAAGCAATATTATACCCGCAACTATGCAAAAATTGTTAAGTAGGTATATCTACCAATTAATAGATGACACCAGAAGTAACTAAACACGCTTATATCGTTTTTGCTATGAAAGAACATACACTCTAGTATTATTTTCTACCCTTAACTCAAAAATTTTTAAAATGCCAGTTATATCCTTTTTGCACTAACCCCTTCAATTAATACAACGACAGTATAGAAGCTCCGCTTCAAAAAACCTGTAGGAAAAATTCTCTATTAAACTTACGGATGACTAATTTTTTCAGGTATGTGATTGTGGAAAATCTGCGATATATGTTGCTACCATTAAGTCCCGATACGCCAATTTACTATGGATGTCGATTTAAGCCGTACGTTGCACAAGGATACATGAGCGGAGGAGCAGGTTATATACTAAGTAAAGAAGCATTAAAAAGATTTATTGAGGTAATATAATAGAATATACTAGTCCCTTCTGTTCCTTCCCTGAGAGTGTGTCTGAATTGCTTGCTGGATTTTCATTACAACCAATAATTGTGACTTAATTCCATACAAACATAATATTTTTGTTCATTTTCATGTTATTTTTACTTTTTGATGTTACTTTTTTGGATTTGTAGCTTCGAGTTTTTCTGTTTCTTTTCTGTTTTTATTTGTATTCCGAGCCATTTACCATCAGTTTACATCTTTTTATTTAGATTTTTCTTCCTGTCATTTTTCCTTATTTTTCTTACGCTCTTTTATAATCGTATCATAATTTATGTAGATCTTTTCTTTCTTAAATTCTCTTATCTTGTATTTATTTCCTTTTTTCTTCGTGTTAGATTTGTACCAAGCAGGTTTTTCCTTCTAATATATAATGTGTACCTTCTAATATATAATGTATAATGTATAAATGAAAGGCAGATATCGAGCATAATTTTATTAATTTAATATTACCCAAGTACTTTCGCTTTCTAAAGCATCATCAGGGGCATCTGAAATAAGCCAAGAAACGTTTTTTTTAATAAAGAAATTGATTAACTTCGATAAAAAACTCGAAGTTAATGGATGATAAAAGTTTTTTTGTGATTAACGTTTTAGACTTACTTCATCAATTTTGGGCTATCCAACAGGCACAGAATGTAATAAACATAACATTAAACACAAAATTGTACAAACACTACACTAAACAAGGACAAACAGTTTAAAATTATTTAAAATTAGTCGAAGCTACGTTCTTGTCGGCAACAGGAGAGATAATGGTATTAACGGAAATATTAAGGTGACATGTGACATATGACAGCTTGGATGGGCAGTCACAATGATAGAAATGTGATTTGCACATATTAAAATTCTATGTAAGTAAACATTGACCAAAGGTCGAACTTACACTACTTATAGGAAATCAATGAAATCAATCAATCAATCAATCAGATGAAATATGACATATAGACTATTTTAATTTTAACTAGATTTAGTTACTTAGTAACTTACAATTTAAATTAATTGTATGAGATCTGGATTATGCAATCTAGTTAAAATTCAAATATTCTATATGCCATACTTCATCAGTTGATTTCCTATAGTAGTGTCAGTTGGACCTTTGGTTAATGCTCACTTACATAGAATTTTAATATGTGCAGAACACATTTCTTTTTATCATAGTTTTTTTTTTATCGAAGTTAATAAATTTCTTCATTTAACAAAAACGTTTCTTGGTTTATTTCAGATGCCCCTGATTATGCTTTACAAAGCGAAAGTACTTGGGCAAGATTGAATTAATAAAATTGTTCTCGATATCTGCCTTTCATTTTATCAAAGTTCATTTATTCCAGCTTACTTACTTACTTAGGACTTTGTTAGGACAAAGGTTCCAAGATGTGGCTGACCAATTGGAAACACTTTCCACTGAAGCCAATAAAATAGGTTTGAAAATCAATATTGGTAAAACCAAATCCATGAGAATAAATGCAAGAAACAACACGCTATTCACCATTAATAACATGCAGATTGAAAATGTGGAAAACTTTACGTATCTTGGAAGTGTCATAACAGAAAGCGGAGGTACAGAAGACGATATTCGTATGAGGATACGAAAAGCGCAACAAGCTTTCAGCATGCTCAACCCTGTTTGGAGGTCTGGAGAATACACTACGAGGACAAAGATCCGCATATTCCAGTCAAATGTCATGTCTGTACTACTTTACGGATGTGAAACCTGGAAAGCGACAAAAACCCTTACAGACAAACTGCAGGTCTTTGTTAATAAATGTCTACGAAGAATTGTTCGTATTTTCTGGCCTAACATCATCAGAAACGAAGACTTACTACACCTGACCAAACAAAAGAGGGTAGTAAATGAAATAAAGTCCAGAAAGTGGGGTTGGATCGGTCACACACTCCGAAAAAATAACTCCAGTATTGCAAAGACTGCCCTAGAGTGGAATCCCCAAGGAAAACGAAAAAAAGGTCGCCCAGTACAAACTTGGAGAAGATCCATCATGGACGAGATAAGAAAACAAGGAAAGTCTTGGAATGAGGTGAAGGCCTTAGCGCAAAATAGAACCCGATGGCGCGTTTTCACTGAAGCTCTATGCTCCACTTAGGAGTTCAAGAACCTTATATATATATATATATATATATATATATATATATATATATATATATATATATATACTTACTTACTTACTTACTCCGTGGCGTTACAACCCTTCGTGGGTTTTAGCCAACTCGACAACATGTCTCCACAGTTTTTTGTCTTGAGCAATCTCCAACCAATTCTCCACGCCCATAATTGCTTAGGTCTCCTGCTATATTTTCTCGCCACCGGAGACGAGGAAGTCGGCGTGGTCTCGTTCCAGTTGGAACTTCCTCCCACACGAGTCTTACCGTTCGTTCGTCATTTATTCGTAAATTTATTCCAGCATTCAACCTTATATCAAAGTATTATTTTGTCAATTCTTAATGGATACTATTTATATTATTTTCCTAGTAATTTTTTAGATTACTTTTAACATTTTAGAAAGCATTGCCAGATAAAGAGAAGTGTAGACAAGACAATGAGGGTGCAGAAGATGTAGAAATGGGAAAGTGTTTACAAGCAGCCGACGTAGCTGCAGGTGATGGTCGAGATCCTGAACTTAGAGGAAGATTTTTCCCTTTTGCCCCCAGCCATCACTTAATTCCTGGACATGTCGATAAAAATTTTTGGTACTGGCAATATATTTATTATAATGAAACTCAGGTAAATATCATCGTTTGAACTATTTTTGAATATTATTACAAATTATTAATACGAAATGTGCAAAAGATTAAATCTTTTAGAAAAACTGCTATCGCATTGTTGAATTAAATAGCCAAATGGCGTGAGAGGGCAAATTCGTTAAACTTCAAGTGCTTGAATCGGTATCAATAGAGTGTTATGATGTCATTTCAGCATGCCTGCTTCGTCAGACACTCGAGCTGACAAAAATTCGAACTCTCACGAATAGGAAGGTCTAACGAATATCTCCCAAATCTTTACCAAAGAATGTCTCCTAAATCTTTACCTTTTCAATTTAACAAAGCGATAGCAGCTTTTTCTTAAAAATTTAATATTTTGCACGTTTCTTACAGCCCTTCTTCTTCTTAACATGTCATACACCAAAGTGCGTAGGCGACTATCTCATTACTAGAATTCTGTTCTTGGCGACGTGACACAGCTCACCTGTATTGTGTATTCCTGTCCATTCTTTAATATTCCTTAACCAGGACAATTGTTTGCGGCCAGCTCCTCTCCTACCTTCGATCTTCCCTTGTAGGATTAACTGTGGTATTTCATATTTTGCTCCTCTCAATATGTGCCCAAGGTAACCAATCTTGCGTTTTTTAATTAATTCAAAGAGTTCTCTTTCCACGCCGGCTCTATTAAGGACGTCATAGTTTCGAAATCTATCCACCCAAGGTATGCGCATCATTCTTCTCAATGACCACATTTCAAATGCTTCAAGTTTGTTGATAGATGTTTTTTTCAAAGTCCACGTTTCCATGCCATAAAGCAAGATGGACCATATGTAGCACTTGACCATTCTGTAGCGTATTTCGAAGTTTAGGTGTTGATTACATAGGAGCGGTCTGAATTTCACAAAAGCTTGTCTTGCCATTTGTATTCGGGTTTTTATCTCGTGTTGTGGATCCGATTGGTCATTGATTGTGGTGCCAAGGTATTTAAAAGTTTTCACGCGATTTATACGATTGTCACCTATGCATAATATCGGGTTTTCTGGAGGGTTTCTTCTAATGACCATATATTTCGTTTTCAAAATGTTGATTTTGAGGCCATATTTTTTACCTATGCTATTCACCCTATCAAGTAATAACTGCTGATCTTCCAAATTATCAGTTATAATCACTGTGTCGTCCGCATAGCCTAGGTTGCTAATTGGTATGCCGTTCACCTTAATGCCTAATTCCGTATCTTTTAATGCTTCCGCAAATATATTTTCAACATATAAATTAAAAAGCATCGGAGAGAGTATGCAGCCTTGGCGGACACCTTTCCGGATTTCAAATTCATCCGTATATTGGTCTTGATCAATCCTCACCTTTGCCATTTGGTTCCAGTATAGATTCTGAATAATTCTGATCTCCTTCTGGTCAATGTTGGCCCTATGTAGTAGTTCCATCATGATATCATGTTTAACATTGTCAAATGCCTTCTCGTAGTCGATGAAGGTGAGGTAGACATCTTTTCGTTGATCTAAGCAGTTTTGTATTAAGGTGTTCAAACATAAAATTGCCTCTCTTGTTCCTAGTCCTCCCTTAAAACCGAATTGTGTTGACCCGCTAAGTTCTTCTAGTATCTTATACATTCTTGAGTGTAATATCCTAAGGAATAGTTTCAAGTGACTCATTAAACTGATTAAGCGGTGTTCATTGCATTTTGCGGCATTAGCTGTTTTTGGGATCATCACAAAGGATGACTGCAGCCATTCTCGCGGAATGTAACCAGTATCATAAATTGTATTGAACAGCCTTACCAAGATTTCGATATTCTCCTCGTCTAGTAGTTTTATTGCTTCTATATTAATTTCATCTGGACCTGTTGCTTTACGCATCTTTGTGGTTCTAACTGCATATTCTATTTCACTTCGCATTATTGATGGCCCTGATAAGTTTTCGGAAGGAAGTTTGCGCGGTGGTTGTGTTGGTCTTTCGTCATTAAAAAGGCTTTCTGCGTATTCTTTCCACGCCATTGCTATCTCTTCTTCTGACTCTATGTATTCGTTTCTGTCGTTGCGTATTCTTGTTCTGTGGTGGCTGTTGTGTATATTCGATATTTCTTTGATCTTCTTATGTAGTCCAAAACTATCTCCTTTTTCCTGCAATTGTTCTATTTCGTTGCACCTTTCCACCATCCAACGTTCTTTTGCTTTCTTAATTTTCTGACGGATTTCTTTGTGTATCTGTTTGTATTTGTTTTGATTACGTTGTTGTTTATGTTGCCTGCGCTTTTCCATTAGATCCATAATTTCGTCCGTCATCCATTCGTTATCTTCCGTCATCCTGTAGTGGTAAAAATTTGGGGGACAGTCGTTGAACTTTCGAGTTGACAGTCGAGTTGTTATTTGTATCAGCCCGAGTATTTGATGAAGTAGGGTTGCTAAAATGATGTTATAACACTCTATTGAGACCGATTCGAGCATGGAAAGTTTAACAAATGTGTCCTCTCCTAGATCATATATTTGGCTATTCATTTCAACAAAGCGATAGCAGCTTTTGCTAACAGATACAATCTTTTGCAGATTTCGTTATCGTTTTCGTTCATCAAAGTCAATGACACCTCTGTACGCTAACCACTGCAGTGGTCAAGATTTAGGACACATTCGTTTTACTTTCGGGAATATAGATATATATATATATATATATATATATATATATATATATATATATATATATTAAGGATCACTCAGACGAGTGGTGGGTTCTTTTATCGGTCAAAACCTTTTGTACATATCCTTACTGAACTAAGCAAATATTTAATGGTTATTTATTCTATCTTTTTAGGGAATGGATTGTTGTTCGGATAACGCCGTATCTTTCCATTACATCGAGCCTAGTATGATGTACGCCATGGAGTATATGATTTATCATTTGCGACCATTTGGAATCGCCTATAAGCCAGTATTACCAAAAAATCTTGAAACGCTAAATAGAGACACTGCCGATTGATAAAAACTTTTGTACAAAATAATAAGGCACTATTAAGGCAGGTTCCATTTAATTAGATACCCAGATATATCTGAATCTAATTAAGAGTCAAAAGAAGAAATCATATTATATATATATATATATATATATATATATATATATATATATATATATATATATGCCTTACAATAATGGATAAACATGACCAGCAAGCTTATAATTTATTTCAAAGTCTCTCTATTATTGATTTCTCTTCCCTATGTCTATTTATTGAAATTTCTCCAATTAAAGGTTTCTTGGACTTTCTTTCAGTTTTATGATTTATAGTTTTTACATTTTTTCCCACTAATGGAATTTTGTGAATCCAGATTGTATTGCAGTGATGTTTAATCCATGTTAAGAATTTCCAATGTTTTTGTCGTTTCGTTTTATACTCTTCAGAAAAAATTTATATTCAGGATTATACAAAAATAGAATCTAAATTCGAAATATATTGCAGTTTTATGATTTGGTACTATATACAATTTTTGCTCTTAATAATATAATTAGATTGATATTGAACGGAATATAATGAAATGTAAATTTTTTGGTCAGTACTTCTGGTGATTTTTTGTTTTTTAATTTCCTTAATAGTTTCTTTACCTCTTCCTCCTCAATATTTATTTCTTCTTTGGTTGTCACCTCTGGTGTTGATGGTTCATTATCGCCACCTTTAGAAATTAGGGATCGAAAGTAGTCTACCTATGTTTTCTTCTGAATCTGTATCGTTTTTATTAGTTCGATTATTTCGTCTCATTGTCCTCTGATCATTCTCCATATTTATTTTTATCTTCCGTAGAAGTCGTGTTCTATCTGTTTTAAGGAGCTATACCATTGTTCCCTTTTTATTTGTCTAACTTAAGTATTCTTTTTATTTCTGATTCGTTACTTACTTTTCGTGTCCGGAGCGCGAACAGCTTTAAATTTTGTATTTCCTATGGTTGGTCACATAGATGGCCTTGTCATTCGCTAAAAATAGTTCTTCTTATGTGCAGGTCTCTTTTATCTCTGTTCATGATAGTTGATTGTGACTATTCTTAAACGCGCCACAGTCGCAGGTATTGTCCTCCCATTTCTTCAGGTTATTAGTACAACGTGAAACGCCAGTTCTTAATCTGTTTAGCGCTTTCCATGTGGGATACAGCAAATTGTATCCAGCGGTCATTTCCTCTGAGGGGGCAAAAGTGTTGTATAGATATATGTTGATAGTGATTTTTTTAGAAAGCTTTTTCGAGATTTTAGTCTACTTGGCTGAACTTGGTGATCATACAAGGTGTGTCTTTGATCCGTCTCCTGCTTCTTTTGTTCTATCTTTGACGTGAGCTGTCTTCTGATAGCAGGTGGAGCGATTCCAACTATAGGGTAGACCTCTTCGATAGGTGTCGATTTCAGGCAACCAGATATTATACTAAATACCATATTATATATGAACCGTTTCATTTAACGCAACATCCACGTTTTTAGCGTGATCAGAGTTTTCCCATACTGGTGCTCCAAACTCAGCGCCAGAAAAATATAATTCTAAGGCAGAAGTACGAAGAGTGTGTGGTTGTGCTCCCCATTTTATATTTGTTAGTTTGTGGTGATATTATTTCCGGCGCTTACTTTTTTCTTGACATCTTGACAGTGATATCGATAAGACAGAGTTCTATCCAGCCGTACTCCGATGTATTTTGGCGTCTCATTGTGTTCCAGCAATCTTACTACGCCATTCCACCTCCAGTGTCTTTCCGGAATGCTTGTTTCTAAGGTGGAAAGCGCACACATGGGTTTTTATAGGATTGTGTTTCAGATGGTTTTTGTTATAGTATAGTGCTAAGTCTTTTAGGGCATCTGTCAGTTTTACTTCGACTTCATTAAAGGTACTATCCTGAGCTGCCACAGTTGTATTATTGCGTAAATAGACTGTCTTATTTGTTGATTTTTGGGTTGGTTGTTGGTGTGAATGTTGTATAGCATCAGCGCGACGACACTTCCCTGTGGGAGTTCATTTTTTTTATCCCTCCACTGACTGTTCTAGGACTGGAGCGTTACGTAGAAGCGCCTATTCTGGAGAAGACATTTTATTAACCTTGTTAGTCGGGAATCGTTTGTAATTTCGTAGAGTTTTAACAGCAGCTGTTGATGGTTAACTGTGTCATAGGCGGCAGTTAGATCTATGAACGCTACTCCTGTTATTTCTTTCCGTTCAAGCCCATCTTCAATATGCTGGGTGAGATTAAGAGTTTGACTGCAGCAGCATTTTCCGGGTCTAAACTCTGCTTGCTTGGGAATAATGTTAGTGTCCACAGATTCAGCGATCCGGTTCAGTATCATTCTTTCGAACGCCTTGAAAAGGTGACACAAAAGAGAGACAGGTGTAAAAACTCTTTGTATCTGCCGGATCCTTGTTTTAATAGGGCCACCACTCTAGCTTTTCTTTAGATTTTGGGGATTTGGAATGTACAGACGCAGGAGTTTATCATTTTTACGAGCCACTCTAGGGTTTTTGGTCCAAAGTGCTTTATTTGTTCTGTTCCTATATCTTCTAAGACAGGAGGTACCTAGAACATCTTCTTCTTCGTCGATGTTTCGTTGTACTCTCACTTTGTTCTTTCATATCGTCTTACCATTCGTCAGGAGACGATGGGGTATCTAATCGTGTGTAACTTTTGTCAGAATTTTGTCTTCTGATTCGTTTATAGTGGTTGTATGCCGGTGGTGTTTGTTATGTTCTGTATTGTAAAAAGGCTTTCTTCTTTTCTTCACATTTTGTATTCACTTTATTTCTAAACCATGAAGTTTTCTTTTTTGATATGTTAGTGTTTATTACTTTCCTCTCTCCAAGTGATTCTGTTCCTGAGTAAATTATGGTATTTTTAAGTTTTCTCAGCTTTTCTTGATATTGTCGTTTTCTAATATTTCATTCCCAGTAATCTTCTCTGATATTAATTTTCTGTATAAGTATTCCGTGAATTCCGTTTTTTAGTCCTTCGACTCCGAGTTTTGTTTGTCTTGGCGCCTCTCTCTTGGGTGAAAAGTATTTCATGATGATTTTTTTACATAATACTACGCTATGGTCGCTACCTACCTCTGCTGAGTTGAGGCATCTTACGTCGATTATTTTGTATGGATGTATATCTCTGTTATTGAATGTATGTTTGTGTTGGTCTTTTTAGGATAAATATTGAACCTATATATTTGATAGCAATTCAATAGTGTTGAAGCCTGTTGTCGGCATGTATAATTGCGTTTTACATATGTAACATTTGTTGTACGACTTAGCAATATTACTTAGTTTTACTTATAAACACAAAGCAATTTGGTTTTGTCTAAATTTCCCAAAAACCCACAGGACCATTGGTAACTACAGCATTGTAGGTCTGATAAGTAACCTCCTTCACCAATTTGGGCGCTGTAATCCCAATAAAATATTTGTTCCAGAAAGTATAGCCTTTGTTGTTGGCATACATGTCAACTTTTAGCGAAATGTAGCTATAAATATATTTTTAACAGGTGCGAAACATTGACGTGTTTGGAAAAATAACGTAAATGAAATGATGAACAAATGGACGCAACAACTCATTGAGAAACAGCCTCATTATGCACAAAAAAATTGTTGTTATTCCTAGACCATCCACTGATCCGCAAAACGTTAGGACAATGGTAAAAATTCAAGAGTTGGGCGTCAAATTACTTTCACATCCGGCTTGATTTTAGGGCTGTGACTTTTTTGTTTTATAGTAGTAACAAAGCTCTCAAAAAATTGCAAGTAATATGTCTTTTCAGCAAATCGCCAGGGAATTTTGACATTCCTGTCAAAATTTCTTGAAGAAAAAGTCAGGACTTCCTTACTGTAAGGAAATGTCATTTCCTTACTGTAAGGAAATGATATTTCCGTACAGTTGTTAGGTCTAGGAAGTATGCCATTACAACATTTTCTGAGAAAGAACTAGTATTTTTACTCATGCGATAATCCATAAAACGTCTGTATGCATTTTCGTACTTTTCTCTTGATTTCTTTGGCAATAAGTCTAATGAAGCAGTATTCACTGCCTCAACCAGCTCTGGAGGAGTCCCAGGAATGGAAATTTCATCATCACTTATCATTTTACTTTCGAGAACACCAGCAATTAAATTTATAAGCGTCAAGTTTGACAATTCAACCTCAATACGTTTCCATAGTAACCCAAGTAATTTTATTAGGAATTTCAAAGCACCATTTATTTGGGAATAAAATTATCGCGTTTTTTTAAATCAATCAATATCTGTCGAATTTTAAACGATTTGCGGAAAAATAGTATGTTTACCTCGTAGGAAAAGCCACATTCCTGGACTCTGTGCTGCTAAGTCTCGGCTTGCGCCTCGACTTAGCAATCTTCACAGTCGTCCAGGAATGTTAAGCTTTTCCTACCCGGTAAACAATGTACTATTCTTTCTAAAGCGATGTTTTGTCAAACAACCTTCTGGATAATGGCCTGATAAATGAGTTTCCTACAGGAAAGCAGTAAATAACCAAATAGCTATTATAGTTATAATTAGAATATACTGATTATAATCCATTATTGAGATTCAGTAAAATGTGATTCACTTTGGAGTTTAGCGGGTTTAATAGGGGGAGTCCCTAACTACTTAGTTAACCTAAGTTATATGTAATAAAAAATCTGTATGCTAAAAACTTTGCCAAGATGTGCTTAACATGCCGATCCAATCCCATAAAAATTGAGTACAAGATTTGACGAATCTCGAACTCAAGTTAGCGACAAGTGCTGACCGAATTGACCAAAGCATGGTAGCGCTGGCAGAATGGTTTCTGAAATTGAATATTGCATCCAAACATACACTAGTCACTGTCTGCTGTTGAAAGTAATTGTCATTCGTAATGTTACTGATTGTATAAGTTGTTTATTGCTAAAAAATCTTAGTTTCTTATCAGACTGGTATAAAAAGCACTTAGATAAATAAAAAGGCTGTTATACTTTAAGTGTATTGAATGTAAAGATGCATGGATGTATGCATGCAATAATTATTAAGAGGGTATGTATGTATAAATGTATATAGTGTAGATATAAAACTAAATTTTACAGAAGAATTGTATTTTATTGTATCGAAGTGTTTTTGTTAAAAAAAGAATAAAGCGATTCTTTTTAAAAACAGATTTCTTATTTTCCTTAAATATTCCGAATTCAGCTTCATAACAATATTGGATCTGGTAAAAAATCATTACGTTAACAAAACTATTCAGTATAAATGGTTTTAATTTTTTTTCTTATTTTAAATAATTGAAGACTTTATACAAAACTTTATATATTAAAAATTTAAATATTTCCTGTTCGCCAATTAATTAGCAATCAAATTACAAACTTCTCTATGGTGAAACCTATTCCTATAAATTAGGTTAATTTAACATGTTATATTTAATAGGTGTAACTAATGAACCACTCATCAGAAACGGTGGGTGCCAATTAGTAAATTAGTAACATTTTAACCATCTCCGAAAGTTGGGAGATCAGATCTCGACTCTGAGACAGCTGCTTGAAAAAGGATGGGAATTCAATAGAACTATCCATAACCCCTTCATAGGTTTCCGGCAAGCATACGACAGCATTAAAAGGGATCAGATGTGGAATGGAACAAACTCTCAGATTCTTTCGAAATAGGCAGTGGCCTGAAGGAACAAGGAGATGCGCTGTCACCTCTCCTTTTTAATATCATCCTGGAGAAAGTAGTAAGAGCAGCACAACTTAAAACAGAATTACTGACAGTAAATGGACCAAAATTACTACTAGCACACGCAGCATATATTGACATGGTGGGAAACGTAGTCACCAATGTGGAGACTTTTAACAAATTGGAGGTAGAGGCAAAGAAAACTGGTTTAAGGTTAAACGAAGAGAAAACCAAACACATGTGCACAAATAGACAAAAGGGAAGAGATAGAAGAGGGCAAAATGTTACAATAGACCCATTCTTCTTCTTCGCGTGCCATATCAGAACTATCCGACGTTGGCGATCACAATTGCGAAGGCTTCTCGATCTTCTGCAAAATGGAATAATTGTCCTGCATTTGGTATCTGGGTCCATTCACGAATATTTTTTAACCGAGAAACTTGTTTTCTTCCTACACCTCTAGGGCCCTTTATTTTGCCTTTAAGGATCAGTTGTAAAATTTTATATCGACTTCCCCTTACTATATGTCTCAGATAAGACATTTTTCAATGTTTAACAGTCCTTAGCAGTTCTCTGTCTTTGTTGATGCTCCTTAGTACTTCTTCATTAGTTTTTCTTGCTCTCTAAGGTATCTTAAGCATTCGTCTATGAACCCACATTTCCAATGCTTCAATCTTGTTCATAATCGATACTTTTAGCGTCCACACTTCTGCACTATACAAAAGTACAGACCAAACATAGCACTTAACCATTCTTTGCGTTAGTTCTAAACTGAGATGGTTATTGCAAAGAAATGACTTCATTTTCATAAAAGTAGTTTTAGTCATTGCTATTCTACGTTTTATTTCTATGTCTGGATAAATAGACCCATATAAATTTGAAAGAGTGGAGAGTTTTAAATATCTCGGAGCAACAATCATTGCAGATAACGGAAGAATTCAAGCAGCAAACAGATGTATGTACAGCCTCCACAATACTATTAAATCTAAAAGCCTAACACGAACATCAAAGATTAGAATATATAAAACGGTTATTAAACCGGTGCTCATGTATGGGTGTGAGATGTGGACCCTGACCAAAGAAACTGAAAGAAAACTTAGATGTTTTGAGAGAGGAAAATCCTCAGAAGAATCTTTAGGCCTTATTACGACATTAATAGCAACCAATACCAAATGAGCACAAAGGTCAAGCAGATGTATAGAGCAAGCGACATAGTCCAAGAGATTAAATACCAACGTCTAAGATAGGCTGGCCATGTCCATAGACTCCCTAATAACCGCCTTGCCAATTTAATATGGAAGGAAGCCCCCACAGGAAGAAGGCCCTTAGGATGTCCACGAATGCGATGGAGAGAAAACATATGATCAGATCTAAGAACAATGGGGCTACCCACTGACCCAAACTATTATGGACGACCGTTCATGATGGAAGCAAGTTGTGCAGTCAGCCAAGACCCACCTCGGGTTGTAGTTCTACGCGAAGAAGAAGAAGAAGAAAAAGAAGAAAGTTGGGAGCCAATGTACAACAAAGAAACTCACAACTTTCTTTGGGAGCCAATTGTTAGGTCTCGTTTAGCTCAGTCTTTCACGTTGGAGAACATCTTATCTTAGAAGTATTATTCTCTAGCAGGGATTGATGGTAAAAAAGGTAAAACAATCTTTTATTATTTTATATTTTAATATTCGCAATATAATATAATTCTTAAGAAGGAAATTTAATATTACGGTTATCTTTATACTGAGTTCTTCTTCCTTCATAGGATCTAGGATTGATCATTTCTTCTTCATCTCGAACGAAACTTCTACTTGCAATTTGGTAGTTCTCTTGTTTGGTTCTCGAATAATAATTTTGGTATTTTGGATAAAAGTTTGTAGCTGAAATAAAAGGATATAAATATTAGTTTATACTTTATTCTTACAATATACTTACTTATTGAAAATATAACAGATCAGAGCTATATATTTGAATGAGTAATGATTTTTCTAATTTAGTAGAAAGTAAGCAGATAGAAGAATAGATATTTGTACATTAATATATGAAAACAAAAGAGAAATTCTCATAAACGATTAATGTTAATAGCCCAAAGATAGCAATTTTGAGAATAAGCTATATTGTCTGTAGAAACTTAAAAACAAATAAAATATCTTATTGATGTAAAATTTGGAAATGCCAAGGTTATGTGATATCATAATAGCATTGAGCTTGTGTTTGACAAGTCACAGAATTTGATTGGTCTAAAAGGATGGCGTCCTATGTAGGATGTGTGTATCTGATTGATGAAAAGGAGATGGAGATATTGAAGTAAAGAAAGTCAGGTTATGCTCGGGAAAAGGAAGATTACTGTGATTTGAACGTCGGATCAAGCAAGGTATTTTTGTTCCATATCCTTGAGTTCCCTATTGAGTTCTTGTCAAGTAATAATTGTGAAAGCTGTTTTGTGTCTGTGGAACGAGCCTCAATGATTATTAACAGTGGACAATGAAAGTAAATCCTGTAATAAACAAACAGGTGTTTAGTATATTTGGTAATATTCGTGAACATTCTTTCGACTAGAAAGAAATTGGGTTCCTGTGAGAAAAGGGTTTGGTTAAGGAGCTTTTGGAGAGTTTTTTTGCGGCGATAATAGTGTGTGCGAAAGACGTTGACAAGCAGAGGAGCTAGCAGGCATGTGTAGAGCAACTGAGAGTACAAGCAAAAGCTGGACAGATCACTGTCGTAAGAAGAAAAGGAGCTAGTAGAGAATTCTTGGAAATAAAAGCTTAGTTTGCCGTATAATCAACAAAGACTTCACACAGACAATCACAATCATAACTAGATCATATTTATTTTGGTTTTTTAGTATTTTATTCAGTGATTTCATTTCACAATAAATTTAATCTTTTAATTCAGATATAAAAAAATGAAAAGAAGTAATATTTCTTAAAAATAATCTTTGCCTTGATTTATTTAAAAAAGAAAATACAGAGAAGAGACTTTTATTTAAACACAAGTCCAAACAATTATTGATAATTTCTGTAGGAAGTTTAATAAATTTGTAATTTTAATTATGCGGATTAGCGCATATGATATATGATTTTGATTAATTGTAAAATTTACTTTAATCTTTTTTATTTTGTTTTAATAAATTATTTAATAGTTTTTAGTGTCATAAAAGTATTTGGTTTAATTGATTTGTCCATCCTATTGTCCATCCTTACCTAAAAGACAACTGCTTAAAGAATACTTTGAAGCCCCTTATTATAATTAACGACAAAAGGAGCCCTGAGATCAAATTGGAATTAAAATTGATTTATTTGTTTTTGCTAAAATTAAGCCTATATATATATATATATATATATATATTATATATATATATATATATATATATAGATATATATATATATATATATATATATATATATATATATATATATATAATATAAGTCTCGATTAGAACATGTGAGAAATGAGGACATAAGAAATCAAATGAATGTACAAAGATCAATTATAGAAGACATCGAAAAACAACAACTGACATGGTACGGACATGTTAGACGTATGGGGGAAGAAAGACTACCAAAAAAAATATTAGAATGGGTACCACCAGAGAAAAGAAAACGAGGACGACCACCAACAACATGGATGCAAGGAATTTCAAAAGCCATGTCAGCAAGAAATCTATTTGAAGAAGACTGGCAGAATAGACAGGCTTGGCGAACGGGAACCCAAAGGCGGATTACGCTATAAACGGGATATATATATATATATATATATATATATATATATATATATATATATAATATATATATATATATAATATATATATACAATAATGACAAATAATATGGATATGTAACTAGGAGGCTTTCGTAGTCAGTGTTTTTTAATGCTACATTACAGTAATACCCCGAACTTACTCGATAGGTGGGACCGAGTGAAGTCGAATTCATATAAAATCCTCCATCGAAGTTATTTTGTTGCAGAAGTTTTCATAAAGTCTAACAAAGTAGTTTGACTATTTAAATTTTTTCCTCCCGAAAAAAATTCCTCATAGTAGGCTAATAACTTTTTTCTTCTTTGATTTGTAGAAAAAATGCGCTCTTCGTTGTAGTCTATATCTTCTATAATTTGTAATCCCTTTTCAATTAAACTAAGGAATTCAGTCAAGTTTCCAATCGTAATTTGATCCTTTGTTTGAACAGGATCCAAACAATCAAGCTTTACTAGTTAGAATCCAACAGTTCTTGAACGTCATCACTATCCACCTCTAAATTTATTTGTATGGCGACATTAACAACTTCTTTAGTCGAGTTACTAATTTCATCAGGCTGTGGCATTAACTTCACCTTGGTGTCGGTGATGAAAAAAAGGACAGTTTTTTCTTTACGCCATTTAAGGTTTTTCATGAAATTTCATTTTAAAATTCTCCAATGGTTTTCTCTGAATCTAAAACGTTGATTTTTTTCCAAAAGTCTTTAATATAGAGCTCGTTGTTTTTCTTATAACTTCATACAAGTGTGTAAATGATGTCTGAGGTAATAAGCCTTGAATGTATTAATGACTCCCTGATCCATAGGTTGAAATAAGCTGGTTGTATTATCAGGAAAAAATTCAACTATCACATGTGGGTCAAAACTAGTTAAAATCGTAGAAGGATAACCTGGTGCATTGTCGAAGATTTAGCATGACTTTAAATGACAGGTAAATGGTTTTGACCAATCAATCCTCAAAAAGGGAATCTGTTACCCAAGCATTACGATTATACTTCCAAATCACAGGTAAGCCATATTTAGCTCATCTATATTGAATATGATTTGGTTGGTGTTGTTATATACATTTATCATAACTTTTTTCTCTGTCCAACTAGTTTCCTTTTTCAATGTCTCAAAAATCAGTTTATCTTGGGAGCACACTGTGTTCACAATTTTCACATTTACCATTTTACATCTGTTTTTCTTTTCCAATATAAACTTCCGCTTTTTTTGTACATTACTTGGACTCGCTACAACATTTATCTTAAGGCTATACAAATAATTAACATCAATTATATTATTCTGCTATTTATCTATTTTTTGCATAACTCAAAAACTATTTTAAAGTTAATTAATATAATAAAGTCCATTTATTAAATATAAAATAAAGTCATATTCACAAAAAACAGAACACACCACGCCTATGTAGATAGAGACGCTTGATGATGAAGAAACCGGGCGAATAAGTTATTTTTCCCAATCCCACTCTTTCCAAGGACGTAAATATATAGAACAGCGAAGTGTTGATAAGTTTACTGATGTTCCAAAGTATTCAATAAACTCTTCGCTCATGAATTGCATTGGCATACAAAAGAAATATTGTTATGGGAACAAATTTTATGGAACCATCTTACCTTTCACGGAATCTCTTTTTCATTCACGAATCATAATTACAATAAAAATGATTCCGGTAAGTGCCGGTAAGAATTTACTTCTGACACTTAACATTATTGCCGTTAGCTCTGTTCAATTTGTAGATGAGTCATCTTCGATTGAAAATTGTTAAAGTGTAAATGCTTTAGTTCATGCCTGTAACATGTGTGGCGTTAGAAACTTACTATATACTTCTTTCTATAGGAGATCATATGTTAAAGAAGTATGTGCTGTGGACAATGTATGGTTCTTTATTCTAACAGCAGACGCTCTGTAGTGGAGGGGTACAAAGAGTTAATGTAGGCTATAACGTTATCTATAACAATCTGTAACATACCTATAAAAATGGCCAGTGTAAACTATCGTAAGGCCTTTTGACCTCAAAGATAGCTATATCAATTTTGTGTGTATAATTGCAAAAAAACTATGGGTTTTAATCAAAAATTGATTTCACATTAAGTAACTACAAAATATCCCAAAACTAGTTACACGATTTCATGCAACAGAACAAAAATATTTTGTGTTTTCCAGTATAATCAGCTGTAACACAACAATACAACAATAAGCACAGAAAGATCAGAATTTGACATCAACCTAGTGTACATAATACTTTATAATACCTTGCATTATATTTATTTTCTCGGTATCGTTCAATTCTGGATCTTTCGTGCCACTTTCCATTATATAAAAATAATTGTTAATATTTAAAAATAGATAGTAATAATAAACTTACAATTAGAATAACCCCATGAAAACATGTAGTTAGTTCTATCTTCTAAATTAAAAAAAATCTCCAAAATAATCCACCACCTCATCAGTAAATTGTTGGTAAAGTTTGATAGGGTTAATGCGTGATAAGTCAAATGTGGCACTACCGAACAGTGGATGTGAAGCCACCAAATACTGACCAGGTCGGAGACGATTCTTGTAGGGATCTGTAACAGGATCATGATCTTCGTGAACTGGTTTTATCTCATCGTTGTAATTTATATTCACAGGTATTTCCCCAGGGTCCACAGGGTTAGGTGGATTAGGTATATTCTGTACTAAATAATAAATTATTATTTTTAATTGCAGATACCAGGAGATAAAATTGATAAATAGTTTTTAAAGGTAAAAACTCACCAAAAAAGCAAATAAAAATAATAAAAAGTAATCAAGACCGTTATTTTACAATGGAAAAAAATTATACGAGATTTTAATATGTCATTCACAAAAATTTGATTCCAAAAAGAGAAAACGAACTATTTAAAAATTATTTAATTAATAGGCTATTAGCCTTCTATTGTCCATTTTTGGACATAGACCTCTAATAACTCCCTCCATCGATCTATATCCTGAGCAACATACTTTTAATTTGCTCCAACTATTCTGTTTATGTCGTCTACCTATCTCATCTGTGATCTTCCTCTTGGTCATCTACCTTTGCAAGGCCTTAAATGTTATATTAAGGCGTTCCAAGTTTGGTCCTTTTGTCTTTCAGTATGACCTGCGAAGCTCCATTTGAGTTTGGCAATTTTTGTTGTAATATCCTTAACTTTTGTGTTTGATGTTACCCAGTTATTTCTCTTTTAATCTGACAGTTGTATACCTAACATTGTTCTTTACATTGCCCTTTGTGTTGTTGCTAGGGTCTAGGTTTGGCATCCATATATTATGATACGAAGGATGCATTGGTTGAACACTTTGTTCCTCAAACATTGAGGTATTTTGCGGTTCTTCAGTATCCAACTGAGTTTTTCAAATTCTGCCCATGTTATTCTTGCTCTTCTAGTAATTTCTGCACTTTGATGTTTTTATCAAGTTGCAGAATTTGGCCTAAGTAGATATATTCCTGGAATTGTACTACCTCACTGCCATTTATGGTTATACGTTTAGGGTCGTATGTTTTTGTCGTTTTTTTTTTGTTTTTGTCATATTCATTTTGAGGCCAACATACTAGTAGTTATCTGAGATTTCCTTCATCATAATTTGTAAGTCCTCAAATGTGCTTACTATAATCTCGATATCGTCAACGAATCTGAGGTGGTCTAATTTGTTAAAATTAAGGTTGTTGTCCTATGTTGACCAATTTGTACTTTTGAAGATGTCTGCTAGGGCTAGATTAAAAAGCGTTGGAGATATTACGCCGCCTCGTCTATCTCCTCCTTAATGGGGATGGGATTTATATTTTGGTCTAGTTGTACTATCACAGTTACGTTTTCATATATATTATTTATTAGTTGTCTATATCTCGAATCCAAATATAGACAGTACTAATCAAATGAACATTCATTCAAATGTGAAACTCTTAACGAAGTAAAAAGTCTAATAAAAAACTCCAATATAAAGAAGTTATCTGGACATGATCTCATAACAGTCAACATATTAAATATTCTATCCAGAAAAGGAATAGTAAGTCTAACACAAATCATAAACTCGATACTAAGTACAGGCTACTTTCCTGCACATAAAAGTTAGCAGAAATCATTACGATTCCAAAACCAGGAAAACTTTCTCATGGGATTACGTCCTACCGACCCATCAGCCTACTACTAGTTATATCCAAAGTCACAAAATAAGTCATTGTAAGTAGACTGATTATTGAAATACAGAACAACAATATTATACCTAATCATCAGTTCGGTTTCCGCCAAAAACACAGCACAACTGAATAAATGCATAGAGTGGTACACAAGCTGCCTTCTAAGCAAAAAGTTTTGTAATGCCTTTTTCTGGGTGTTAGTCAAGCATTTGACAAGGCCTGGTATCCAAGATTACTATTCAAACTGAAGAAAGCAATATGTCAGCCGCTATACACGATACTAAAATCACACCTCAAAGAAAGACTATTTTATGAAATTATGCAAGATACGAAGAAGGTGTGTCTACATCAACAACATAAATGTAGATGTCCCACAAAACAGTGTCTAGAGACCATAATTCTCTACACAATCTACATATCTGATTTACCAACTGGAGAAAAATTCACAATCGCAACATTCGCAGATGACATTGCAATTCTGGTTAAAAACCATATCCTATACAAGGATCTGAAATATCCCGGCACCGACAAAATTTTCAATTTCTAATTTAACTGAGCTGCCAACGTGCTTCGGATGGCGCGTAAAGCCGTCGGTTCAGGCTACGAAAGTAGTCGTTAAGTCATCAGGGTTTTCAGGTAGTCCAAGCGCCCCTAACACTAGACCTTAGCCAGAAGGTTACACGAACTTTATTTTTTTATCTGAAATATTATAACAAACCATACATTTATTTAAAATGTTGGTTAAGAAATGGAAGATAAAGATCAAAGAAGCAAAATCAGTTAACGTGGTATTTTATATTATATATATAATAATAATATATAATATTTTATATTATACTAAATGTCACAAAGAAACTCCAAATCCCCTAATGCCTAACAAGAACATTCCCAAAAATGATAATATCTTGGATAGACCTTGACAAGAGGCTAACATGGATAACACACAACTGGATGATGAGGAATCAATTAAGAATAAAATTCAAAAAACACCACTGGTTCTTCTTCTTCTTCTCGTGCCACTCCTAGTGGAGATTGGAAATAATCATGGCCACTGCGACTTTGTTAGCAGCGCGCCTAAAAAGTTCAATCGAACTACACAGGAACCATTCACGTAGATTACGAAGCCACGATATTTTTCTTCTTCCCACACTTCTTTTGCGCTTAATTTTGCCCTGCATGATGTTTCTTAAAAGTTCGTACTTTTCACCTCTCACAATGTGCCCCAAGTATTCCATCTTTCTAGTTTTTATCTCATTTAGAATTTCGCTAAAGTTTGGAGTACTTGCGTGTTAGTGACGCGGTCCATCCATAATATTCTGAGAATGCGCCTATAGCACCACATCTCGAAAGCTTCGATGTTTTTTATGGTCAACTGTTTTAGTGTCCAAGCCTCAACTCCATGTAACAGGGTAGAAAAGACACCGCAGCATTCGTAACTTTATATTGATATCACGATTGCAAAAGAGTATGCGCATTCTATTAAAGACTGGTCTAGCGATAACCACTGGTTACTCGGCCGTAAATCCACGTTATTAAATAGTTCAGAAATAATAATTGACATCCTCCCTCTCAAGTAGGTCGGAAACATTATTAAAAAAATTAAAATATTTAAAAATTACTAAAAAATCGTTTTTTCTACTGTCTTTGCTGATACCTTTAAAACTAATTTATTTTGAAGAAAAGTCGTAACAAATAAAATAGCGACAATTGAATTTTTATAAGATACGGATGGTTAAAAATATTTTAATTTATTACCGTTGCTACAAAATAGCAATAAATACAAAAAAGAGGGGAAAATAAGCCTTTTCTTATTCAATATTCTTCAACCACTTAAATAGTACTCAGAACCTTCATAATTGGTCTAGAAAATCTGTATAATATGATCAAATAACCCATCAAATTTTATTAAAATCGATTTAATAGATTTCGCATATTTAGCAAACTAAATTTTTTTGTTAAATTGAATTTTTTTAAAATCTCTGATTAAATTTCTGATTACCAATATAAAAATTTAAAGGCTAATATATGGATAATTGCAAGGGTTTTCAATCAATTTTTTTTTGACCCCCCATTGCTATTAAAAAATGTTGAGGTGATTCTTACCCTGGCTTAGCGGTGAAAGTAAAATAATTGAAAATACCGTAAAAATGTCAAATGGTCAAGTACATTAAATCGTCGTAATATTCTTCCACATTCTTCTGTTGGTGTATATGCACATTCATATATCATATATAGGTATATTTAAATAAATGCGGATTATTTATCTTTTTGGTAAATTTTTATATAAATATTATAACAACTTTTAACTATTTATTTATATACAGAATATACTACCTGCAGGTGTACTACCAAAAAAGTTACCAAAATTAGGTAACAATGACTGAAAACTTTGTCCTATTTGAGGTATTGTGAGGATAAATGATGAAATACCGTCTCCTAAACCTTGTCCAAATTCTTGAGGAGAAGGGAATATGCTGGTGACACTGGTAACGATGTTGTTGAAAACACCTACAATATAAATCTCGTATATTGCAATAAAAATTTTAGAAACTGTTACGTCATAAATATAAAAAATCGGAAATTCAAAAGATCTAAATTTTGCTATAATGTACCCCTTCTTCTTCTAAGTTCCTTCTTCTTCTTTGAGTGCTTCTCCTATCGGAGATTGGATATCATTATGGCGATTCTAATTTTATTAACTGCTGTTTTGAATAATTCGTTAGTGGTATAGCCAAACCACTCTCTTAACTTTCTGATCCAGGACATTTTTCTACCGGCCTGGATTTCTGCGTCCTTGGATTTTTCCTTGCATTATATTGTAGGAATGTGTACTTTTGTCCTCTCATCAGGTGGCCTAAGTATTTAAGTTTTCTCTTTTTTATATTCATAATAACTTCTGGACCGTTATTTATTCTGCGTATTACCTCTTCATTTGTAGATGTGATTCATGTGTGTTCATGTGATACAATTAGGGCTGCTTAAAAGGTCAATAACAAACAACACATGACAAGGAAGAGCATACTATATTGTGCAAAATGGAAGTGGAAAAAAAGCCTAAAATCAAGAGCAAATGTAAGTCAAAAGCAACTCAAATCTATCAAAGCTCTAAAAGAAGATGAGTTCCTAATAATATTACTGACTGACAAGCGTAAAGCAACTGTAATCATGGAAAAAAGTCAATTCCAGGAAAACTCAAATAATTCGACACAAATGGATTATAAAACGATCCAACCAAATTCATTAAAAAATTACATATACAAAACACTACATTAATTTAAGGAATCCTTGATAGATTACCAAAGAAGAACACTTCTTCTTAAGGTTCCATCTTCTAACGAAGGTTGGATATCAACATGGCAATTCTTATTTTGCTTACAGCAGCTCTAAATAGTTGGCTAGAGCTCAGACTAAACCATTCCCTTAGATTTCGTAGCCAGGAGGTTCGTCTTCTTCCTACATCTCTTTTACCTTTTATTTTGCCCTCTATAATCAAACGTAGTAGCCCATAACGAGGACCTCTTAATATATGACCGAAATATTCAAGTTTTCGCCTCTTAATTGTCTGTACAATTTCTTCCCTCTTATTAACCCTATCAAGGACTTCAATATTGGTAATTTTGTCTACCCATGCTATTCGTAGCATCCTTCGATAACACCAACGCTCAAAAGCTCCCAATTTCTTAATCTCCAGTTGTTTCAATGTCCATCTTCAGATCTGTAGAGCAAAGTTGTAAAAATGTAGCAGCGCAATAACCTTATCCTTAGATCCATTCTTAGGTCTCTACTACACAATAGATGTTTCATTTTTACAAATTTTGCCCTTGCTATTTCTATACGGCTTTTAATCTCTTGCGTTTGTTCTGCGTTTTGACTAACCAATGTTCCTAGATATTTGTATTTATCTACCCTTTCTATCTGGATATTGTTAATATGGAGTGTCTCGTTGTCTTTTGGATGTTTTGTAATGACCATGAATTTTGTTTTCTTTAAGTTCATTTTAATACCATATATGGTACACTTTTCATTCAGCCGTTCCAGTATGTTTGTTAGACTTTGCAGAGTTGAAGTGAATATGACAGTATCATCGGCATATCTTATATTATTAATAATTTCACCATTTATTATCATTCCATCGTTACACTCTCCTAAAGCTTCTTGGAAAATGGCTTCGCTATATATATTAAACAGCAGTGGTGACAATACACAGCCCTGTCTCACACCCCGAAGAATTTCTATTTCTTCCGACATTTGATTTTCAATTCTTATTTTGACTTTCTGGTTCCAGTAGAGGTTCGAGATTACTCTGATGTCGCGGCTATCGATGTTTTTCATTTTTAAAATATTAATTAGTTTATTGTGCTGTACCTTGTCAAATGCTTTTTCAAAATCAATAAAACATGTATACATGTCTTGGTTCATATCCAGATTTCTTTGCATGAGCACATTTATACCGAACAATGCTTCCCTGGTTCCCGTGCCGTTTCTAAAGCCTAACTGACTATCACTAATTTCATCATCCAGCTTTCTGTAAATTCTGTTGTGGACTATTCGTAGAAATACTTTCAAAACATGGCTCATTAATGCAATTGTACGGTGTTCTGAGCATTCTTTTGCATTTTGCTTTTTGGGAATAATTACGAATGTGGATACTAACCACTCCTTTGGTAAAATACCTGTTTGATAAATATGATCATAAAGTTCTACTAGAATGTCTATCATTTCATCATCGATCAGTTTAAGAAACTCAATCGGGATTTCATCCGGACCTGTGGCCTTTTTCCCTTTTGTCTGTTTTAATGCGTATTGAACTTCCTGTTTTAAAATTTTTGGTCCCGATTCACCAGAGTCCTCATCTATGATTTGTTGTCTGTCATCCCCGAATAGTTCTTTTATGTATTCTGTCCATCTGTTTGTTCGTGTCAAGAAGAACACGAAGTCATGGAAATCACCCTAGAAAGACCATGAACTACCACCAAGAAGAAAACTCTGACTTCGAAAAGGAAGTCGAAGTAGACTACTATAGAAGACTGAGCAGAAGTAGAAGATCCACCACTGAAAAAGACATCCCCAAAATAAGTTAGTACCCTGATTCGGAAAATCTTACCAAATAAAGCCCTGGACCAGACGAAATATCCAAAAGGGTTTAAAATACCTCTTAGTGACAGTAGTCGTTTATCTGAGAGACGTAATAAATGCACTAATGAGTTTTAGAAGATTCTCTAATAGATGGAAAGAAGCCATGTGATCACATTCCATAAACCAGGAAAAAAAAAATTCCACAGAACTACAGGCCAATAAGTTTACTGCCAGCATCAGCAAAATTGCCTAAATAGTGATATTCTCATAGCTTGAAGAGGACACAGAAAGACTACAGGTCTTACGAGAAGCTTAATTCGGATTTAGAGCCAAACACTTAAGTGAACACCAGGTACTCAGGTTCACAGAATACATCGCAGCCGGTTTTAACGATAGACAGTTCGACAGAGTTTGGCACACAGGACTGATCTACAAAATAAAGAACCATGAATACAGCAATGCCATGACATTCTCGTACCACGCAAACCGAAAATTCAGGATTCATATTAGACACGTCTTATCTGAAGTCGGAATTTCGTAGACAAGAGTACCACAGAGACCTGTTTTGTCTCCGCTATCGTATAACATATGCACCACCAATGACCCCAGAACACAAAGCACCATGATCAACCTCTAGCACTAGAGAAACTGGCAACTGGTTGCAACTAGAAACCTTTAGATAGCACTACACGTCCTTGAAGATTGGTGCATACAGTGAAAAATTGCAGTAAATCCGGAGAAGACCCAAGCAGTGATGTAAAAGAAGAGACGCGGCGTACCAGCCGAACAACTAGAGATATTGGACACTCCCACTGAAGGTCTAATGAAGAAAAGTGTCTTAGAGTGACCATGGATAAGGGACTCACGTTTACATTCCATGTTACAAGAAAAGTACAAAAGGCAAAAATGGTACAAACTAATATCGGAATTCTAACTGGGAGAACTCGTTTCCCAAGACTCTTACGTAACAACCATTAATATGATAGTAGTCTCTTATACTCATCAGCTTGCTATGAGGGTGGTTATTAATGAGAGTCTGGAAAGCATTGGGGCTTGGATGGTTTGTCCTTGACCTGGAACAATGCTCCTGGCCCTAATGAATTGTATGCCCAAATGTTCCTACTGGTATGCAAGTTTCATTCAGGTCGGACATTACTATTGTATGTGTGTGTGTGTGTGTGTTTATGTGTGTATGTTTGTATGTATGTGTGTGTATGTGTGTGTGTGTGCACTAATACCCCACTACAGTAGGACACCGTATCTATGTGAAGTCGCAAAAATCTACATGGAAAACGCATCTCTTAAAATAATTTGCAGCAGCTTGGGTTCTCCCTGCAACAAACTGTCGAAGTTCCTCCTAGATATAATACAACCATTAGCACATAACACAATAACATCTATAACAAAATTATAGTATTTCCTGCAAAAACTAATAATATACTAGTCAGTTTTTATATTATCAGCCTTTTTATAAATTTGCCTTTAGAAAAAACTTAAAAACAATAAGAACTAACTTAAAAAAAGGTGATAAATTGATAACAAAAAACAAACTAACTGTATCAGATGTAGTCGAAATGCAAAAACAACACCTATTTTCAACTAATACATCAGAAAAAGATAATACATAATAACCATATGTGTACGGTTAATTTCCCTTTTTGGATACACATATGTCATTAGTTAATCAATAAATCATTTGAATGATTTAATTCAAATTAAATTTTGAAATTAATTGGAATTAGTTCTTCTGTGCTTTTTAAGCGTACTGAAATATTAGAAAATTTTATCTTGGATATATACTTAACATACTTACCAGGTTGTTGAGCTTCTGACGTTTGATGTGATTGTCCAAAAAGATTTTGAAATGGTCTGTTTCCAAAAAAGTTAGAGAGAAATGGTCGGTTTGGCCTATTACTATTATGGTTTTCTTCTAAATCTATAAAAATATAAAGGATAATTTGTCAAAAATTTACGTAAACATAAAAAGTATAAAGGTACTTGGAGCATATCATTATTTTATTAAATAAACTGTGACTGATGATGTATCAAATACGTGAATGATCACAAAACTAAAATTTTTACAATATTTTTAACCTAAGGTTACCTGTGGGTTGAACATAAACATAAACATTGATTAAAAGAAAACAGTATGATGTTTTGAATGAAATTATATTACTTAATTGGACGTATGTATGCAAGAAGGAACCAACGACCAAATTACAAAATTTGATATTATTGCTTACATGGTATAAGGAAGGTTCAAACTTTGTTTAGCAAAAAAGCACCAAAGACTTCAACCATCATTATAACAGTATGAAACAACTACCATTTACGTAACTATCGTTTTGAGATTTTTATTCAGGATCCAACCGCTTAAAGTCAGTCATGTGTTTTGCAAGAGAGAACCAGCTTCACATGTCTTTACTAAAATCAACCAAAGGAGCTATATTGTATTTCACAAAAGAGAACCAGTTTTGTTGACTTGTTGCCTGTGCTTGTTGCTGTAGCAATTTTAAGTGTACTGATATCTGTTTTTAGTTAGTGTTGATATAATTTAGTTTAAAAACATAACATTTTTCCCTTTAGGAATGTATTCACGATTACGAGACAAAAGAGGAAGACCAAAACTTAGGTATTAAGATAATATACAGGATGATCTAAAATCCATCGGAGTTAAAGCATGGAGAAGAGTTGCCAGAGACAGGGGCGAATGGAAGATTGTTCTCAAGAAGGCTTTGGCTCATAACGAGCTGTAATGCCACTGATGATGATGATGAGTTGATAGTGATTGGTTCCATATCGCAAACAAAGAATACAGAAATGTTAAATGCTAAAAGAATGTTTGTGGTTTCAGGAAAATGTCCTGCTAGTATGGTTTCTACTAGTAATGAGGATGAAAACATTGTGATTAATCTTGAAAATGTTCCTGGTAATAACTATGATGAAAATTGAGTCATTTCAGTTAGTTGTAGTGATGAAGATGTGATGATATTTCTTACAACATACAATAATGATAGCCAGTGGCGCCCCTAATGGGATTTTGGGGGTTAAAAACCCCCGGCAACTATTCCAACACTGTTACTCACAAATTTTAAGGCCTCAAAATGTAGTTAGCATAAAAAAATAGCATAAAAAAATTTCGGTGCCCAACCAAAATCCCCTCAGAGGAAAATTCTAGGTGAGCTACTAATCATACCAATATGATTCCTGTGAGTAATAATAATGGAAATGTTATGATTTCTGAGATTAGGCCTAATACTGATGAAAATTTAATAATATTTTCTAGTACTAAAAATGAAAATTTAGAACTTCCAGTTCCCGAAACAGAAATTATCATGCCACCTACTCCTGATACTAATGTTGCTTTAACAGAAAAACAAATTGTTTTTCAAATTACTAAATATTCTTCTGATAGTTCAGTAGAAGTTCCTTATACGTGTATTCCCAAAAAGGGTATGAAGAGAAAATATGGGAATATGAGCAGGGAGGACAGGTTTATCAAAGTCATTTAGAGATTGTCACCAATTTTGCACTATGTGGTGATCTATGTGGTGGCTAAAATAGAAATAACAAGATAGTTCTTTTGCTGAAAAGTATGTTAGAAGTCCACCCTAGCCTTCAAAATATTACTATGAAGTTTTAGTCTTTAGGCACAGTTTCCTGCCAAACGACAGTAAATTCGGTGACATTGAGTCTGCCATAAAACTCCAGCAAAAACTTTACACACCTGAAGACTTTTTATACACACCCTTTTATATAATATATTTAAACTTAAATAAAGCAATATTAATATTTATTTATTTTTTATATATTAAACAAATTCAATCAATTATTGTGTTTGCTCCTAACGCCATCTGTTAACATATTATAAATTTAATGTATGTATGTACTTATGTTTAATATTGACAAACCTGTCAAATTCAGACCAAACATTGATAATAAAATGTAAATAAATATCATTTTATAGTAAATTTAATTATTATAATAAACTAAACATGTTTAAAATAGTTGAATTTATTTATAATTATTTTAAAAAGATAATTATTATAAAAAATTAAACAGATGATTTATTGTTGTCATTAATAACATCTGCCCGTGACGACACCTTCTCGTGGCGCTAATTCCGTAACGATCGCCTCAGCTATTTACTGTATATAAAAAAGTAATGCAACGTCAGTAAAGAAGCTTCGCTTTAAAAAGGAAGAAAATTTTGAACGCTACTTGATCATAAATAGTAAATTTCATAAAATAACAAAAGTGATCAGATGCTGTAATTTTTTTGAAAAATAAAAATAATATAGGTATTCATTTTTAATTTTAGTATTCTTACCTGTATCTTCTGATTCAGTACCATGGTGATTTCCACCCAATCCTGGTTTATTACCAAATCCTGGTTTATTACCAAATCCTGGTTTATGATGATTTCCAAATCCTGGTTTGTGATGTCCACCAAAAATTGGTCTATGAGGTTTATGTCCACCCCCATAGGTGATAGCATTATCATCTTGAGATGGATAGTGTGACTCACTTTCACTCACTGGTCCGCAATTAATATTGTATTCGTAGTTATATCCGACATTTATATAGGAAATGTCAAGAAATGTTTTTCCATTACCATCAGTTTTATAAATTTTTACTGGTTTTTTTCCGAATTTACAACCTGAAGCTGTACCAGAGTCTGTAGGTATTTTTATTCTAGCTTGATATTGTTCCTGATGAAAGTTATTCGGTAAGTCTTTACCATTTTCTCCTGGGGGTATAGTACAGCCAACATGAATTAAGATAAAAATTACTGTAATTGAATACTCCTAAAAAACATATTACATTATAAAGAACAAATACGCACAAAAAAATATAAAATATTTCGGGTCGCCAAAGTTGTTCAATTTTTTTAAATAATTTTTTTTCAAACAAATTGTAACAATCAATTTTTTTTCGGCCCGAACAATTTTTTTTTAATTTTTTTGGACCATTCTGAAAAAAAAAAGGTATATAATAATTTTGCTGTAAGCTAGATCGTTTTCAAGTTAAAAACAATTTAAAAACTAAAAAATGCAAAATTACGATTTCCAAGACTCAAAAACACAACTAAAAATTCAACAGGGATCCTTAATTTAAACTCAAACCTTTTTTTATCATTTCCCATTAAGTGTTTTGGGCTTATTTAATTGTCAAATATTGTATTTGAATGCTTAATGAAGCGCTTACGACAGGACGGGCGCTCGGGCTGCTGCGTGTATAAGAGAGAGAAACAAGATCTAGGACACCAATTTTTTTTGCTGGTTTAAATTCTCATTTTACAAATAAGTGCCCGCCCAGCCAGCCATTCGCGCTATATTAGATTCATTTTTTTAGGTCTGTTAGATCATTATAAACAAAAAAGATCTGTCGTAAGTTTTCTCGAGTAAAACTACGATTTTCAAGACTTAAAACTACAAGTAAAAGATATCATTTTTGAAACCATAAGTGCAAAAAGTCCAAGTCTTTTTCTATCAGCTCCTGATAAAAATTCTGGTCTTATTTCTGCGCATGACAGGGCTGGCACTTATTTAGTTAATGAGAATTGTACAAATAAGCGCCAAATACAAAAAATAATATTAAAAAAAAAAAAATTTAAATATTGTGATGTCGGTAGTGTATTTCAGACAGGGAAACAGGATTCGTTCATATAGACATTTATTTCTAACTAACATATACAAATAAAAAAAGTAATTAACGCTAAGTTTATGTTTACTGAATATAATGCTTAAATACAAGAACGTACTGTTTATTTATTTCGGTAGATGGGTGTGACGATATTCGATATGATAAACTAAGATATGACGATCGAGGAATTGAGGTCGTACTCGTTCTTCAACGCAGAACGAGTAATCGGACGGGGATAAGGATGTCTATCTAGTTCAACACACTAGATGGAAAGGATACGCCACTCTCGTTCAACGCACCAGATTGACGCGGTCAGAGGAAGGATTGTCAATCTCGCTCAGCGCGCCAGATCGACTGGGTTCGGAAAGGATTTGGGACACGTTCAACTCACCTGTCCCCAAGGTCGGATATTCTCAAGTCAACGCATCGAGAAATGGTTAGCTGTCTTTCAGTTTCGACTTTTATACTATTCGAGACGGAACAAAAACGTGTTTTATTTAACACATAGGCGTACTCTAGACGATAAAATATATTATCGTCAAAATACTTATATGAAAATACTATAAGAAAGACTCACCAACTGACTGTAATAACTACCGCACTAGCCCTGATCTCCCACGCAAATAAAGTTCTGCTACTATAATTAACGAAAGATTAAAATCAATACTTCTACCACAGATCCCACAAGAACCATGTGCAATTTTCCCTGGAAGAGGCACACGAGAACAAATTCTCAATCTCAGACAAATTTTAAAAAAAACCTAGAGAATTTATTCTAAAAACATTTGTGCTTCGACTACTCGAAAGCGTTTGATAATGTAAAGTGGCATAAAATGTGGGGAATACTGAGAGAAATGGGTACCCCCGAACATCTAATATACCTACTGAAAAAACTGTATATCAACAACACAGCAAACGTAAGAGTTGTAAGAGAACAACATATACTCCGATAATTTTAAACTAAAAGCCGGTGTTATAATATGGACTTAAAATTAATGTACAGAAGACGGGGTAGCGGGGTTTGAACTGGTAAGTCGTTTCAATTAGTTAGGTTCTGTTATCACAAACAATGGTGGATGCGAAGAAGAGATACGTCGACGCTTTACAATGGCCAGATCAGCAACAGTCAAACTTACTAAAATCTGGAAAGATACGGACATAACCAGGAATACGAAACTGTGCCTAGTACGGACGTTTATCTTTCCTATCGCTACCTATGTGTCAGAAACTTGAGCCATTAAAACGTCCGACTCACGACGTATAATGGCCTTTAAAGTGTGAGTATATCGTAGAATGGACAGCAAATCGCACAAATGTCTTAATATTGACAGAACTCGACATCAGTATGGCTTACCACAATCATCAACCAAAATATATTGAGGTACTTTGGACACATTATCAGACAAATGGAAGGTATGGAGAGGTTGGTGGTTGAAGGCGAGGTAGATGGTAAAAGAACTCGAGGAAGATCGCAACTCCGATGATCAGACCAAATACAGTGCACTACCGGTTACTCTCTGTCTGAGGCAGCGCACCGCGCCCAGGCGAGAGAAGAATGGATAGCAACAATTCGTCAAATACCATAACGTCACCACATCCTTACAAAGGATAAAAGATAGAGGAGGAGGAGGATGAAAATAATAGAACAAGCTTAAAACTTGAATTTAGGTCCTTGGTGAATTCAAAATTATAATCTTTTAGTTTTGTTTTTGAGCCTTGAAAATCGCAATTTTGCGTTTTTTTTTTCAGTTTTAAATTGTCTATAACTTGAAAACGAATAAGTTTACAAAAAAATTACAAGACAATTTTTTTGTTCAGAATGGCCCAAAAAATTATCCAGGTCAAAAAAATCATTGTTACAATTTGTTTAAAATAAACTATTTAAAAAATTTGAACAACTTTTTGTCTGGGAGTCCCCTTGATCCTTATTTTGGGGTATCTCCTGAAAGTGATTTTTCCGACTGAACCCGAGCTTTTCTCCTTGTCTAACAATAATATTCTTGTTTGTTTTTTTTTGGTCCTTATGTATGCAATCCTTACTTGCTCGTAATAAAATGTTAGGTGAGAAAGACAAGGTGATTTATTGTAACCCATTCTCTTCAGTTTGTTACTGATATAGTAATACTAGTAAGAAGTAAAAAAATAATTGGAACTTCTAACAAACAAAAAACCTTGACAAGTAGTAAAAAAACGAATTAAACATTAACGATATAATGATAGAACATAATGCAATACTTAAAAGTTGATAAAATGAGCTTACTTAAAAATATTAAAACATTTGTGTGTAAAATTGTAAAAAAATACTAAGATGGGTAAAAATTAAGAAAAAGTTGTTAAAACTGGTTTTAAAAAAACAAGAAAATATGAAAACTAAAGAGGCCACAAAAACATTATATGTAATGGAAAATTCGGTAAAAATGATTTACTTTAAAATACGCACTAGGTAGTTATAATATTTTTCATTTTAGGTTAGATTTATAAATATAAAGCGCATTATATATTTTTTCAAGCGATTTTCAAAGAACTTCTTAGTTACTTACAGTTTTTAACATAATAATTTAAAACTCCCACTTGCTATCACTAAACCAGTCCAGTCGTAAGATCTTTGAGTACTGGCCAAAAGAAACTTCGAAAGCGAAAGTACGTTGGCTGCGTTATGTAAATAATTTTATTACACAATTTTGGGTCATTTTACAGACTCTATAAATTAAACATAGTGGGTTAGATTATTTTCTGTTAAAAACATTTTTTCAGAAGGATTTTTTCAGAAATATATAATTAATAATAAATGTTTTAACTATACAGTATGGTGCAAATGAAAGTAATAAATTCGTTATTTCGTATACCAGCGACTTTAGGGAAAAGTCCTGAAACCGGTAGATTTTTATTTTTAAATAGGCTATTCGTACGGATACCTTTTTATTTTTGACATCAACTACATAAGCGTAATGACGTCGTTGCTAAAATTTTTAAATGAAAATGTGGGTGTTTAAATGAAATGTGTGATAAATTATTTGAAAGGTCTTTTAAATACCTATTTAGCCATATTAATATGGGCGATTCTGCTACCATGGGTTACCATGGTCGCTTTCCATCCCACTTATATAAAATTGGAATACTTAACTCCCCTGTCTGTATTTGTGATAAGGTGATAACTAGACTTCGGCAAATATGCATATTGCATATTTTGCATATTGTGCATATTTTATGCAAATATTTCATATTTTGGCATATTTGTATAAAAGTTTGCATAAAGTGCATAAAAGTTCAGATTTTTATACTGTATTTGAAAATTTTTAAACATACCAATTTATTTCAATTCTTGTATAAAATTTTGTAGTCATTTTAATCAAGAAATGATCTAAGTACGTAATCTCTACAGGTACAAAACATTTACAATTTCAAAGAAGATCAATTTAAGTAGCCCTCAACATTCTTAGAAAGTCTCGGTCACTGAGGCATTCAGTTATTGGATAATCGCTAAGGGTTCGCTCATTTGCATTTTATGATCTAATCCTCAAATCTATCTACAATTTATTGTATCTTAACAGCAGGTAAACGGCTAATAGTTTTGTTCCTAATTTAGGGATTTTCCAAAATCTCCCAGTTTATTGAATTAGGTACCTAAACATTTCTAATTTGATGCTCAGATTTGTAAATCATTTTTGTTTTGATATTCAAAGCGTAAACACTCGTTGTGCGTAACAAAAAGGAAGATTGTGATTTTATAATGCCTAAAACAACCAGTGCTTCAACTTGGATTAAACCTTATAAAAAGCTGTCTATGGATATGGGAAAAATCTACTGTTCAGTCTGTGGCAAAATTGTAAGTATCTAATATTTTCTATTAAATATCTAATATTTCATACATACAGGGTGTTTCCAAATGACACTTACAACGTTTGACTGTAGATACTTCTCGAAGAATTGAACAAAACGATATAGTTAATGAGGGGTCAAACTTATTTACTTTTCGAGATATAGGGTGTTAAAATTAAAAAAAATTAAATTCTTTTAGTTAATAACAACAATAACTTTAAAACCAATAAACGTATTTACTTGAAATTTAGTACTCGTAGGTTGTTTTTAAATGAAAAATAGCTTCCTTTAGTGAGAAAAAATTGTCCATGGTATAATACAATGGTGTGTATTTAGAAAAATTTTTCACCTTTACTTTTTTTTATGAAGTCAGCTATTCTAAAACACAATTATTTTTATTGTAATTGAATTAACAAAAAAAAAACTTTTGTTGTATTTTAAAATAAGTTATATGATGTACTAATGGTTAGTAACAAAAACTAATTTGTGGATTAATACTGCATTTAAAACACTTCGCGAGTGTTTTTTTTTCCAAACCAGTTATTTGATTAACCGAAAACACCTTGTATATTTTTATATTTTAAAGGTTGGGTTAAAATAAAGGTTTTTATTTTTATTTATAGATAGCATGTGAGAAGAAATTTCAGATAAACCAACATGTGAGAACTGCTTCACACATTGCAAAAAAAGGAAAAATAGGAGGAAAACATCAAACTTCAATGGCTAAATGTTTCCAATCTACTTCAAAAAAATTAGATGAGCAAGAAACTTTTAATGAAGACTTTTGTCGCGCATTAGTGTCTGCAAACATACCGCTTTCAAAATTAGCAAATGTAAATTTTAGTTCGTTTCTAAAAAAGTATTGCAAACTTAATGTTCCAAGTGATCGGTCTCTAAGAAGAAATAATGTGAACGGGCTATACTCGTCGGTGTTAATTAATATTAAGGAAGACATTGCAGATAATTATTTTTACATATCTGTAGACGAAACCACTGATTCCTCAGGAAAGTATATTGCTCATTATTGATTGGTGTTCTTAAAACAAAAAAACCTTACCAAAATCTCATCTTATTTCATGCCAGTAACTTGAGAAAACCAATGCTTTAACAATTTCGCGTTTTATACAAGAAACATTAGCAACTTTTTTTCTTTCGACAACTATTCCTTCTAATAAATTACTGCTTATTTTATCGGATGCCGCTCCTTATATAATGAAAGCAGGACAAAATTTAAAAATATTTTTCCCACATTTAATACATGTTACTTGTGTAGCGCATGGATTAAACAGAGTTGCAGAGGAAATACGAAAAAAGTTTCCTCTTGTAAATACCATGATATCCAGTGTCAAAAAAGTATTTCTTAAATCTCCTATAAGAATTCAACTTTATAAAAAAATGCTACCTAACATTCCTCTTATACCACAACCTATTTTAATGCGATGGGGAACATGGTTAGAAGCAGCTAATTTTTATGCAGATCATTTTGTTAAAATAAAGAACATAATTGATACGTTAACAGATGAAAGTTCCCAATCTCTTTTGGATTCTAAACAAACTTTTCAGAGTAACTTGCTTCAACAAGAACTTTCATTTATAAAATCAAATTTTAGTTTTGTTCAAAAACAATTACTCAGTTAGAATTACCAAAACTGTCATGTTTCGAAAGTACAGCATTAATAAAAGAATTTGCGTCATGTTGTCGGAACGTTAGAGGTAATATTGGAAAAGATATTTTAAAAAAATTTGAAGCTACTATGGAAAAAAATAAAGGTTACCATATTGTTTCTGAAGTAGTCAGTGTTCTAGCTGGAAATATTTCGGAAACAACTAATTTAGAACCAAATGTTTTGGTTAGTTTGAAAAATGCTCCCGTTACATCAGTTGATGTTGAACGAAGTTTTTCCATATATAAATATATGTACTCAGACAGAAGCCACAAGTTTTTGTTAGAAAATTTTGAACACCACTTGGTCATTTATTGTTACCATAATTCTAAATAAGTTTATTCATACTTATAAATCATGTAGTTACTTAAAATAAATGTAAATCTTAATGAATAGTAGGAAATATTTAGTTATGTACACTTTTTTTTTAAATAAACTTGTTACTATTTTACGATTTTTTTATTTATTTGTATGCATATTTTGTAAAATATTTGCATATTTTCGGGTAAACACGTGCATATTTATGCGCATATTTTCTACATTTTTATTTGCATATTTGCCGAAGTCTAGTGATAACATATCTATCGGTGATCTAAATCACATATTCCTCACTAAAGTGTTCACTAAACTCACGGTTTTCTTCAATTCTATATTACGAACTAATTCACGATGAATTTCAATTGCTGCTAAATGTTAAAGCTCTCCTGTCTTCCTCAAATACATCGGTACTTGATTCGATCTATTACTTTTGTGCAAAAATAGTGTAGTGGTAGTTGGGAGTTTTAGTAGACGGTAAAAATGGAAGGAGTGCAGAAATAAGCGAAAGAATTAAAGCTCGGAACGGGGTTTTTTGGGAATATCAACCACTAAAAACCTGAGCAAAAAAAAAGCAAAGACAAAAATATATAGAGTAACTAGACCGGTGATAGCAGTAGAAGTAGTGTATCCTACGAAATCGATGAAAAAAACTAAGAATTGTTAAAAGAAAATGTATGAGAATACACTGCCTTATAGAGAGAGGACAAGGAGAATATAGAAGACTAATGAACCATGAAATAAGAAATATATCCGGAAAGGAAGACATAGTAAAATTTATTAATGCACAAAAACTGATATGGTTTGGACACATACAAAGAAGATGAAAAAACGGCACTAATTGGAAAGATAAAACCGGAAACCAGTAATAAAAAGACCAAAAGGAAGAAATGTTAAAAAATACCAGATTATTTAATTTTTAATCCTTAACAAAAATGTAGTATATGATGTCAAGGATGAATTTAGGTAACCCGATTTTCACAGATATCGACGCCGTAGTACATAAATATTTCTTTGTCGATAACAGTGTTTAGATAACATGAATCATTTTTCCATATGTGCGGATGAAACTTTAGTTTTCTAATAACAACATGTTCTTGCAAAGGCATTACTTTAATTATTTGGTAAACAAAAAATTTAAACAAAAATCATTAAAAATATTCGTTAATAAATTCACTATATGAATACGATATATATTTCTATTTCCATAAAATAAATCAAAACTTTAGAACACGACTGATTGACACAGCAGAGTAGTAAAATATTATACATAAAGATGTTGTGAAATACATATTTGCTTACTTGGTCTATTAGCAACAAATGTATCGTTACATTCTTTAGGTATCTGATAAAATTACTGTCTACACAAATTGACAGCTCAGCCAATGGATGTAACGATAGAAAACTGTAATTAATGTTAGAGTTTGTAAATATTACAGACCCATCATGTAGAAATATACAATTAAATTGAAAATTTTATCACAACAGCATGCCACAGATCAACCTTAAGTGAAGTGTCTGCAAGAGAGCACAGCTTCGTAAATATTACGAAAGGAAGTATATCATTATAATTGCAGAAAGAACAATATTATTACAAAAAATAAAAACACATACACAACCTCTCATGCAGCGGGATTTGGAAGCGGAGTTGGAAGCTAAGTTGAAGTTGTGTAAAATTTAGAAGCATTCAGTCCATCTGAATCAGAGTTCGAACCATCAAACGAAAATAACTCAGATTATGACCATGACGTGTCATTCGGTAGTAAAAAAAAAGAAAAAAAATTCTAAAAATAGTAATAAGTTGACAAAATAGTTTCTTCTTCTTTTGGTTCACTCTATTACTGGAACTAGAACATTGAGGCTGAACGTTGAACGTTAATACCTCTCCAAGTTCTGATATTGCGAAGCCATGACATGGCTTTTCTGCCTTCCTCTATTTTCTTTTCAATTATTAATCGTTGCAGGTTATATTTGTGATTCCTCATTATGTGGCCTAGGTAGCAGGTCTTTCTTTGTTTAACCGTTGTTATAAGTTCTAACTATCTATTTACTGTATTTAATACTGTTCGATTCGTAATGGTATTTAATTAGTCCAAAGATAGTCCTCTCAACCAAAGGCTCCAAAACTTAACTTCCTGCATTTTATTTAAGGCTCCACTGATAACACTAAAGAAGAACTCCCTTATATGCTTTATGTTTTATGAGTCCAAATTTTCTGGAAAAAAATTGTTGGATATACAAATGCTGAAATTTCTATTAGGGCACAAAAATATAAAGTTGAAAAACTTACAAACTGGAGAATAAATATTGACAAATCTCATGCACTGCTAATACTACTAATTTTTGCTGCTGCCCAAAAAGACAATAATTTAGCGACAAAAGTTCTGGTGCGATATATAGAGCAACTATGAATTGAAATTTGAATTTATAATATTGAATAGATATAGAATGATAACGTTTTGGTAATAAAATGTCTAGACCAGGCAGAAAATAAACAGACCTATTAGCAGCCATTGGTGAAATGTAGGATGATCATATCCAGAACTGCAAAACGTCTTGTAAGCCCGGATGATGATGTGTAACGTAGGTACCAAAGATATGTTCGATTCAGAATTGTATTTAAGAAATGGAACTAAAACCAATAGACAGCCTCTGGGAGAATATTAAGTATAACAAAAGTAACTGAAGATTTATACGGAAGTAAAACCGTAACATCACCTTCAATAATTGGTTTACGTTAGTACCATTAGCAACAGATCTCTTAAAACCTCTCTACAATTTAACTATAGTTGGTACTCTTTAGCAAAATAAAGGAAAAACACCTTCCGATATGATAAATCTCAAAAATCGTGAAATTGGATATTCCTTATTTTGTTTGGGTGGTTAAAAACAATGCCATCTTATAAGACAAAAGTAAATAAATCTGCGCTTCTGTCAATAATCCACAATCGTCCAGTAGAATGTGATCCAACAGGAAAGCCAGATATTATTAAATTTTATAATGCCACCAAGTATGAAGTAGACACACTTATGGTTTGTTTTTTAACCAGTAGGAGTAATTCAAATTTACCGCGCCGTGATGCTTGTTTGTAATTGGTATAACCGTAGACAAGGTTAATCCACTAAATTATGACATTTTGACACTAATGACATTTATGAAATTTTAAAATTAAATTTATATCGACGATTTCTGTATTTTCTGCGTTATTCCTTTAATTCTTAGATTTTTCATTTGCATTTATATAAAAAACAGTTCCTTTTCAGAACTATTTAGCGACATATTAGTGTTATTGATAACAATATGGATTCAACGCTAAGTACTAGTCGTAATTATCCTTCTCCACCTAAAAAACGCCAAACGAGTAGGTTTGGGTCATTTATCATCAAATGAAAAACAATGCATTATAAACATGTACAAATAAATAAAAATTTATAATCCTGGAATGAAAATAACAGCCATGATAGCAAAACTAAAACAGGCAACAGGTTAGTTTTGCGGAATAGTTATTGTTAAAATCAAGACTTACTAAAATAATGTACTAATTTTAGGTGTTGCGAATTCAACTATTAGTTACAGAACAATTAATGTCCTAAAAATATTGGAGGTCGACCTTCTATCTTTGCAACATACGATGAAAGAGTTAAAACATCTGTACTACAGATAGTACACAGCTTCTTTTTCAAGAATGAAATGCTCACTTTAAATAAAATTTTAAGTGAAATTAACAACCGCCCAAATTTTCCAAATATGTGTGGTTCATTATTATATAAATTCTTATAGCAAATCAATTTTAAGTAAGTAAATGTGAGTTAGCCACAAATATAAGTATAGTAAATAAAAAGTGCAACACAAAAATCTTAATATTGTGTCTAAGTTAGGCAATCAATTAGAAGATAAAGAGATTTATTCAAATGTACATGTAATATCCTGGTAAACCTGCCAGGGTATAAGGATGAATAAATAAGAATGTTTTATTCCAGGTCTTTTATTGTGATACTTTATAATCTGACACCCTCATGTTGACTGCCCTAACATGACAGATGATGTCCCCACGAGGCTCATGTCATGTGGGTTGCCTAACAATGGCACCACATATATTACATCCTCCCTCTTATAGATTTAAGCGTTCAGGGGGTTTTACAGAGCGACCCGACCTAGTAGTTTTAAGCGATGGTTCATAGACTGGCTCCACAAGAGGCAATCCATGAACACTATCTCTTTGGTTTCTACAGGACTCTGTTTGCTCAGTGGGCAAGATATTCACTTCACACTGGGGTGGGTCACTTGAATCAGGATTGAACAGACTACATTGTATATTATCATGTCCAGAAGCTGTTTTGAACACATTTAATGATTCTCTTAAATCTACTCTGTTGCGTCTGACTGTGTCTCCATTTTCATTAAAAACCATATAAGACCTTGGTGTCCCATGTTGGCTAACTATTTGACCTGGTTTCCACTTCTTCTGAACATGATTGTATACTGTAACATCAATATTATTTTCTCCTAAACCATCAAAAACTGAATTATACTGCTTTTTTACGTTATCTAATGAACTAAAAACAACATCCACACCCTGTCCTACATGAGCTAACCGTTCTATTAATTTTAATTCTAAACACCCTTGTAGCCCTAATAAGGGTATTTGATTATCTAAATCAACAACAATAAATTTAATCATACTTTTACACTTATTAGCTTTGCATAATAACTTAATCTCTCCACAAGGTTTAAATTTTGAAATCTGGACTACCATAAGATAACAGGGTTACTGATGTTCTCTTTAGTTTATTTTCTAATTTCAGGTTTTTTAAAACATAATATGGCAAAACACTTACTTCAGCACCTGTATCTAGTTTAAATTCTACATGACTGCGTCCTATGTTTATCTTTTGCTTCCAAACACTTTCACTTTTTCTACATGTTGAACCTACTGAATCTATTACATTTATTGAACTTAGGAAATGTACATCACATACACTATCACTATCTTCTTCCTCTACCACGTGCACATTTTTTTGTTTCCAGCTTCTATTCTTTTCTTTCTTCTTTTCATCATGTTTACATACTGCAGCAAAGTGATTTGGCTTTTGGCATTTGGCACAACTTTTACCTGTGGCTGGGCAATTTGCATTTTTCTTGTGTTTGTATCCACATCTATGGCAACTGCTCTGGTTCAAGTTAGGTGTTGAGGACGATGATGGCTTACTTCTTAATGCATTAACCCCTAGTTCATTTTGAATAGCTTTGGATTGTGATTTACTGACCTCAACTGTCCTACAGAATTCAATAGCCTTTGTTAATGTTAGCTTTGGTTCTCTTAATAGTTTTTCTTGGGTATTTTTGTCCCATATACTCATTACTATTCTATCTCTTACCATTTCATCTTGGTCTTGGTAACTAGTAGTTTTTACTGCCTTTCTCAGCTCTGTGAGAAAGTTGTCAAATGTTTGGCCTTCAGCTTGCATTACACTATTGAACTTAAATCGTTCAAATATTAAATTAGCAGTCGGTGAGCAGTAATCTTCGAATTTCTTTATGATTGATTCTAGTTTCTTATTTTCCTCTTCTGTGTATGTATAAAGCTATTGTAAAGATCCAGTCCTTCATCACCCACAAGGTTCAAGAATACGGCTATCTTCTGTGCTTCTGGCTTATCCAGCAATCCTGTGGCTGTCAGGAATAACTCAAACTTTTGTGAAAATCTTTTCCAGTTTTCCGCTATATTTCCATCTAGGTTCAACGGTTCAGGAGGTCTACACAAATTCTCCATATTAGTCACAAAATATCATCAGAAAACGTGTAAAACTCGTAGACTATTTAGCCCGAATAAACACCTGACACCATATAATATCCTGGTAAACCTGCCAGGGTATAAGGATGAATAAATAAGAATGTTTTATTCCAGGTCTTTTATTGTGATACTTTGTAATCTGACGCCCTCATGTTGACTGCCCTAACATGACAGGTGATGTCCCCACGAGGCTCCTGTCCTGTTGGTTGCCTAACAATGGCACCACATATATTACAGTACATTTTATTATTTTGTAGACGCTTGAAAAGAAGTCGAAAAAATATTCACATTGAACGTGATGAAAGATAGAAACCTAATTATCTAACTTCTATAATACAGTACAGAAGGTTAACATTTTATTAAATTTTTATTGTAATTAGAGAAACAAAAATATATATTGGAAGTGAAATGGAAAAAAATATTCAAACATAAACAAACAAAGTTAGATAGGTAAAGAAATAATAATAAGACTTACTCACAATCAATTTAATTTAACAATCTGACGACCGGTTTCGCTTTCTATAATTTGCAAAGCATCTTCAGGTCCATTTTCTTCCAACAAGTGAGATGTAGTGCTAACAGTTTCTTCCATCCCCAAGTTTTAGTTTTAAATTCAATGTTTGTCCCGTCATTTAATGTTTCTGTTTCCTGTTAATGTGTGTTTAATTTGTCCCTAATTATTCTTAAGTTATAATAATTTTATATACTTTTATATACCTTTTTACATAATTGACCTTACAATACTTTAATAATTTTGCCAATAGACTTGATAATTGCAAGTCAAAAAATTGCACAACCACACAATCGGTACAGCTAATCTTATTCATTGTCATAGAACTGTCTCCTTCATTACATAAATACTCAATAAATAACACACATTCCAAAATATATCTCTGTTATAAGTGTAAATAATTTAATTAATACAATAGTAAAGAACATCACTTTCATCTGACAAACAACAACAATATACCTATCTCTAATTCATTGGATCAAATCTGTTCTCCTCAAGAACTTCCCGTTTATTGTCAAAACAACTGCAATAGCTCATTAAAGTTCTCCAATCAACAATACATGATTTTTGCAACCATGACCTACCATCCATTAATTAATAGAGTACCGGCATCATTAGTTTAACTTTGTATCTGGACCTGAAGATGCTTTGCAAATTATAGAAAGCGAAACCGGTCGTCAGATTGTTAAATTAAATTGATTGTGAGTAAGTCTTATTATTATTTCTTTACCTATTTGATATGGACTCACACAAGCAACACATTCATGATTTAAACAAAGTTAGGTTAGAATGGACGTGTGAGGTTGTCCGATGCTGATTACTGGATTACCGCAAGACCGAGATAATCAACCAAAAAAGAAGATGTATTTGGTGACTTTCTTAGTAACTTTCTTAGGTGTGAATCTGGCTGTTTAGTTTACTGCTGCTGGTTAAAAAACAAACCATAGACCAAGATGGCATCCTTGCCTGTTCTGCGGCATATTAAATATAGCTTGCATGCAATCGGAAAATTTAAAATCATAACCAATACCGACAGCAGAAAAACACCATCACCAGAAAAAAAACTTATGGCCATTTTGTCCGAGCAGTTGAACAAACCTTTGCTACAACATCGTGTAAATTAGCCAACTCTGAACCATTCGGTCAAATTGCTTATTGAAATTTGACATTACTGTGTCAAAACGTGCCATATGCCAATTTTGTCCGTCTAAAACACTTCGAATGTCAACCCATCATTTCGGGAACTGCCGACGTCCATTTTGTGGGGAACGTCGCGCTCTTTTTGTCAGCTGTGCAGTTATGAATATATGCAATATAGAATTTATGATTTTTTATGATTTTTAGGTTTTGGAAACATTTCCTGGTTTAGAAAAAGATGGTGTGATAACTTAAACAATTTACGAGGCTAATATTGAAGAAGAAACAGGCTTTAAAGCCTACATGCAAGAAGAAGAAGATACATTTCCTTATTTAAAATAATTTTTAAAATTAGGTTACATAAAATATTATTTCAACGACCTCATTTTCTTCTCATCGTAGTAATTTTTTTATGGTAAGTGTAAATGTGTGTAGGGTAAAAACGGGTAGCGGGTAGGAACTCCTCTGGATAGTCCTATCAGGGAAAATGAATCAATCCCTGCCCTCAGCATATTTCAGGGGTTTTTTGACCCAGGAAACTAGTACCTGCTTAGGGTCCTTTATGCAGGCTAACGGATGAAGTCTACAATGGCAGCCACGGCGGAGAAGAATAAGTTCGGTACGGCGTGGATGGCAGAAGTGACAATCCCCTGATTTTAGGGATTGTATAGAATCACTAACCAACCCGCTCGGCAAGCGTGGCGTTTTAAATATGCTAAAACCTCCTAAGTTGAAGATGTCGAGTATCAATACGAAATTACCCCATGTGAGTAGAGTTATACAATCAGAATCAAACACTGAGCAATCAGTCAGCCTCATGGATTCTGGTGGAGGCAAATATTCGACTGAATCTAATAAGAAAAACTACCCATCATTGCTTCGTATGGCCACTTATATAAGAACTATGAGGACTCAAGAACACCTTGACGAACTAGAACAAGAGCTCTCAAATATCAAATCGGATATTATTGGACAACAGATGGACACGGAGAATTCTAGAATAGAGACCAAGGACGACAACAAGAAGCATGGGAAGACCTCCAAAAAGATGGGTAGATAACATAAGAGCCGTGGCAGGCACACAGTAGATTAGCTTGGCGCAAGATAGAGAAAGATGGAAACAATTGAGAGAGACCTACATTCAGGAGTGAATAGGAAATGGTTGACAAAGAGAGTGTAAATGTGTAAATGAAGGGTAAAAATAATTTAGTATTCCAGAGTTAAGAAAGAGAAAAGAGTAAGTGTTATTATTATTAAGTATATAGATATTCACAAACACAGGTAAACAGTAATTATGACAAAAGTATTGAAATTGAAGCATCAAAACGAGACGAAGCCATAATTATCATGTTTAATTCTTTTCATAATTACATATTGTCGTACGTGAGTAAACGATGCGATTATTATTTAAAAATACTTGTACATTCGTTGAATTAAACATTTGTTAACTAAAAATATTATAAATACGTCAGAAATATTTCTTTCTATGTTCTGTTCTCCAAACAGTAAAAATGTGTGTGTAAAAATGGACATTGGCCTTTTTCTATTAAGGTACAGTACTAAGCTCTACCGTTTTTACTCAAGTGGTCCGTCAAATGAACCTGTTAAGAGATGCATTTTCCTGAAGGTGTTTGAAAAAATTGCAATTTAGGCTTTTGTACACCACGTACAGACATGTTGTTGCAAATGTTTATCACTCGAGGACAAAATTAAACGATGTGAAGGAGGTAATAAACCTAATCTAATATGTGAAAAAAGAATCCACGAGCCAGTGCATTCTACTATAATTTACTAAAAGATGGAAACAATTGAGAGAGACCTACATTCAGGAGTGAATAGGAAATGGTTGACAAAGAAAGAGAGTGTAAATATGTAAATGAAGGGTAAAAATAATTTAGTATTCCAGAGTTAAGAAAGAGGAAAGAGCAAGTGTTATTATTATTAAGTATATAGATATTCAGAAACACAGGTAAACAGTAATTATTACAAAAGTATTGAAATTGAAGCATCAAAACGAGACGAAGCCATAATTATCATGTTTAATTCTTTTCATAATTACATATTGTCGTACGTGAGTAAACGATGCGATTATTATTTAAAAATACTTGTACATTCGTTGAATTAAACATTTGTTAACTAAAAATATTATAAATACGTCAGAAATATTTCTTTCTATTTGGAATTGTGAATAACGAAAGAAAGTAGGTTAACGTACCTACTCGTTCTGTCTGTTTTTGGCTAACTACCCACAAATCTTGAAATTAAGTATTTTAGCAAAATAATAAATTAGTAATAAAATCCTTGCAAACGTATATAGTATAGTTTAATTTAAAAAGAAATTGTTACAAGGTGCTCAAATCGCAAAATTTAAATAAATGTTGATAACCTGTTGTTTATTTTTTTGTAACGCCAAGGATGGCATCTATGAAATAATGGCCATGTAAACTGAATTCGTTAATACGATTTATTTTTTAAGTAAAAGTTTATGCCTCATTTATAACTAATTAGGCAAAACTATTATAACGGGTATCGAAAGAAAGACAAAGAGCGATTAATATACAGAGCAGACTTGAAAAATAGAAAATGCACAACCAAAACAACCCCAAAGCAAGAAAAAGAAATCTCAAAATCAAGAAAAAAATAAAAATGATACTAAACCCAGTAGGAGGAAGTAGGGGAAATTGATACACATTTTTTGTAGAGTAAAAAAAGGTGCATAAATTGTTATATATTACATGAGCCGCCCAGTAAAGTATTTTCCACCTAAGAAGACCGCTTTGCAATTAAATGTTGGTAACTTTATTACTAGCGGACCAGATAAGCGGCGATATATTTTGCAATAACTTTATGAATAACATTTTACTTCTCTGTTGTTTCAATCAGCATTGCTCAACAAGTTATCGTTTATATGTTTTAATAGTTTATTGCAAGCGTACGAGTACGGAATATTTATTTAAACAGTGAATTTATAACATGTTAATTTTTTTTTATTTCTTCTGACGTATTGTATAATGTAGGTTTACCCAATAATCAAAGTTATGTGTTTAGAAGAACATATTATTTGAAAAATAAGAAGTACCATGTGTCATAATAATTGTAATCTCCTTTATACACACTTAAAAATTTGTTTAGTAATGTATTTTTTAAATCATCACAACCATTGAAAAATGATTTATGCTTTTTAAAAATATCTTTTTGTTAACGACACTGTTACCGACAAAATAGATCAAATTCAAACTTGTCATCATATTACACTTCTGTTAAAAATTAATTGATGATCGTGGGTTGTATTGGTGTTATTTATTAATTTAGCACAAATTCATCATTCACGTTTTAGGTATTTTCTAACAAGGAAGAATTTTTTGGGGAGTAAAGTACTAAAGAACTAACAACACTAAAGGAAATTTCCTTTGAGGTAATAATTTAATTCATAAAATTTATTGGTTACAAAAAAGCTTTTATTGGTAGGTAGGTATATTATTATTTACCTACTGACAAAAACTTGCCATGGCAAACTACCTATACGTTGGGTAACATGTTGATTTTTTCAGATACATTGTGGCCTAGAAGAAATAGAGCATGTTCCTGAGGGTGATGATTCATTTCGAGACCCTGATTATGCGCCATCAGATATTTCAGGTGGTGCAGAATACCTGGTTACAGTAGATTTTGAGGTAATTGATAATGAAATGTTACAAGACAAAAAAGAAAAGACATCAGGAAAAGATAAGATAAGAAAGCAAATAAGGAATAGTAAATCCTGGAAGGAAAATAAAACAAGAGAACTGAAAAAGAAAGAGAAAGGATATGTATCTAAAGAAAGAGTTATTAGAAAGGAAAAGCAAATGAAACGTCCATGTGATTGTCGGAAAATTGTTATCAAAAATTTACTGAAGAACAAAGAAAAAGATCGTTTAAAGGTTTTTATAATTTATCAAAAGATGGACAAGATCAGTACCTATTTAGTAGAAACCGTCAAAGAAACTAGTCAATCTAATATCTGCCCAATGGATGGCAGAGGAAAGCATTCGAAACATTATAAAATTCAGGAAAGGGATTAGGAAGAATATTAATAGTTTTCCTGCTTATAATAGCCACTACTCCCGCGAACGTACTTCCAAAAAATACCTAAGTCCTGATCTTTCAGTGAAACAAATGTATCGACTTTATTGTGCATATTGCAGAAATAATAATATAATCCATGAAAAGGAGTCAACGGATAGAAAAATATTCAATGAAGAATTTAATCTTTCTTCTTGTCTACAAGTCTAAGTAAGTCTAAGAAGTATAGAAAATAAGTAACTACTTAAAGAAGAAGAAGAAAAGGAACAGGGAAAGCTTTTACTTGAGAGAAAAAAACATTTAGATTTAAATGAGAGAGCTTAGGTATAAACAAAAGTCGTTAGACAAAGAACGAAGCAAAATAGACCAAACATTTGTGGTTGCCTCTTTTGACCTTGTTTGACTAGAAATTGAAAAAACTAAATGGAAATTGAGCAACCAGAACCTTTGCCTCTAGCCGATATTAAAGTAAAAAATTTGTTGGATTTACTACCTTACATTAGTGAATAGGATATTTTATAAAAATCGTCAAAAATCAAATAACATCGAGGCTGACACTATTTTAGTTCCAGACACCAATGACGAAGATAGGATTTAATCTAATTTCTTTTGTATTTTGTATGTTAAAAAGTAAAGAATTTTCTTCTAAATCATATTATTTTACTGCTCTGTTGCAGGGCCAATGTACCTTTTCGGGAGAAAAAAAATAATAAAATAGTATTCAGTACAATGAAGCTTGGCATTATGTTAATACATATTAAAATAAAAACACCACAATATTTTATAAACTGATTCGATATTTGAATAAAAAACATACTCCACACCCGTTAATAAAATTTTCTCCAAACAGTAAAAATGTGTGTGTAAAAATGGACATTGGCCTTTTTCTATTAAGGTTTTACTCAAGTAGTCCGTCAAATGAACCTGTTAAGAGATGCATTTTCCTGGAGGTGTTTAAAAAAATTACAATTTAGGCTTTTGTACACCACGTACAGACATGTTGTTGCAAATGTTTATCACTAGAGGACAAAATTAAACGATCTGAAGGAGGTAATAAAGCTAATCTAATATGTCAAACAAGAATCCACAAGCCACGAGCCAGTGCATTCTATAATTTACTGACAGAAGAAAATACCAACATAATCACTTTCTCCTTCTACCTTCAGAAATACCTGTCCTTACCAAAAGTGCCAGACCAGCAGGCAGCTTTATTCACATGATCTCACTGCCGTTCAGGTATACTCAAAGGCTGCACTTGGGCCTCATTCAGCTATTGCTGGACCGAGGACCAATAAGTGAAATCTTCTAATCATGTAGCCTCTGAAATCTAGCACCGTATGTGCCATACAGATATGTCAAAGATAACTACTGTAAGACTTGTGTGTGACGGATGTGCTGGTCAAAATAAGAACAGGTTTGTGCTGACTATGTGCTTGACGTAGTTATGCAAGCGAGTTCCAGTGAATATAAAGACAATGGAGCTATTATTCTCGTTAGGGGGCACTCATTTATCCCTTCCAATAGGATATTTGGGCTGATTGAACGAGAAATAAGTAAAATAATAAATAAATAGGAAATTTGATTACAGTTTTGTCAAATCCTGCAGAATATTACAATGACATAAAAGATTATACCACTGTTTTGTTAGCTGACCAAGACTTTACATTTTTTTACTGGAAGACCGAGGCTGATAGCTTCATTAAAGCTACAAGACAGTGGCATCTTAAACTTTTCGAATTTAAACGACTTTATCTGAATTTCAAGCGATGCGATCCATCAAAAAACCTCGAGACATTTTAGTGAAGTGTGATCAAAATTTTAACGTTTTAACTGGAGTTTTTCGAAGCTTAACCGAGGTGAAAGAAACGTTATCTGATATCAATCCTGCTATACTTGAAGCCAACAATATACAAAACTTCAAAAATAAAATAAAATAATATATAATTTTAAATTTTATCGTTTAACAAATTTTATATTTTAAATAGAAAAACTTTAATATGAATAATTAAATTTAAACAACAAATGTTATCATAAAATATTCAGTCTGTCTAAGGACATGGATAATTGTGAAAATAAGCGGTTATAATTAATAACGGGTGTGCTTTCTGCGTCAGTTTAACGAGTACTGTTGTTAAACAAAAAATCGCCTTATATTTTTAGAATATTATACCAATTAATTCTTCTTCTTACGCTACTTTTCCATTGTTGACGATCATTACAGCCACTGGATGATGGCTATTTATGCTCCATTTAAAACATACTATAACAGTGCTATTAACTTTTGATAAATCTACGGCTCCCAGTAACATAAAGGCAGGTTTAAAAAGTTAACGACCAACCAATTAATATTAGATACGCAGATGATACGATTTTAATGGCGGAGACAGTAGAAGACCTACAAGCCATTTTAAACAAGGTAGTCACAGCTCGTGAAGAGAAAGGTTTAACAATGAATGGCAAGAAGACGAAATTCATGATTATTTCACAAAAAAACAAAGATTGAATGCAACCCTGTACATTCACAATAACGAAATCGAAAGGGTGCACAAATATAAATACTTGGGAACAAGTGTTAATAACAAAAATGACATCACAGAAGAAATAAAAACTAGAATTGGAAAGGCTCGAGCTGCTTTTGTTAATATGAAGGACATTCTGGGAAGTCATGATATTAACCTTAACCTAAAAATGAGATTGGTTAGATGCTACATCTTTTCGATACTGCTGTACGGAGTAGAGACTTCTATTTTAAACAAGTGCAATATCGAGCTGTTGATCACCATCAAAAGAAGAAAGCTGGAATATATTGGTCATGTGATAAGAGGGAAAAAGTACCGATTGCTCCAGTTAATTATCCAAGGAAAGATTCAGGGCAAACAAAGCGTAGGGAGACGACGTATATCTTGGCTGCACAATTTAAGAGACTGGTTCCAGTGCACATCTAACCAATTATTTAAAGCAACAGCTTCAAAGATAAGAATAGCAATGCCATCTCAGCTGCAACAAAAATTTAACAAATTCGTCGTTTGCTTGGCATCCGATATGGATGCCAAGTCCAAGAAACCATCTAACATCTTACCGGGGGCTACCAGGCGTTTATTGATACTGATTATAAATAACGCTATGACTCAGTAGGAAAGATTATCCACCAAGAACTAGCTAACAAACTGGGACTTCTCCAAACCGACCATCTTCCTTAATATTAATACGTCCCTGACAGAATGCTTGAAAATGATAACTACAAGTTATGCCAACTAGGACCGTACTATGCTCATAGATCAACCAGTGGCACATATAATAGACCGGATTTCATAATAGTTAATAAACTTATTAGGCAAACAATACTTATTGATGTGGCCATACCTAATACCAATAATTTGCGTGTTAAATACAAGAAAAAAGAACTCCAAGTGCAGAGATCTAGTAATACAAATCAGAAAACAATGGAGAATAAAAAGTACCCAGACAGTACCTATTATTCTATCTACTACTGGCGTTAATCCCAAAAACCTCTTAGAGAACATAAAACAGCTAGGTCTAAACGAACATCTCTATAAGCCCATGCACAAATCTGTACTCCTCACGACGTCCAGATGTGTACAAAAATTTTTGGGAGATACTCCAGCATACCAAGTCACCCAGGACTCGATAATACGGAAAGAGTCCCACCAGAGCTCAATTCTTCATCAGTCTTCGTCAGTACCCAGACGATACCTATCATTCTTTTTACCACTGGAGTAATTCCCAAGAACCTACTAGAAAATATAAAAAAGCTGGGTCTAAATAAATATCTATATAAGATTTTGCAGAAAGCTGTGCTACTTTCGACGTCCAAATGTGTGCGAAAATTTTTGGGAGATACACCAACGTACCAAGTCACCTAGGACTTGATAACATGGAAAGAGTCCCACCAGAACTCAATCCTTTTGATACTGTAGGTATCTGTAATGAGTGAATTTTCCCTTAGAGAAAGTGTGAACCACATGGCTAAATCTGGATAATAATAATAAGATGCAGGAAAATCCCAGAGGACTAGACCACGAGGTAGACCAAGGTAAGTGGGCGGATGGTGTGCGCAAGGGCAGGAAATCCGATTGACAAACTGTGAAGTATCCATATAAATTTTGTGACATATTCATATAAATATTCCCATGAACTCCTCTATGATTACAGTATTATTGGTTATCAAAACCAAACACCAAACCAAAAAAATTTACTCAGATGATAAATGATTTTTCCAAAATAAAATAATTAACAGCTATTATTTTTAATAATATACCGGTTGACAAACTTCCTTATCAAACAGTTTAGTTTGCATGTAATTAGTAGTATAAAATAACTTCCAAAATAGTTATCCTTGCAGTACTTGTGAAGTTAGATATGATGAGCCCAAAGCATGTTACTTCGCTTCGCTACCTTATTTATATTTGCTTAACATTCACGTAAGTTTTCAATAGATCTTATTAGACTGTTTTCATGGCTTAACTACTAGAAGTTCAAAAATAAGTGAAAATATTTCATTTAAAAGTTATTAAACACATAAAATATTTTTGAGAGTTTCAAACGTGATGTTACCTTGTTTATTAATAAAAAAATTTTCAGTAATAAATAAACATTACTTATTATAAATAAACATTACTTATTATCTTTCATGGCAGTTAACCATAATTTTAGCTAAAAATATGTTTAATAAGGTTCTGAAACTGTTTTCTTATGTGTCTAAGTCAAACATTTGGTTTATATTGGATATGGAATTGAGCCACAGTTAACTATAATGAAAGTTACATTTATAAATAAAAAAATTTTGAAAAAGAATATTTAAAAATATTAATAAAAAGAGTGTATAATCGCCAAAGTTGTTGGTGAGGTTGTCTTTTCAAAAATTGAAGTTGACTTTCTTGGGTGTGGTGTTATAGGCAACAAATTCACTCACAAATTAAGTATGTAGGTGGATTTTTTGAACTATGGACATTTAAATTCTGATTTTTCTGCGTGTTTCTGCATTATTTGTACAGGGTGCGATATATAAACGGTCAATTAGAAATATCTCGAGAACTAAAGATAATTGAATCATGAAAATTAGAACAAAGAGGTTTTGAAGAGTGATCTATTTAATGATGATATTTTCATCTATTTGCTACTTCCGATTATACCGGAATTTGCTTGGAACTTTGTTTTTTTTTAATGGGACACTCTGTATATTTTTTAGTTTTAGAAATCTTCACGTTATTCTGAACATTTCTTGTTAATACTTCTCTATACCTATTTTGAACCGTTTTTGAGTTATAATGGTTTTTATATGAAAATTACACTTTTCTACTATGTATGTAAAGTTCAATATCCTCTAACGTAATTTGAATAAAAGTTTAAAATTCTTATGAACTTATTAACCAGATACAACATTAGCGTTTACAGTGTAATGTTGCCTTTTTTATTATACAGGGTACTGTCAAAATTGGCCTAAAACCGGCATCCTAAATTTTTGCCTAGTTCCTTTTGTCAAATGGGACACCCTGTATGTGATTCATTATTTTAGAAAAATATATTTTTTATCAATTTGTATTAGTGTTCCCTATACATATCTCTTGCAGTTTTCAAATAGATTACCTTTATACATTTTTGTCACAAAAAATGTATTTATCAAGTAGCCTACGAATATTCTGACAAAAATATCAGTTATTGTTTATGTTTAATAGTAAGCTTGTTGTATGCCATTAGGTGAAAGTTATAATAATAATTTGTAGTACCAGAACTTGCCGTGTGTTGGCTGAGAGATCTTCTGAGAAGCTTCGACCAAATCATAAAACTGAAAACGTTTGACTTAACGTTTGTCTGAAAAAGACTTACAAATAGATATTCTGGCCAAATTCATCTTTACGGTAATGTGAGCAAATGTTACAGCCATCGACTTAAACAATTCACAGAATTTAAAAATTCATTGGACCCTTTATTCGTACACAAGAGCACAATATTTACATCCTGGAGTTTAAGTAAGACATACAGAATTTTGTGAACGGGTTTTATTGAAATGCCAAGATTAATATTTTACAAAATAACAGTAATTTCTGGGGTGGCGAAATTCCTCAGCTCTCGTGGGATAGTAAATTTCAAGCATTTTTTTCGTTCAATGTTTTTTGTGCTGTGAAAAATAATAAGATGATCGCTCTCATGATTTACGATGAAAATTTAAACGGAGAGTGTTACTGTAATATTATACGGAAAGTAATTGTACCAGAACTGCACGTTTTACACAATAATAAGGCTAATGAGACTTGGTTTCAACAAGATGGAGCACCGGCTCACAATATTCAAGGAGTCGGCAAATTGCTTGACAAAATATTTAGCGATAGAGGGATAGCTACTAAAGATCCATTTCTCTGGTCACCAATATCCCGTTGTCACTGTTAGATTACAAAATTAGGAGATATGTTAAAAATAAGGTGTTCTCTGAACCTGTCACTACTGAGTAAGCTATAATAAATAAAGTCCTTTTAAGTTCTTAACGAAATATATAAAGAATCAATGTCAAGAGCTACTAATTAAAATAGTTCATAAATGCTTAGATGTTGATGGGTAACATTTTGAACATTTATTACAATAATAAGCTAGTGCCTACTTTCTTTGATAGCATCTTTTTAATTGATCACTGTTTAACTTAAAATATGAAAGTTATAAATTAACACAAAATAGTATACGAAATTTTTTTTGTGACAAAAATGTATAAAGTTAATTTATTTGAATACTGCAAGAGATACGTATAGGGAATACTAATACAGATCTATAGTGAGAAACATATTTTTCTAAAATAATGAATCACATATAGGCTGTCCTATTTGAAAAAAAGGAATTAGGCAAAAATTTAGCCTGTATAATTTTACTATACCCTGTATAATAGAAAAAGGCAACTTTACACTGTAGACGATAATGCTGTATCTGGTTAATAAGTTCATAAGAAATTGACTTCTTATGAACTATCTGGTCTATTCTTGTTGTTGACTTCTTTTAGTATTGTCAACCAAAGCCAGCTACATTCTGCTGATGGGTTTGGATGAAGGATGATCATTTTCATTTATCCATATAAAGTAAATCACCCATCTTAGGCGGTTTATTTGAATTGGTTTTTGTTAGGCAACATAATATATTAGGTATACATGGATTGAGACGGCTAATGAATAATGTCTTTGCTACAACGATCATCAAGGAAAAATAAAAACGAGAGGATGTATTGATCCTGAGTATAATGATGATTTCAACGGACGTACCATTTTATTTTAATTGTTTACAATTTTTCGTGCGTTTGGCCTCTGCAATGACAATAAACAAATCACAAAGTCAACCGTTGAATGTCGCGCATGGGCAATTATTCGCCTGTCGGAAAACCGTTATGGTTGTATATTTATTTAACGCAAAAAAGAATGAAAATAATTTTATCAAAAAGTGTTAAATTATTTTAACTTCTTTAATGCATAATCTGTTTCAGTGTTTTTTTTTGTTTTATTTTCTGTTAAGCTTTTAGACACATTATTTAATTCTAAAGCGATACGAAGTCGCTGAGTCAGCTAATATAAATATATATATATATATATATATATATATATATATATATATATATATATATATATACATTAGCTACATTAACTCACTACACAGTATATTATCTTGTAATTTATGATCTGTGTTAATTCTCCAAATTAATTTTAAAGATTTTTTATTTGTAAATAAGTTCCCACTATATATTCTATTTTGAATATTTCCTACCTAAGTATATAAAGAGTTGTCCAGTTTGCGTGTTCAGTTGTTTTAAACACTCAGTCATAATAAATGTAATATGTGTGGACACCGCTTATATATTTTGCTGTTATCCACGTAAGTAGGTAATTGAAACCGATAATTATGTTAAAATTTTAAATGAATACCAACTTTAGACGATTAACGATAATTATTATTAAAATCTATTATATATTCTTACATACACATACATATACCGATCATTCTGGATATGCTGACTTTTTTGGTTGCTATACGGAAGAGCTGTGTTGAGGTCTTTCTACACCATGCTCTTAGGGTAGCAAGCCAGGATTCTTCGTCATGGGACCCTTTTTCCTTTAATTTTACCTTGCAAAATATATTGGAGTAACTCATATCTGCCTTGATTTCTCATTATATGTCCCAAGTACTGCAGCGTACGGCCATTCACGATGTTGAAAAAATCGACGGTTGTGTTCATCCTCTATAGTACTTCTTCATTGGTGTCTTCGTCTGTCCACGGTATCTTCAGGATCCTTCTGTATAAAAATAGCTCAGAAGCATGAAGTTTTGATAGTTTCCGCCTTCAACGTTCACGTTTCTACTCCGTACACAAGCACTGAGTACAGTAACATTTAAGGAGCCTTGTTCTTGTTTCTAGGTTAAGGTCATGGCTCTTGAACACAGAGCTCATGTTTAATTCTCTTTTGGTTTACATACAGATTTGCTCCGGTTATGTTTTCCTTACTGATGATTATTAGCTAGGTTTTGTTGGTGTTAATATCCAGTCCATATGTTCCAGTTGTTTCCGTTATTTTGTTTATCAAGTTTTGCAGCGCTTGTATGGTGTTGGAAAACACTATAGTATCATATGCATAAAAAATATAGCTTCGAGTACAGATTGAATATCAGTGGTGAAATTATGCACCCCTGTCTCACTCCCCTTAAGATTTTGATCTGATCTGTATATTCTTCATCTATTCGGAGCACCGCTGATTGATTTCAATACAGGTTAGCTATTATTTTTATATGTATATGTAAATATATATTTATATTTTTATATACATGACTGTAGACGAATTATTCCACGTTGCAAAAGACAGAGAAGCTTTTAAAAATGTGGTCGCCAACCTCCTTTAATGGGGACGGCATAGGAAGAAGAAGAATTATTTTTTGGTCTTTTCCGTCAATCCATGTCCTCTTCAGCACTTCCATCATTTGTTCATGCCTGACTCTATCGGAGGCCTTCTTGTAGTTAATCATAAATGCAAAAACATGAAACAATAACTGCACGCTAAATAAAGCTTCCTTTGTACCAACGGCAGTCACAAATCCAAACTGATTGGGTGTAATTTGTTTCTCCCATTTCCGGTAAATTCTTTTGTGGATGACTTTTAAAAAAAGGTTCAGCAGATGCGCATTAGACTTATAGCCTATAGTCTTCATAAACTTTGCTCCTGGTTTTTGGGCAATGGTATGAACTCCGATTTAAGCCACTCTACTGGTATTTTTCCTGCCTATCATTCCTGTATATTTCATTTAGTTATTATTTTGTTTGTTATGCATCTAATAGCTTTAGCAGTTCTGCAGACATTTCATCAAGTCCTGGTGCCTTTTCATCCTTCATTTATCTGGCGGCTGCCGTTATTTTTTCTGGTAGGATTTCGGTACCTGAATTTTCTTCATTGGGGTGTTCTTGTATTGTTTTAAGGTCGTGAAGAAGTTTCTCCAAGTATTTTTCCCATGTTCTGTTTTTTTCTTTTTCTTTGGCTTTGCTTATCTTTCTTCTGCTATGGCATATATTCTCTTATATTGTTTTTTTTTTTCCTGATCCATAAGTATTTCATCCGTTATCCACGATTTCCGTTGTGTGTATGTTTCTTCAGGTGTTGTTCTTCTATTTCTCTCATTCTCTTTTAATATTGTTACAAAGATTAATATCTCTCAACTCACCTGGTCTTCGGGTTAAACCGCGTTGATTTTCACTAAACCGAGCTTTCGACATCATCTATGATGTCTTCATCAGAACTTTCGGGGTCATAGTCTCCTGAGTCCCTACATCTCTTGCTACACTGTTCACTATTCACTGTATTACTGCTGCTTGGGACGACGGACAGTTCATTTATATTGTCAAAGATAACGTGGTTTACTGACATAACGTTTGAGTTGACGCGAAGATTCCTGACGTCGGGATTTGAATTGGTGGTGGAGCGGATATTCCTTTTTTTTAGAAAAGGTCTACATGTCGAAGGCAACCGGATGCCGCCGTCCCTTTTATTGAGACAATTCGGCCATTTTTTAATCTCTATGGCTCCTTGGTTAATTCTTGGTTTGTGACCTCTATGAAGACAGGGTTGACCTGGAGCTAAAATTGAATCGAGATTGTAAACAAAAATAAAATGTCTATAAATCATATTTTGGATTCTATGGTTGGTTTGGCCTATGTAAGATATGGGGCAGTCTGCACAAGGACTTTCATAATATCCATATTGTTTATTTGGAATGTTGTTTTTGACTGATCGGGCAAGAGCAAGTTTTTGTTTGGAGGTAAATATTTTCGTTGTTCTCTTGATTTGAGGATTTTGTCGATTTTGTCTGTGACACTTTTTATCATCAATCAGACAATCGCGTCCACTGCTGGACATAGGCCTCCGTTCTTTCCAGTGTTCTCTACACTAGGCCGCTTGTAGCCAGTTTCCCGCTACACGTTTTATATCATCGGCCCATCTATTCGGTGGTCCTCCTCGGCTTCTTTTATAGTTTCTGGGCCTCCATTCCATAATACGTCTTGTCCACCGTCCATTTTGTGTTTTGGCTAAGTGTCCTGCCCAGTTCCACTTAAGCGTCGTGGTTCTTTCGATGATGTATTGAACTCCTGATCTTTGCCTGAGTTGTTGGTTTGTTATGTGGTCTCGAAGACTCACGTTCAGCATTGTACGTTTCATGGCTCGTTGTGTAACTATGAGTTTATTCGCAGATTGTTGCGTGAGTGTTTCTACTCCATAAGTTTCTGCTTCATAAGTTTGTACAGGCAAAAACAAACAATTCGTTGAGCACATGGAATTGAACTTTTAGAATATGGCTTAATTTGCCAAATGCTGCCCATGTCAACCCTATTTGCCTCTGTATTTCATGTGTTTGATCGTCTCTGCTTATTTTGATTTCGTGTCCCAGATATTTGTCAGTATCTGTTTGTTGTATGGTATTATTGTCAATAGTTATATTTGCACTCATTACGAGATTTGTCGTAAGTTTAGTTTTCTCAAAGTTTATCTTTAATCCTGCTCTTTCAGACAGACTTTTAAGCGAATGTATCATAGAAATTGTATCCTGTAAGTTATCTGCGATTAATACAACATCATCTGCAAACCTTAGATGATTTATTCTTTCTCCATTGAGTGTTCTTAAATATTGACTCTAGAGCTGCCGTGAACAATTTTGGTGAAATATTGTCTCCTTGTCTAGCTCCTCGACCTAAGCTGAATTTTTCTACGTCTTCGTGTAGTCGTATAATTGAGGTAGCGTTCTCATAAATGTTTTTGATTAGTGTCGTGTACCTGTAATCTATTCGGCTTTGATTTATGACTTCCAGTACTGTTTCAAACTCTACAGAATTAAAAACCTTTATGGTAAGCACTATTCTATCTTTATGGTATGCAAATGGTCATTTTTGCTATATCCTGCCGTGAAGCCTACCTGTTCTTTGGGCTGATATAAATCAAGTTTAGGTGTTAGTCTCTTTGTTAAGATTTTCATCAAGAGTTTGTATATATGTGTCAAGAGGCTGTTGGGTCTATAATTTTCTACTTTAGTAATATCGCCTTTTTTGCGTAACAAGACTATCACTGCAGTGTTCCAGTCTTTTGGAATCGTACACGCATGTGAGCATTTATTAAACAGTTCGCTTACTGATTTTAATAGAATTTCTCCTCCTGCTTTTATTGCCTCAATAACGAGTTCATCATCACCAGGCGATCGATGGTTCTTCATTTCCTTTAAAGCTGCTCTTACTTCTGTCACAGTAATGGGTAAAAGTATTTCCGATCCCTGATTTATGAGAGTCTTTACTCGTGTCGGGAATCCCCGCCGTGAGGCCAAATACCAAATATATCGTTAACATATCGTAGCTAACATGTTGGTTTGAGCAACGACGATCGAGCTGTAAGTGAGCGAGATCGGTTAGAGCTCTTTTGAAAAGAATTCAATTATAAATTTCTGCTTACATCTTTTATCTTTTTATACAAATTAAAATTCATTTAATAATTATGTATTAAAAAGATAAAGAAATGTTTACAGTTATAATGAATAAACAATTTTAATTAGATGTATTTAGAAGGTAGATAGTGTTTGTAGTGCAGTGTACCAAGGTTTTAAACTCTGAATCCCATTAACGTGTATTGATTTTGTTAAAATTCTATTTAAACATTTGTTAATTGTTTTCTTTCTAAAATATAATACTTGACAATTACTTTTTAAATAGCTTTTAAAACAATAAAAATCAATAAAAATTTATAAAAGATCCCTTATTTCTTTTAAAAAACACTATTGACATTACATTGACGGTTGTGACAGATATTCACGACCTTTTTTGGTACTGGCCATAGAGAAATAACAATAACTTATTTGTTATTTCTCTATGGTACTGGCATTCCGTCTAATTAATTTATATTATCTGTGTTCATTGTAAACTACAATTTTTATTCCTTTGTATTTGAGTACCCTGTATATCAAGTACTAGCTTAGATTTTTTGCCTAAATACCGTAAATGAAACCATTATTAATAAATTATTACTTATTTTAATATTCTTATTTACAGTCTTGCAGCTGCAGAAACGAATGAAATTAAATATAATAGAAAATTCCCAGATGATTTCCCATTTGGCGTAGCTACTTCGGCATACCAAATTGAAGGTGCTTGGAATATCGATGGAAAAGGCGAAAGCATTTGGGATACTTTTGTTCATAGAGTACCCTCCCCAATTGTAAATGGAGATACTGGAGATATTGCATGTGACAGTTATTACAAATACAAAGAGGACGTCCGACTTGCTGCCGAACTTGGAATAAAACTGTTTAGATTTTCGATATCTTGGACAAGGTACACTATATTCTAATTAAATTGTTACAATTATGATTATATTTCCAAAAGTATAAGTATATTAGCAGCACTTAAGTAATTATTTGCATTTGCATAATATATAAGTTCCTTAAAAGCAAAATGCGTTAAGTCCAAAGATGAATCTTCTGGGAAAAGGGCAAAAAACGATTATCACTTCATGTTAGGATATTTTCAGAACATGTAAAACTTGTTTAGAAGTTTGAATAAATTATTTTGTGGAAATCTTGAGTGATCAAAAAATTTTAAGGGGTCAATTATTATTTTGATAATTTTTCGACTGTTCTAACAACCATTCAAATTTCGTCATTTTGTGTCATGTGGAACAATTTCACCCAATCATGTCAACATTAGACTGATAATTGCATTCAGTGCAATTTTCAATCCCTATGACAACACGATCGAGTTTGACAACTTCATCCAAATAAATTTCAAAATGTCACGTTTCGGCAATGAGAATGTTCAAAGTATAAATGCGCTAATCAAAGAAAAAATTCCCAGAAATACAACCTACAGTCACAAATATATTTTACCATACTTTCACTAACTGTACTTTTAATAAATAAATGTTTCGTTATGTTGAGTTATGATTTTTTTTTTTTCGAAAAATTATCCGCCGAATATCCCTCGGACATTGATGAATGCCTCATAATTTCATGACAAATTTCTCAAGCTCGTTGCTTGGTAACAGCACTCAGCCTTCGCTTCGAGCTGTTATCAAGGAACGAGCTTTCGATTGTCATGAAATTATCTCGTCTGTTATCAATGTCCTAGGGATATTACTACTGAAAATGAATTTTATCTGTTTTGTTTCCAAAATTTGGATTTTTTTAATTTTGCATATGTTTTTTCGTTTTGCTTTAATGTGTAATTAATAATAAGTTGGTATAAAGTCAGTAAAAAATATGTTGTATGATAATTTCATTACATTATTAACAATAAAAAAGCATTTTGAACACATAATTTTGGTGCTTTTTCAGTTATGTCACATAAACCTTCCACTTCAGCACCAACTTTACTACGTCATTCGTGAGAAGTAAAAAATTTAACCTAGCATGGATTAGACTTCCAATAAATCCCAAAATTCAATTCGAAAAGCATTTTTACATCAGAAAATTTTTTCTCTTTTGCTAATGTATTGTCTTCTGCCATTTTTGAAGGATTAATGCTTAAAATAATTTCTTTCCCTTTCATGGTGGATGTAACAAAACCAATGGAGTGGTAAAACACTGTTCTGCTTAGATGAGAAACATGTGCTGGAAGTTTACTGCTGACTTGAATTGCAACTTTTAGAACGCTGAAATTTAAAGTTCCATTGAGAAATGGGTTTAAATTGAATCCACAAGGAAAACAATTCCTGTAGCTGGCTATATACCACGTATCACAAAAATGAGCTGGTAACTGGTCCGTTTGAAGAGGTTTACTCTCCGGACACTGGAACTTACTTCAAGCATGGGTGTATGTTACCTGAAGTCAAATTTAATTTAAATATTTAACATCACAGTTTTAAACAACAATATGTACAATCTTTTACAACTACATGTAATTTAAAGGTTTTTACCCTGGTATTTTTGTTGGCTCAGGCATTATAACCTAGCAATTTTTAAACCTGATGATGGACTGTTTAGTCCGAAAACGTTTGTTTCTTTATGTAGCCCTTTTAAGGGTTTTTAAATAAATATACCCATTTACGAAGATTAACCTCTTTTTTTTGTTTCTTTGTTTGGTTTAAATTGATCTGCTGCCTCTTACTTCCATGCAAAAATATCTATGTCAATACCTAGTCGTCTTATGGTTGCATGCTTCCGAATTATTTTAATATAACGATTTGAATTCTCGATAATTATTTGTTTATTGAACTCCTTTTTGCAAATACCAAATAAACGGTTTGGTATTGAAAGAATATCGTATCGGAAATATCATTTCTACCATTTCAACATTCTTAAAAGCGAATAGTGTCACATAGTAATCATAGCTTTGTTTTTTTTTTGTCTGCCACAGCCATCAGCAAAAAATTTTACCTTTTTATCTTGCGATGTATCTTAGTTTCGCATACAAGGAAATACGCATGATGCTCATGCTCACCTCATTAGAAACTTTTGGATAGGTTAGGTTGCTTCAGTCTATACGTAGCTAAAGCAATTATTTAGATACATTTTGCTCTGAGAACTACCACCAACAATAGAAAAATTGAAGAAGTAAAGTTGACGTCGGTAATAACTCTCCTGATGTGGAATTTTGAGACTGGACAAATTTTTCTGGCAATCGAATGTGATCGTAAGAGTTCCCTTAGTAAGCGTTCCCTTAAGCGTTCTTATACTTTTAGTAATTAACAAAATCGTCAGCTCTTTTCATGTAAATAACTTGGGTAGCTATAAAGATGTTTTATAAAGATAAGGATTATTTTTTCTGAAAGTACCAGACACCAAAGCCCAAATTAAACTTATGCACATAAATGTGGCGAAAGTAAGAATTTTTTACAGCTAAAGCGGGACTGCTAACCGATATTTACCTCTACCTGTAATATCACCAGAACAGTTAGAGGGTAGATACTCTTTTACGTTCCCAGTAGAAGATAGATCTACTTCAATGTTGCGACCCTGCTTACGTCAGCCATAATTATCTCCCAACCTCCTGGTACCTGGGAGAAATTATGTCCTAAACCCATTCTCCCACCTAATTACCAAAGTTTCCATTCCTATATCCTGCTCTGTCAGACAGCAGCATCAGTACCAATATAGAGCGTAAGGAAAATGATCCTGACTCGGTATATTATTGGATACTAGAGCTGTTAAATTAACCGAACGATTACCGGTATAATTAATCCTCCATCTGTTGGTCAACAGCTACGGGTGTAAGAACCGACACGTGTTAGGGCACTTTATTGCGCTGGAGCATGGAAATTAACTCCGAATGCGGAAGAACTAAATTAGTCAACGGCATTGAGATGTCGAAAGCCAGGGGATGACTACACCATTAAAGATCCGTAAGGATATATTTAGTAAAAATCATCATGGATCCACTAATGGATAATTTACTTAATGATCATGGAGCTCGGAATCCAAAATCCATCAAGGGAGGACAATCAAACTTAGACGACAGGGACTCTTAGGTCGTCATCAAGGTAAATCCCTATCAAGCAAATAAGAATAACTCTATAGCCTTGAAAATCGGAACATGGAACGTAAGAAGTTTAAACCAATCAGGCAAACTGGATAACGCTGTGTCGGAAATGTGCAGAATGAAAATTAACATACTGGGCCTTAGCGATATACAATGACCTGAATCAGGAAAACGTAACACCAGAAATGGAACAATGTATTATTCTGGAAACAACGACTCCAATCACAAACAGGGAGTTGGCATTATAGTTGATAAGAATTCTCAGAAAGCTGTTTGTAACTTTGTTCCCTACTCTGATCGAGTATTAATGCTGTCACTAAACTCTCATTTAAAACGTAAAATAAATATAATCCAAGTATATGCACTCATTGCAGACAAGGATGAAGACACCATAGAGGCCTTCTAGAGAACAAATCGACAATGTCTTAAGGGCTAACTAAAAAGACAAGATATAAATATTAAATGGACGATTTGAACGCTAAAGTGGCCAAGGAGAAGTGGAGATTTACGTGGGGTGATAGGGACTCGGGGAAAGGAATGAACGTGGCGATAGGTTTGTTGATTTCTGTGTCAATAAGGAACTCATAATTACAAATACCTTGTTCAAACTTCCTAAACGTAGACTGTATACATGGAGGTCACCAGCTGACAATAACAACAAAATAGTCAGAAATCAAATAGATTATATTATCGTCAATTATTATAAATTCTATAATATCATCTAAAACTTATCCAGGAGCGGACATATCCTCCGATCACAACCCGATTGTTTTGTCGGTGAGAGTGAAACAAGAAGGTCAACAGCCCTAGCACCAAGAAAATCATGGATACAAGACATCTTAAACAAGACAACACATATGCGGAAACGAAATTTAAAGTAAATGAGAACTTAAGGAAAGTCAAAGAAGATAATGCGGAAACTCTAACTATTGACCAAAAATGGATACCAAACCAAAGAAATTAAGACACATTAAGAAATTAACTTAAAAAGTTTGTTTGTTCTCGGAATATAAGGTTAGAACTAACGCCTGACAATGCTTCGGTGTTTACGTGTTCCCTAGTCTTCTTTGTGGTTTGGAAGCGTGGACACTAAAACAAGTCCATCTGAATAAGTTGGCCGCCTTTGAATTTTGGTGTTACAGAAGAATCCTACGAATATCATGGATTCAAAGAATGTCAATCGTGGAAGTAACTAGAAGGATAGTTAATGAGGCGGAAATAGTATTAACTATCAAAAGACGAAAACTTGATTACTTAGGACATGTGATAAGATGGCAAAAATAAGCAATATTACTACTTATTATGCAAGGCAAAATCGGAGGAAGGCGAAATGTGGGAAGACGAAGAATATCCTGGCTTAAGAACTTAAGGGAATGGTTTGAATGCAGTAGTGCAGAACTTTTTAGAGCGGCAGTCAACAGAGTCTGCATAGCCATACTGATTTCCAACCTTCGATAGAAGATGGAACTTAAAGAAAAAGACGTAACATCACCTCACGTGGGTATAAAGCATGATTTTCAATTTCTTTGGAATCATTGCGGCGGACTTTACCTGTTTCGGTCTTTAAGCTTGCGGAACTTTATCTGTTTTGCTTCCAAGGTAACTTTTAGTCAATTGAAATGTATTGGAATTAATTCGTCTTGACGGCAAATAAAGTGTTGGTACCTACAGAATGGACTTTGGGGAAATAGTTAAGCTCAATATCTCATTTTTTTTTTCAAAAAAATGGATTTAAGACGTTTTGATTTTAAGCACCTCATATATAATATCAAACCTCACCAATCCGGCACCCTCTGATTTTTAAGTGGGTTAGTATAATGTTGGCAATTGCCGAAACGTCGTCAAAATATTGGTTTTTATCAAAACCAAAATTATTCAGCGAAGTCAAATCGGGAGGCCACAGAAAGCACATATATTATTTATTTTCTTTTTTTCTAAATAAATTATTGAGCTTTTGGTATATACCGATTATTTAAAAATTGTATTTTTAAAATTTTAAGGGTACTACCTACTGGAAAAGCTAACAATATCAGTGAAACTGGTCTCAAATACTATAAAGATCTAGTTAAAGAAATTCGTAAATACAACCTGGTTCCAGTTGCTACTATCTACCACTGGGACCTTCCTCAGAGGCTTTACGATGAAGGTATTCATTGGAGTAATGTTAGTTTGGTACCCTATATTGTAGACTATGCAAGAGTTGTTATAAAAAATCTACCTGACGTACAGTATTGGATTACCATCAATGAACCAAAACAAGTTGCCATTACGGATATGGAACCACTTTACTAGCGCCTGGTTTAAACAGTAGTGGGATTTTAGAATACGATTGTGCATACGTGCTTGTTAAATCCCATGCTGCTATTTATCGTATGTATAAAAAGGAGTTTCCTCAATATAAAGGTAAATATAAAAAAGTTTTCTTATACGCTGACATTTAATGGTCAGGTATGCAAAATACCGTATGTTTGTCTCGATTTACAGGACTTCCATCAAAAGCTCAGTGTTTTTATTTAGTCCCGTATCTGTGAGATTTTTAAGGTCTGTAGAGGTTCAACAATATATATAATATATAATATATATATATATATAAATATATATATATATAATATATATATAAATATATAAATATAATATAATATGTATATATATAGTCATCGAGAAAAGGAGGACGACCGTCAATCCAATATAAAATAAGGATCACTCGAAGAGTGGCGGGTTTTTCGGTCAAAAATTGGAAAAAAAAGACAAAGATGAAGGCTACTTCCATCTATTTATTGAAAACGATTCCTAGATTTATGCTCTAGTTAATATATATATATATATATATATATATTATATAAATTATAAATTATATAAAATATATATAATATATGGGTAGTCCCAAAATTTTTATTGACTAGTTTGGAAAAAATATGTAAAATACTTTTTTCATTTTTGGGTGTGGTAGTCAATAAAAAAATAGAGCTTTGCTAAGGCGTACAATATTTATTCTGAAATCCGAGCTTTCGGTGGTTATTTGCCACCTTTATCAAGGTCTACAATGAAAATTACTGTGTTATAAAATTAGGCTGATGTAATATAAAAGTTATAAAAAACTTACCAGAAAGTAAGATTCATAGCATATAAAACACACAACGTAAAATAACATAATAGTGATCTGAATTATTGAAGGCATTAAAAATTTTAAAAACTTTAAAATACTTAAAAATTAAAGAACATGTTACAAAGTTTAAAAAGTAAAAAATAAGACGACATGTTTGACAAAAAACAGTCGTCTTCGCAGGTTTGAATTCAGTCACAATCTCACGAACAGAAAGAGGTAGTAGGAGGAACTATTGTTGTTTAAATAGTTCGATGTAACTACAAAAAACAAACTTTCAAACTGATGTCTAACAAAATGCCGTTTGTGATTTTAAGTACTACCAACCATGTTACCAACTTAGAATTGAGAGGGAAATTTAAAAAAAGTTTTATTATGTCAAAAAATAAAAAGAAAATAGTATTTAGTAAAAAATACTAATTTCTTTTATTTTTGACTATTTGAAATAATATTACTAAATACTATTTTCTTTTTATTTTTTGACATAATAAAACTTTTTTTAAATTTCCCTCTCAATTCTAAGTTGGTAACATGGTTGGTAGTACTTAAAATCACAAACGGCATTTTGTTAGACATCAGTTTGAAAGTTTGTTTTTTGTAGTTACATCGAACTATTTAAACAACAATAGTTCCTCCTACTACCTCTTTCTGTTCGTGAGATGTGACTGAATTCAAACCTGCGAAGACGACTGTTTTTGTCAAATATGTCGTCTTATTTTTTACTTTTTAAACTTTGTAACGTGTTCTTTAATTTTTAAGTATTTTAAAGTTTTTTAAAATTTTTAATGCCTTCAATAATTCAGATCACATTATGTTATTTAACGTTGTGTTTTATATGCTATGAATCTTACTTTTTGGTAAGTTTTTATAACTTTTATATTACATCAGCCTAATTTAATAACACAGTAATTTTCATTGTAGACCTTGATAAAGGTGGCAAATAACCACCGAAAGCTCGGATTTCAGAATAAATAGTACGCCTTAGCAAAGCTCTATTTTTTATTGACTACCACACCCAAAAAAAAAAAAAGTATTTACATATATAAATATATATATATATATATATATAGTATATAATAAATATATATATATATATATATAATATAATATATATATAACTAGAGTATCAGAAGTATTCTGAACTTTGTTCCGCAATCATTCTTTGTTAAAACAATGATTTATTAATATCTTTTTTATCGGCTAAATTACAATTTTAGTATTATTAATTATTATTTACGTAATTTTTTAGCTCCAATGTCCTTGGTCGTAGATTGTCAATGGATAGATCCTAAAACAAATAAAACCTAAGGATAAAGAAGCTGCTGAACGACAAAGGCAATTTGAAGTAAGAATATTAAGCTTAATTATGTTATCTGTTCCTCAATTTGTTACTTGCTGTAACCAATAATTTACTGGTTCGGTATGTGGAAGAGAAAGATTTAAGAACTGTCCCTATAAAATCATATTCTATTTTAACTATTGTCCGTCTCACATTTTTCTTTCAGTATGAGTTATGTACAAAAAAAAAAGTACATATAGGATAAGTAATAAAGGTTATACAGATTATAGCAAATCAAGTTTATAAAAAGTCTTACCAATACTTCTTCTACACGTACACCCGCGGTATTCACAGGCTTTCACTTGTGGCTGTTCATCGTACGGGGAAGCTGTCTTTACCGGTTACTCAACACGTGTCTCGCGGTACTAACAATGAGATCATGAGATAGAGCACATTTGCGTCTGTATACGATTTAAAAGAGGATTCGCGATTTCGCGTAACTATAAGCGCGAGAGACAATGTCTGTTGCTAGCGGCAGTCAACTGTAAAGAGAATACGTCTGTTGCTGACGATAGTCAACAGGGAAGAGAAAGAGAGTAGGTCTGCTGCTAGCCAAACTGAGCAGGCGAGAGAGGGTATTTTGGTTTGCTGTCTTACAACTGTCTGTATTTCTAATGGAGTGGGAATATCATCAAGGTTGGACTAAAGTAATAATTTTACAATTGAGCTGAAGAATGAGAGGATGTAATATAGCAAAAATGAAATGGTTTTTCGTATATGAAAAATTGAACAGGTTAAATGGAAAAATAGAACAGTGTTGTCAATAGTTGCTTGATGAACTATTACTTATCACTTATACTAACTTTTCTGTCACTTACAATCACTTCTGTGTGTGTTTATGTTCTTGTCAATGTAATTATGGGTTATATAGTCCAAGCTGCAGAAACAAAGATAAATGATTTTGAGGAATAATTATTGAATTTTTGAATCCAGCACAATAGTAGGAATAGGATTAGAAATGTTAATAATAAAATATCCCATTAGAAATATGACTTGTGATAGGAATATGGGTATTAGGCATACTAACAGTAGTGATAATATTATAGTTAGGGGTAATATCAATAATATCAATAAATATTGATATACTCAAGTCCATTGCCAACATATACTCATTAAATCCGATAGTCCAAAAAATTCAATACATCTGTCATTAAAACCACAGCAGAGGAACATCAATAACCATTCTTTGAACCTCATCTCATGTAGGGATCAGTGAAAATGAGTCTGCAGATATCGCAGCAAGAAAAGCAAGTTGTTCTGATCTAAGCCTAGAAAAAATCAAAACTTCATCAAGATCTAGCAGCAATCACAAAACAAAATGCTCGTAAAACATGGCAAAATCATTGGAATGGACAAAACACAAAACTGCACATATTCAATCCCACTGTATATTTCATCACTCACGGATACTTGATGACTTCCGAAAACCCACCTGCTTGTGAATATTGTGATTCTCAACGCCTTACAATAGAACACTTACTTGTTAAGTGCAATTATTATAGACTATATATCTTCTTAAGGTGCCTTCTTCATTACTGAAGGTTGGCTATAACTACAGCAAATTGCTCTCTATCTTGAGCTAGTCTTAGTAACGAATGTGTATCCATAACCTGTCCAGTCTCTTACATTCTTCAACCAGGAGCATTTTCTTCTGCCTGGACCTCTTCTTCCTTCCACTTTCCCTTCTATTATAAGTCGTAGGAAGTTGTATTTTTCTCCTCTGTAAATATGTCCTAGATAACTCGTTTTTCTGTTTTTTACAATATTTAGGAGTTCTCTCTCAGTACCCATTCTTCTAAGCACCTCGTTGTTGGTCACGTGCTCTGTCCAAGAGATCTTCAGTATCCTTCGAAAAACCCACATCTCAAAGGCTTCTATACGCCTCATACTTGTAATTATAACCTCCGTATAGAAATATGGAATAAATAAACGTTTTTACAAATTGGTATCGGATATCCAACGATAACGTAGAGTTTATTAGTAATTTTTTCATTCGTTGAAGTGCGGACCTAGCATATTCTATACGAGCATGTATTACGACCTCGTAGTCAAGATCGTTTGTTATCCAGCAACCCAGATACTGGAATCTTTGTACTGGTTCTATATGTTTGTTATAGATACGAATCACTGTCACTACCGGACTTTTCAGGGCAGCAGTCAACAAAGTCAGAATAGCCATGTTAGTGTCCAACATCCGTAACGAATAGGCACCATAAGGAGAAGATAGATACGAATATTAATGTCGACATTTGGTGTACGTGTAACAGCCATTATTTTTATTTTTATTTGTGTTTATTATTAGTCCTAAGCTATTTCCCTCTCTGGTTATGACATTCAAGTCGTTGTAAACCTTCAGCACTGTCCGCAATAATGACGGTGTCGTCTGCGTATCTTAAGTTGTTTACGTATTCTCCGTTGATTTTTATTCCTTCTTCAATATTTTCGAGGGCATTTTGAAAGTTCTTTTCGAAATATATATTGAATAATAATGGAGAAAGTACACAGCCCTGACGAACTCCTCTTTTTATTATACATATTATTTAGTATATAGACTATATATACTAGCGCATAATATAAATGGTAACTTCAAACAGATACTTAGTTTCGCCAACTGTGTTCAGTGCTCTAATTGACTTTTTAAAAGATTGCAGATTATATTATCGTATATAACAAATATTGTAACATTGTTCGTTCAAAAAAAAAATCAAAGTTTGTAACACTATATTTTTCCAAATCTAATGTAACTTACTGTATTTATCTTATATAATGTAATAATCGTATATGTATAATGTAATACTCCAGACGTTTTTGTACCCGTGTCAATGGCCATAGATGTCGAGGCACGTAAATTTTAATAAAAGAGAAAACAAACTACTGTTGGTCAACGCAATGCATTATGGAGTCTCAGTAGCAGCACTAGTGGCAATATGGCGGCAAATTTGATTTAGTTAATAACAGTGTTTTCAGTTTTAACCAGAAACTCAACAAAAGCAGAAAAGAGTTCAAACCGAGAACAACGATGTGTAAAGATAAGGAGGGTAATATATTGAGCAGAACAGCAAGAGATACTTAGAAGATGGACAGAACATTTTAAGGAAAAGCTTGGGGTGAATAGGACGGAGATGAACCCTGATATACCATTAGACCAAGCAGACAACAGAGAAAAGAGTCCACCAACAATACCAGAGATTAGAATAGCAGTGGACAAATTAAAGAACAATAAATCACCGGGATCGGATCAAATATCATCGGAGCTACTGAAAGAAGGAGGAGACGCATTACTTAAAGCCATACATGAGCTGATAAGAAAGATATGGTTGAATAAACAGCTACCAAAGGAGTGGAATAGCGGCATTATTGTACCACTAACATAAAAAAGGAAACCAGTTAGAATGTGAAAACTACCGTGGAATCACGCTGTTGAATGCGGCATACAAAATAATGTCCAACGTAATGTATGAAAGACTTAGACCATACGCTGAAAAAATAGTTGGTAAATACCAATGTGGCTTCTGTAGACAGAAGTCAACAATAGACTAGATATTTGTTCTGCGACAGATCCTTGAAAAAACAAGTGAATATAACATCGACACACATCATCTCTTCATAGACTTCGAAAGCACATATGACAATATAAACCGAGAATTCCTAACAAAAGCAATGAAAGAATTTAATATACCAACACAGCTAATAGAATTGATAAAAGAAACACTAAAAGTAGAAAGTAAAATCCGGAAATTAACGGAAACAATAGATGTGAAGAAGGGACTACGCCAGGGAGACGCTCTATCATGCATATTATTCAACATCATACTTGAAAAAATAATAAGAGACACAACAGTTAATACCCGAGGAACAATAATTAATAAAAGCGTGCAAGTACTAGCATTTGCAGATGATGTTGACATAATCGCAAGATCAAGAAGAGAAATGATAGAGGCATTCACTCAAATAGAACGAGCTGCAAAAAATAGTGGTCTTAAAATCAATCAGACAAAAACAAAATATATGCCTGCAAATAAAAACGCACAAATAAGGCAGCTGCCAAATTTAACAATAGAGAATACAACATTGAGGCGGTAAAAAACTTCACATACTTAGGATCCCTAGTTACGTCTGATAACAACGTTGCAGAGGAAGTGAAGAGGAGAATATTTATTGCCAATAAATGTTACCATGGCTTAATTAGGCAACTAAGATCAAATAACGTCTCCAGAAAAACAAAATGCCAAATATACAAAACCTTAATAAGACCGATACTCACATACGGTTCAGAAACCTGGACACTCTCTAAAAGGGAGGAAACGTTATTAGCCACCTTTGAAAGAAAAATCTTGCGTCACATATATAAGGGCACAAAAGAAAACGGGATTTGGCGGAGAAGGTATAACTTTGAACTATACAACATATACCAGGATCCGGATATCATAACATTCATTAAAATAGGAAGGCTACGTTGGATTGGACATGTGGAAAGAATGGAAGAAGGTGAAAATACCAAACAAAATATTCAAACAAGTGCCAGTAGGAAAAAGAACAAGAGGAAGACCGAAGCTGAGATACGTAGAACAAACAGAAAATGATATAACAATTAAAAATTAAAAACTGGAAAAAAAGCACGAAACAGGTCAGAATGGAGAAGAATCCTTGAACAGGCCAAGACCCAAAAAGGGTTGTCGAGCCAGTGATGATGATGATGATGAATAACAGTGTTTTATTGTTTATTATATTTCAATGCGTACCACTCTTCACTATCTTGATTTTTCAGTTGACTTTATTTTTGACATCTAAATATTTTTGGTGTATTTCTGAAATGGGTTGCTTCATAGTTTTATGCTGTTACTCTGTTACTGTAGAGTTTATATTGTTATTGTATCCATGAAATACAAATTTTAATTATTTAAGTTTAATTTAACTATTATCAGCGTTAAATTACAATTATAAAGAATTACTGATTTTTTGTTCAATACATATATTATTTAATCATCATTATATTTTAGTGTGGCTTGTACTTAAATCCAGTCTTCAATGGTGACTGGCCAAAAGTAGTCAAAGACAGAATAGCTTTTAGAAGCGCAAAAGCTAACTTAACGAAATCCAGACTTCCGGCTTTCACTAAAAAAGAAATACAAGAAATAAAAGGAACACATGATTTTCTGGGATTAAATCATTATTATACTGAGTTAGCTAGAGAGGAAGCAAGCGAAGCACCATTTAATGAAACCAGTTGGAACAATGACGTTGGAACTATTGACTCACTCGATCCGAAATGGATTATAGAATCAAATGGAATGTTTGTGGTATGTAATAGAAAATATTTTCTTATTTATGTAATTACTGTTACAACAATGATATTTCAATATAACCTAACTTTTAATCGACGAAATTTTGTCAGACTTAACCTATATTACAGTTAGTTTGTTTTATAAGTGAATTGTCTATTTAAGAAAACTATTTCAGTTGACAAAAATTTGGATTCTAGTACTCGTATACCTTAAAACATATTAGGGGAGGCGGGGTAATAGCGTCACCTTAAGAGATCATCATTATTTGTGACTTAATTTTGAGATGAAAGAAATATGTAACTATGCTAGCGATCTAAGAACTAAGTTTATAAACTTAAATTAGTTTTCAGAACTTGTTCATTCGCCTTGATTAATCGACAATAAACGCAACACTTTTTTGTGTAACGTGACGGTATTGCCCAGGCCTAGGGGGTAATGGCGCCACCTACTGAACTGAAATGGTGGATCAGACTTTTCTATAAAACATGTTCTAAGCAAATATCTTTATTGAAATTTTATTTGGAAACATAAAAAAATAACACAGTATAATGAATGATAAATGAAAACATAACCTAAAAACCACCTACTATTCACAGAAGTCACAAACATAATTTTTGGCAATGTCTTTTTCACTGCATTGAGAATGGGCCCATTTCGAGCAAAGTGTACAGCGATATCAAAGTTCAGTGTCTCCAAATTCTCTACAAATTAAACATTTCTCCTATCGGCAAACACAGTGGGTAGGGAGATATCATCATTTGAATCATCATCATAAAGTTTGTCATCATCTAAATCGTCTAACGATGTTTCATCAAAATCGAATTTTGGTCTGATAGTTTTCTTCATTTTTTTTTTTGTTTTTTTATTCTTAGAAAGCTCGTCTTCAGATATAAACGTCCTTATGTTTTGTTTCATTTTTTTTTATTTTTTTTTTTCAATATTTTTGTTATTTTCAAATCTGTAAAATTTCGTTTCATTGCTTTCGCTTTTTGCTTCATATAACCTTTTTTCTTTAGCATCTTGCAGAATAAAATCTCGAAAAATCTACTTTTCCTGACTATGTCCCCGGTTGACTACGATAGCAGAATAATCTTGACAGCAGTAGCAGTACCAGGACTTTCAGGAGGATTTCCATTAATAGGTGCCTCGTTAGTAGAGGTATCATTGAGTTTTTCAGAATTTTCCTCCTTGTTCTCAACAATTATTTGCTCGATGACTGAATGAGCAGGAGCAAAATCTTTTTCACTGAATTTAATCTAGATTAATAGATATCTAGATTAGTAGAAAACTAAAAAATCACATAAAGAATAATGGCATTAGAGTCGGATCTGCAGTATTGGATAGAGGCAATAGTGATAGTAACACTATACTATGGCAGTTATTTTCTCTCTGTCTCTACTAATGAATAAATCATTGTGTTGCAAGATATTGTTTCTAATTATTTTCTATATTGCTTGTAAACGTATTATATATTTTATTTTTATTTTAGATCGTCCCTAGCGGTGCTTTTAAAGTTTTGAGATGGATTAAAAAGACTTATGGGAACCAAAATATCCTAATAACTGAAATAGGAATGAGCGACAATGGTACTTATCTCAATGATCAAGATAGAATCGATTTTTACACAGTGAGTAAATGTAGAAAATATTTAATGCAGCCTTTGGGAAGAAATAAAATAACTTTTAATGATACCTTTAACATGTATGAGACTTCACTACGACTGTTATTGCCTCTATGACACTTTTCCATGTTTTATCAATATCTATTATTATTGCCTCCCTAAAGGTCCTTGCTCTTATTGCTACTTTGATATAATTACGTCAACTTTGTATTCTTACTTTCCCTTCTAAGTTAAAGTAGAGCTTAATATCCTCGAAGACCGCCATTTCCTTTATTATATCACACCCAATATGTGATTTAGATTCTCAAAGTATTGGCGAAATACCAACTATCGAGGGTGACATTTATAAAAAGTAACTCAAGTACTCAACGTACACAGAGGTGAAAATTAAATCTGCTTAAATCACTGTGTAACGGCCCTTATATATTATATAATGAAGTTTCTCTTGAAGAAGGAAAATTTTTTCTTTAAAGTTGTCGCATCCAGAACGGCTTGTATTATACGCGTATATATTTGAGATTCGTGTGGATCTAAGCGGTCCTAAGACCGGTGGATAGCTGGGAAGTAAAAATACCAACCGCAAACCAAAACAAGCTAAGGTATGGTAACCCTAAACAGAAAAGTCCCTGCCCCTCCAGGTTGGGGGTTCGCCTAGAGGTCGACAACCCATTCCTGTAAAAAAGCATAATATGTTACAGAACCTCAGGAACTATTAACTGAACGTAACTTACTACGATGATTCTGCAAACCAAAAATAGAATTGAGATTAGGAACATGGTATACCCGAAACCTGTACCGAAATGGAGCACTCACATTTTTACTAGACGTAGTGGACATGTACAAAGTAGATGTTTTAGCACTGCAGGAAATGCGTTGGACGTTAACTGGCACTCTTGACAAGATTCCATATATTATAGCTGCAAAGGAAGCCACCACGTGGATGGGTAGGATTTATTTAAACCGAAGAATGAAAGGCTTTATTATTGACTTTAAAGCTTGCAGTCAATAAATGTGCTATTTGCGCCTAAAAGGAAAATTCTATAATTACAGTTTGATCAATACACATACCCTAACTAATGGCCGTTCATTACCAACGTAATTCAGGTCTAGGCCCCAACATCATCCAGTGATGAAGATAAATTAAAATCATTCTACAAAGATCTTACTGATACTCTAGATCTTTTCAAAGCAGCAGAAAATACCATAGTTCTCGGAAATTTTAACGCTAAAGTCGGCAAAGGACGCTGTTTGAACATTGTGGGGGATTATGGCCTGGAAAACAGAAACGAACATGGAGATCAACTTGTCCAGTTCTGCCAAGAACACGATTTCATTATATCGGATACCCACTTTAAACTACCACCGAGAAGACTCTACACCTGGAAGAATCGCAGAATCAAAGGACAAAATTATTAGGAACCAAATCGACTTTATTCTAATAAAAAATCGATTTAGAAACTGCATAGTTTCTAAATCGATTTTTTAGATTTTTTCTAAATAGCAAACCTATTAACAACAAGGAAGACAGATAATTGACAGAGCTAACAACAATCAAAATCATCTGGTTAGGATAAACAATATCGCTGTTGTAGATAAATTTGTGTATCTGGGCTCATTACTAACCAACAAAGGAGGCTGTACTGAAGAAATAAAGCGGCGGTCAGCAATCGCAAAAAACGCTATGGCAAAATTAACAAAAATTTGGAAAATTCAATGAAATTACTACCGATACAAAAAATGAGACTAGTAAGAAGTCTAGTTTTTCCAGTTTTTTACTTATGCATCGAAATGCTGGACCCTTACAGAGAAAGACAAAAAGAACATAGATGTATTTGAGATGTACTGCTGGAGACGAATGCTGAGAATACCATGGGTGGCCCGAAGAACAAATGAAACCATACTGGTCCAGCTAAACATAAAGAAAAGACTAAGAACACAAATAACAGAACAGATAATAAGCTATTTTGGACATGTGCTTCGAAGAAATGGTCTTGAAAAACTTACCATCCAGGGAAAAGTAGAAGGCAAAAGAAGTAGAGGTAGATCTCCTACACGATAACACGGACCATATTGTTGCTACCATTGGACGCTCCATTGTCAGAATGTGCTACCTGCATCAGGTTAACGACTAAGAAGAAGAAGAAGAACAACAAGGAAAGATGTATTGGATAAATGGGTATAACACTTTAACCAGGCACTTAATATAGAGAAAGAAGAAAACCTGAAAGATGAAAGAAATGAGGTAAGGGACGAGAGGGAAGATGAACCACCAACGATTCTTGAAGTTAAAGACATAGTATCTGAAGTATCTGAACCTTTTTAAACAAATAACGGGTTACATCAAGGAGACCATATCTCCTGTATACTGTTCAATCTGGCTGTGGAAAACGTAATATGTATGTCACAAATCACAAACACTGGTTTAATCAGTGCAAATAAATCAGTGTAAATTCTTGTCTATGCTAATAATATCAATATTATTGGGAGAACGGAAAACGCTGTACAAGAGGCATCTGTAGCATTAAAAAAATCAGCTTCAAAAATGAATTTAATAATAATTGCCAACAAAACGAAGTATATGAAAATAAGCACGCAATCACAAATCCTACAACCACTTAATATAAAAAATGTAAGTCGAATGAAACAAAATTATCCAGCTAGAAAAAAGATCCTTGACAGACCCATTGGACAGAGAAGAAGAGGAAGACCTAGAACAAGGTTCCTTGATGACATCGATGAAGACATGAGAATATACAACCTGCTAGTTGGTTGACGACACACGTAAAATTTTGTGCTCGTATTGATTTTCACGATTATTCTGTAGAAAATAATTATTTCGCAAAGAAATTTTGCATGATTGTTCCATATATCAATAGTCAGTAGTTTTTGTAAAAATTTTGTGTAAAAAGTGCAGTTACAGCGAATAATTACTGTGAGTATCATTCCACAATATATTAATATAAAACCAAATACTAATTACATACACAAAAAACCGGACAATGCCGTCCACCTCTTTTTGTTCGAACTGCTCGAAAACCATAGCGACAGCTGACCGCAAACTCCAGTGCGATGGATGTAAGCGACAAATACATATCACATGCACCGACCTTTTATCGGAGGATCCGCGTCACCCGACAGAAAATTCGAGGACTGAACATACTCTGTAACTCTTGCAGCTCCAATATTTCTAATATTTCAGAAATAAAAGATCTTCTGCTAGATTTTAAAATGGAAATTCGTGCGAAAATTGATGATTTTGATAATAAAATAACTGAGTTAAACGATAAGCTCAGCCAGATTAATTTATTTAAGTCTACCGAATTCACGGATAATATCGCTAACGAAGCTGTAGATCGTATAACACGCGCTAAAAATATTCTAATTAGAGGCGTAACAGAATCTTCCTCTGGGGATGTACAACGCAGAAAAGATGATGACGCGAATAAGGTGAAGCTTGTTTTGGATACTGTTGGCTGCCAGGAAAAGCAAATCACCTTCTACAGAGTCGGCAAAGCAAACCAACGATTTCCCCGAATGATAAAGGTAGTGATGGGTTCGGAATACCACGTTAAAGATATTCTGAGAAATAAAGCCAAACTTCTGGAAAACAAAGCCACGGAAAAATTTTCAATAATTGACGACAAGACGCCCATCCAACAAGTACGTTTAAAAGAACTCCGAAGTGAGCTAGAAACTCGCAAAAATAACGGTGAACATGATTTAACTATTAAATACATCAATGGCACTCCCAGAATCACGAAATTTCGTTCATAATTTTTCTACCAACAAATTTAATGACTGGCTATTTCTATATACTAATTTAGATTCACTTTCCGCTAAGTTTGACGAATTTGTATGCACAGTGCAACTTCTTAAACCGGACATTATCTGTATTGCCGAATCCTGGCTCAAACCCACAATTCCTGACTCCTCTGTTAATATAAATGGATATACAATATATCGTAAAGACAGAGAAAATCGTGTGGGTGGCGGTGTATGCATTTATTTATCCAATATTATTACCACAACTTTCAAAATTAACCTTAAGCTAATAGATATTACTGGAATAGATGCAATTCACTTATCTGTTACTAAAAATTCTTTTTGCCTTAATCTAGTATGTATATATCGTCCACCTAATACACTACTTGCACACGATAATGTTTTCTTCACAAAACTTGAAGAACTATCATCTCTTGATAATCTTATCATTACTGGAGATTTTAATTTCCCAGAGATCACCTGGCCAATAACTTCATTATCTGACGCCGAAAACGCTCATAATTTATTTAAAAGCTTTGTAGTAAATTCAAACCTGATACAACTCATTACAGAACCTACTAGATTTAGGAATAATAACCAACCTTCTACTTTAGATCTAGTGCTTATTAATGACGAACAGCTGATTTCATCTCTCGAAGTCAGTTCTCCCATAGGAAAGTCAGATCATGCAGTTATAACGGCTCACATCCAGTTCAATCAAATATTACCCCGCAAAAATAACATTGTAACATATGCTACTACCGACTTTTCTGAAGTTGACACTGAACTCTCTCAAATCGACTGGCATTTATTTTTTGCAGACTTAAACGACCCCTCATTAATGTGGACTGCATTTCTCGATAAAGTCCACAATATAATTTCTACAAATACTATTTTCCGTAAGAGTTATAAAAACAACCTCAAACCCTGGATAAATCGAACAGCAATTAAACAAATCAATCACAAACGACATCTATGGCGAAAATTTATACACACCGGGCTTCTTAGTGATTTCCAAAGCCACCGCAGATTTTCAAATAACTTAAAAACATCTCTAAAAACCCTAAGACAAAATTTTGAAGCAAACGTTATTGAAAGTGGTAACATTAAAAAAGTCTATAAATACATACGTTCCTCCATGACATCTAAAGTTTCCATTCCGCTACTTCAAAAATCCAACCAGACTTTATGCTCTTCTGACAAAGAATCTTCCGAAACTCTCTCTTTAGCATTTTCACAGGTTTTTACTAAAGAATTAAATGATGGTTATCTACCTGCTGTTAACTGTAATCGTGTCGGCGCATCCTTACAGCAAGTTGAATTCACAGTGGATCATGTCAAACAACACTTAATTAAACTTCGCACGGCCGCTTCACCTGGTTTAGATGGTTTAACACCAAAACTGTTAAAAAGGTGCGCAGACACGCTTGCAATACCCTTAACGTTAATTATGCAAACCTCTTTCATCCAAAACTCCTTACCCCCTAGTTGGAAATTAGCTTCCGTTACCCCTATTTTTAAAAAAGGCAACAAACTCGACCCCAACAATTATCGTCCGATTAGCTTGCTGCCAGTAGTTGCCAAAGTTATGGAAGCCATTATTTCCGAGGAGATGACCAAATTCCTTCTCCAGGAACATGTTATTCCAACACAACAACATGGATTTGTCTCTGGTCGCTCTACTCTAACCAATCTCCTACACTGTGTTAACGACTGGACCTCATCCCTTAACAGTTCGCAGCCGGTCGACGTTGTTTATCTAGATTTTTCTAAAGCCTTTGACCGTGTACCTAAGCGCAGACTTCTACATAAGCTAGAACATTTCGGAGTTCGCGGTACTTTACTTCGTTGGATAGATGATTTCCTGACAGATCGATATTACAAAGTTAGAGTTGGCGAATCTTTCTCACAGGACAGGTTAGTGGAAAGTGGAGTGCCTCAGGGTTCTGTCCTTGGACCTCTGCTTTTTACGGTTTACACCAGCGATATTCCTTATTATGTCTCAAGTAAAATATCGTTTTACGCTGACGACACAAAAATATATGCCAATCCAAACACAAACCAGCTAACCCTCCAAATGGACTTGGACTCTATTTTAACTTGGTGTTCCCAGTGGTTACTACCCTTAAACGCGGAAAAATGTGTAGTGCTTCGAATTGGCAAAAATAACCCACTTGTGCCGTACTTTGTTAACGGGCAGCCATTAGAATCTGTGTTTTCGTATAACGATCTTGGTGTTATTGTGAACAGCAGCCTAACTTGGTCCGATCATATTACCTCTATTTGTAAACGTGCAAACTCCAGACTGTATCTTATTCGGAGGTGTTTTTCGGGAGTTTCAATGCAATTATTTTGCAAACTTTACACTTTGTACGTAAGACCCATACTTGAATACGCTGGACCAACGTGGTATCCCGATCTGGTTCGAGACAAGACTCTGTTGGAAAACGTTCAAAGAAAAGCCACTCGAATTTCTTTGGGACCGAGAAGACCGTCTTATGCAGAAAGACTTAGTATGGCTAACCTAACTACGTTTGAACTTCGCCGACAACGTGGAGACTTAATTACAACATTCAAAATACTAAAATTCAATTTTGGAAACCTCGATGAAATATTTATCATAAACCAAGATGAACGCCTCAGAGGTCATCAATATAAACTAAAGAAAGAAAATTTTTCTATAAGACAAAGACAGAACTTTCTTCCAAATAGAGTTTTTGAGTGCTGGAATAACCTCAACGACAACATTGTCTCCGCTTCCTCTACCAACTCGTTCAAAAACAGACTCGACAGTTTTATATTATAGTTAAAATATTGTTTTTCTTTTAAACCAAAAATTGTAATTTTATTTCTTTTAGTTGTAATTTTTGTTATTTACTAGTAGGTGATTAATGAAATTTCTTTGTTTTTGGGCATAATAGGGACTTAGTTTCCTCTGCCCTCGCTTAATATTATAATAATAATAATAATAATAATAATAAATATAAGAATGCGTGCTTGGTGGAGAAAGGAGATGAATAGGGATGACTGAAGAGAAATTCTTGAGGAAGCTAGGAGCCAGGCAAACTTGTAAATCCAGAATGATTATGATAATGATGTATTTAAGAAGTATATCTATATATTCTTTACTCTACTTTGACTTATAAAGTTTTTTATTGATTCAATTTGTCATCATATTTCTATACTTAAACACCCTCTGTGGGTCGTAACCTTTATGAGCATCTCTCTCCAGACAAGTAACTATTCAAATACATCTCACATCTTCTTCCACATTATTAAGAAATCTTATCTTGCATATTACTGTTCTTCTCTGCCATATGGGTCTCTCAAAGATCTTTTTTTACTGAAGCAATATGCTCCATCTATGTTACATATCCTACTACTCTGAAATTTCTCATTCGTTTGGCGATATCTAATTTCTGGTATGTTCTGTATCTTTCAAGTTTTATCGTCTTTTTCATACACCATGCCATTCATGGCTATGTATGTAAAAACAGTCTAGCATGTTTTCACCACTTTTTGTTAGAGTCCAAGGTTCTAAACCGTAGATTAAGACTGGCCGTATATTATTGTATCGTAGGGTTTGCTAAACCTTGCTACCGTCTACAAATGCTAAACTCATTTTCGTATTGTAGTTTGTAGTATGGCTTATATATTTAGATGTTTGGATGTGATCTATTGTACTGTGATTTTTCTGTAATAAAATCTCACATGTTCAATAGTCAGAAGATCATACATTTTTACGCTACGTATTTCATCCTACCAGGATTCATCAGAGCGACTGGTACAGAAACTCTAAAATTTTTGATTCGTCAAATAAATCTGCGCATTTCTACTTTAATGTAGGCATATCTAGGCGAAAACGGCGTATCTAGGTCACATCATGCGAAATGAAAATTACCAGTTCCTCCAACTTATAACCGAGGGTAAAATTGAAGGCAAGAGAGGAATGGGACGCAAGAAAATGTCCTGGCTCCGAAACATAAGGGACAGGGATTAACGACATACAATACCTGATACATATTGCAAGAAATAGAGAATTAATGGAAAATGTGATCGCTAACATCCATTAGTGGATTTGCATCTGAAGAAGAAGAAGAATTTCTACTTTGGTGTTTTAAATAATATTTATATTATTTTTAGGAATATTTTTGCAACATCCTTGACGCTATGGATGATGGAGTTAACGTTATAGGCATCATATACTGGAGTTTAATGGATAATTTTGAATGGTTTGTTGGTTACAGGTAATGAAGATATTAACTGTTAATTATACTTAAAATATTATAGTTATCGAAAGAATACTCAAAACAAACTAGACTAGATATATGTCTAAAAAAAAGAACAATAAAAAATAGATGTAAGCTTTTGAAGATAAGTCAGCTCTCTTCAGATAAATAGATTTTGTAGCTCTGGTTAAAGCTTTGTTTCTATAAACGCCCGTGTTCCTTGACATCTAACCAAGCTATTTGCTTAGCAGCTTATTTTTTGCGTAATAATATTCTACTCAATTTATTAAATTATCATACATATTGGAAAGATCTTTGATGTCAGTTTTATTATTAATAGAATTTTGATCTTTTTTATGTGAATTTTCTCCAATATGCATATTTTGTTGTAATTTTGTTCTTTTTCCAAAATCTGTACATTTTCAAAATCAAAAGAGTGGCGTTTGTAAACGTTATTTATAAAATCAATTGTAAATACTGTAATTAAACATATAATGCGCAAACACAAAGAGAAGAGTTGTTGCACACAAACATATATATATATATATATATAATATATATATATATATATATATATATATATATATATATATATTTTCTACTCTCTTACTAGTAAATTGTATATATTACCTACTGTTTGGATGCTAAGTAAATGCATCATAACAGATACTGACACGTAATGACAAGCACGTAATAAAAAAAATTACGCTTCAGTTTTATAAAAATGTGTAATATCACATAAGCCTTGTAAGTCAGTTTGTCGCGTTACCATGGAAACCAATTAACAGACGTTATTTTGACAGATTAAAAATTATTAATCTGTCAGTGTAAATATAGTGGTAATTTTATTTTTATTTTTATAGACGAAAATAATTGTAGAAAAAGTATAGTACACAACTTGAGTTGTAAGCTTATTACATGCTTGTAAAATTAATGCGCCCGCCGCTACGCGGCTCGCGCGCAACTTTTTTACTCGCATGTAATAAGCTTCTTACAACTCTCGTTATGTAATATACTAATTTCATATAAATATATATATATATATATATATATATATATATATATATAGAAAAGAAATTTAATCTTTGCAGAAAAGTTAAATAGTAAACTCTTAAATATTGGGGAAATCTGCAAGAAAACTCTAATGTGTATCAATTATTTCATCGCGTTTCGCCAAAGAGAATTAATTTGGCTTCTTCAGGGCTGAAAGAGAATAAATTATAATTAGCTACCATATATTATCTAATAAAAAACATTTACCTTACCGTAAATTTTAGAAATGTCGAGTTATGATGTTAAAAAACTTCAGCTAGTAACAACATAGTGGTGTTTTTTTGTTACTAAGTGCAGAAAAGTTTATTTGTTAACGTTGGAAATGTATGGTAGCTTTGAAATTTAAAACGCAAAGGTTTTAACCTTGGGTAAAGGTTAAAGGTTTAACATCTGTCGGGTACAACTTTATTATCAAATGAAAAGATACCTCCCTTCTTAAATCCATTTTTGATTACTTCTGGGTTGAGTGTTGTCCATATTTTCCCAATCAGCTTAGAAAAAAACTTTATTGGGAAGTCTCCGACCAGCAAACTATCGCTGCCTCTTCACAAGTTCTTCGTCCCATATTGATTTTAAAGCTTTGAACACCGCTTAATCCAATGGCTGGAGAATGTGACTTGTATGAGCGGGTAGTTTGAGGATGGCGATTCCTTCCGATCTCGCCTAATTGACCAAATATGCCGTGAGGTGGGTTGAATATCCGTCGTAGATAACTAGTATAGGCCGATCAGGACCAACGTTTTTTACAAAAGTACGCTTAAAATAGTTGCGAAATACAATAGCTTCAATCCAGCCATTTTTAGTAGCGGCATAGCAGTACCAGCAAAGGCATCATTTTCGTCGGCCATCCATTCATCCCAGATATTTTTGCCTTTTAAAACGATTAATGGAGGATTTTTTTCACCACTAGCGTTTGCTGGTGCTAGGGCACCATCACCATAGGGTGATCTTTGGGGCAAGTGCGCACCTTTTATTCACTAGCAAACTATAGCGAAGAAACATAAATGGTATCAAAACAATTAAAATTTCTGCAATACTAACCGAAAATATTCAATAAAAATTAAAATTTAGTAAGCGGTACGAGATTAACAAGACTTAGAAAAAAGACTTACCTGCTCTTTCTATAACCTCAAACGTAACTACCAACAAACACGTGTGCTACTATGTCGTGAATTCAACGACGTTGCCACTCATGTGTGTAGCTATTTCGTTTAATAATTTTCGCTAAATTTTAAGTCGGTTTCATACTCAACTTCACGTTACAAATATTTTTATTTAGTCCAAACGCACTTATCCCGGTACGCACTTGCCCCATCTTACCCTACACGTAGTTATTATCACCCTGTGGAATTCCACATATTTTCCAAGTGTGGAGAATATCATTGCCCACATTTTTTCTAAATAATTTTTTTTGGGTTTCTTGTGTTATAGTTGTACATTATATACCATAATGGAATTATCAGCCGATGTCGCACTAAACGCTCACCCTGTATATAGATATATATATATATATATATATATATATAATATAATATATATATATATATATATATATATAATCAAAATCATTTTTGTTAACATCTCTTAAATCATGTCATTTTTAATTATAAAATTTTTATTTTTTAGTGCCCACTTTGGGTTATACCACATTGATTTTAAAGATTCAAACAAAACCAGACACCCTAAAGAATCTGCGGGATTTGCGAAAAAATTATCTAAAGAAAAAATGCTCCACTGCGGTAATCCAAGTAAATACAGAACAGTTCCAGTGGCACTTCCCAAATGGACACCAAGTTCTAACGTTTCTTTATGGAATAACCGCGTTGGAAATAAAAACAACAAAAATCAAAAAAGGACACCAAATTCATTAGGCAATAATAACGGCGTTAGAGGCAATAATAAACGATGTAAAAACAGAAGTTGTTAAAGCAAAAAATTCTGCAGTATTAATCAAGTATTAGTGATTAGTTAATTGTTATGTTGTTATATGTAGATGTAGGAGTTTACCATTGTTATTAGTTGTTATTTTTAAAAATGAATAAATGATTCAAAGATTCCTGCGTTTAATAAGATTTATACAGAAGTTAAAAAGCGATGTTAAGAATAACATTTTAATGATATATTAACAGAAGAAAAATAGAAATCGAGCTACATTTTAAGTACGTCAACAAATAATAATTCATATCCTAAAAAATTATTAATTAAAATTAAACAGAACCTGATATTTTAGTAGGAGAGGTCGGTTTAATGGCTTCACCTTAAGAGATCATCATTTTTTGTGACTTAATTTTGAGATGAAAGAAATATGTAAGTATGCTAGCGATCAAAGAACTAAGTTTTTAACATAAATTAGTTTTTAGAAACTTCTCATTTGTTTTGATTAAGCGACAATAAACGCAACACTTTTTTGTGTAACGTGACGGCATTGCCCCAGGCCTAGGGGGTAATGGCGTCACCTACTGAACTGAAATGTTGGATAAGACTTCTATATAAAACATGTTCTAAGCAAATATCTTTATTGAAATTTTATTTGGAAACATAAAAAAATAACAGTATAATGAATGATAAATGAAAACATAACCTAAAAACAACCTACTATTCTATTCACAGAAGTCACTAACATAATTTTTGGCACTGTCTTTTCCACTGCATTGAGAATGAGCCCATTTCGAGTAAAGTGTACAGCGATACCAAAGTTCAATGTCTCAAAATTCTCCACAAATTAAACGTTTCTCCTCATCGGCAAACACAGTGGGTAGGGAGATATCATCATTTGAATCATCATCACAAAAAAAAAATGCGTTGTTAACCTTTCATTTTAATAAGAAAATACGGAGCAATACCGTTATGGCGGCGTTACCCCGAAGTAAAGTGACGGAATTACCCCTCGAGAACAATATGTTGGATATATCACTACATACTACAAACAATAACCAAACATTTAAAAGCAATCTCACCAAAAAGTATCTAAGGTATCGATATATTAAAGGACATATTCAACAAATCAGTTAAGAACCGTATTATCACACTTACCTCGAGTTATAAATACGGCAGAAGTAAGTATAAATATGAAACTATAACGATTTTACTGATATTCGCACGAACTAACCTTGAAAACGGCAATAGCTGTACTGATCAATACTGCTGTACGATAGTTTCAGAATTCTTCTGTACACCCACAGCTCGAATGATTCCAGTTTTTTCATTGATGTTGCATTCAGGGTCCAAGATTCCATTCCACAAAATAAGGTCGAAAAAACATAGCACCTCGCCAACCTAACTCTTAGTTTGAGTTTTAAATCTCTGGTACATAGCACTCTTCTTATTTTGTTAAAATTTGCTCTAGCCTTTTCTATACTCATTTTGATTTCCTGAATGTAATCATTAGTGGAGTTAATCATTGTTCCCAGACATGCATATCTGTCCACTTGTTTGAAGTTGGTTACGTTAATTAAAAGTAATCCGTAATATTAAAGTACTGTTAATATTTGATTAATTTGTGAAACCTTACTTAAATAAAAAATGAAAGAACTTTTTATATATTTAAATATTTATTTTAAAACGTTTTCCTCATAACTAACAAATTAATTTGTTATAAGTCACATAAGCACTGAAAAAATTGTTTAAGAAATGTGGAAAGAATAATGTTAATAAAATTTGGAATATATTAATAAAGGTTATTATAACCAATAAAAAAGTTTCTAAATGATTAAAGCTAATAAAAAAACATTTACCATTAGTTTTATGACAAGGGGTAGTTTTTAAGGATGCAAAATTTCGCAATAAATAAATAAATACTTTAATACTCAGTAAATGAGATTTCAATTCAGTAATGTATTATTCAAATAATTAAAGTTTCTTGAAATTAATTTTTTCAATGAATCTGCTTTAAGGGGGTGATTTTAAGAGTTGAAATTTCACAGTCAATCAAAACTTATATCATAAATATTAAAGAAACTATTTGGGTAATATTAATATGCGATTTGATATTTCAGAAATATAAAAAATTATTTTTTATGATTTTCGATTTCAGGGAGAGTTGCTAAAAGGGTTAGAAAAAAATCCAATGTGTTTGTTGTTTTGAATGGTGTTAAAATGTTGAATTTATTTCCTATCGTTTTCAGTTTTTTGGATAATCCTTTTATGTATGTATTGTTATTGTCCTCGTATTATTTCTTGTGAATGTTCTTCTTCTTCAGGTGTCATCTCCGCTACGGAGGTTGGCAATCATCATAGCTATTTTAATTTTTGAGCCAATAGCTCTAAATAGTTGTTTTGAGCTGCATCCAAACCATTCTCTCAGGTTCTTAAGCCATGAAATTCGTCTTCTTCCGATGCTTCTTCTGCCATCTATCTTTCCTTGCATTATGAGTCACAGGATGCCATACTTCTCACCCCGCATCACATGTCCTTGGTACTGTAGCTTTCTTTCTTTAATTGTAGGTTCAACTTACTTCTCTTTATCTATTCTTCTCAGTACTTACAGTAGTACCAAAAGTTCACAAAGCAAAAAGACCCCCTTTACTTATTTGTAATACTATGTATTCTCCTTAGAATGAACTGTTAAAATTTTTATTAAATATAATACAACTATTTGCAAATAAAAATGACACATTTAAGTAAATAAGTTTTGATATAAATAGTTTATTTACAAATATGTCATTAAATAGGACTAGAAATAATCAAAACAAAATTAGAGAATGTTAATACATTGAAAAGTAGAACAAGACTAAATGTATCAGCTATAATGGAGTTATGTGCATATGGAAGATTTCGAAACAAATATTAATTATAAAGAAAATTTAAAACCCACAGTATGGCCTTATGAATCAGAGTTGTTGGATAGATTTCTACATGATATAAATAATAAAGAAGAGGCAATAACATTTGGCATGGAAAAGGAATATAATTAATTAATTAAACACACCACCTTTCCTGGATGTTTTGATCTCAAAGAAGGATACTTTATATGAGACTTAGGTGTACAAAAAACCTACAAACACCAACAGATATCTAAAGTACAATTCAAACCACAACATTAATATTAAAAAGGGGATCATTAAATCCCTATATGAAAGATTCAAAATACTTGTTCCAACGAAAATTCGATCTTTGAGAAGAAACATTTGTTAGTATCTCCTTTATTAAAAAATGATTATTCTTGAATAAATGAAAATGGACCGAATGAAGTACAACATCTTAAAATGAGATCCTATAATATTCACAAGAAATAATACGTGAAAAATATCAATACCATACATAAAAAGAATAATCGAAAAAACAATTCAACATTTTAACAACATTCAAAACAGCATATTGAGATCTATTTAATCTAAAATTAAACATAACAATGACCGAAAAAAGGACAAAGAATTGATGATGTTGATGATGATGATGATGATTATGATAGTGTTTTTGGCATGGAAACTAGTCCTTTTGCCACTGATTTTTAAATAATTTATGTTATGGTTATCAATTAAAACTTGATTGTACCAAATTTATATTATATATCCGGATGCATATAATTGATTACAGAGAGTTCGTATATAGATTTTTGATTCAGTGACATTAGGTGGGTTATGTTTACTGGAAGTTGCACATTACTTTTAGCTAGGTTTTCATACATTGTTGATGAGGGGGCTTTATTTTTAATACATCCAAACAGGATATGATTAACATCACACTGGGAAATATTATCGCATAAACACTTTCCTGATTCTATAATGTTTAATCTAGCCAGGTGAGCAACAGCAGCACCGTGACTAGTTTTTAATCTTGTAATAGTTACTGCGGATCGTTTAGATATATTATGCGGAATATGTGTGGTAATTCTGTTAGGGATGGTAATGTAGGATAAATCTTGTAATAATGATTATTTGAAGTATTCGCCAATATTTTTCATCTATCTTGCCAGTTAAAATTTATTTTGTTATTATAAAAATTGATTAGATCTGATACTGTATAAATATGTTCTTGTATACCTGAATCAGTAGAATCCTTAGCGAGCTCGTCTACTATTTTATTACCTTTAATCCCGGAGTGACTTTTTGCCCAAATAAATGTTACATCTTTGTTTCTCATTTTTTGTTTAATGTCACCTATCAGCTCACATCTCTTATGGTTTAACTCAGTATTATTAAGTCCACTAAGAACTGACTTAGAGTCTGAGATGATCACAGCATCTTGCAAATTTGCGTGCTCTAGCCAATTCAGAGCTTTCCTAATAGCTACAGCTTCTGTAGTGTAAATAGAGCAATGTGGAGAAAGCTTTATTTTAAGTGATTTGCTTTTGGAAGGAATATACACTGCAGATCCTACTTTCCCATCGTTCAGTTTAGAGCCTTCTGTGTAAATTATAGTTTTATTAGTATATTCACTCAATATGCAGTTCAACAGCTTGTTATTTATTTGATATGTATGAATCTGGATATTTCGAAAATATAATATTTGATTTTTTGAAGATCGTATTAAATTCTAATTTATAAAATGTGTTGGCGAAATAAATTCTCAACACAATATATTTTAATGTATGTTATGTTTTGTGTTACACAATGTGTTCTATGTTTAACTTGAAATTACAACGCCTGCGCGTTGTCAGAAAAAACCAAAAGTTCGTTACAAAATATCGGGCAAAAAGAGTGACTTCTGGTCAGTCCAATAAAAATTGTAATTATTATTAGAAAAATATAAATTAAGTTAAATAAAAATATTAGTGGCTCTTCCCTGTAGGAATCCAATCAGTTTGGTGTAAGTTGAGTTTGTGGAAATAAAGGTTTTATCGCGAAAAGTTGCCTAAATTATTCCTAGCCTCCAAACCAGCGAAAATTCTTTAATGTTGTAAAATTCCAACAAATGGTATAATAAAATTTGTTGAAAGTGTAACCGGTAACAAAGGATTGTATTTATAAAATACCTTGTGAATGCGAATATTTTTATTTAGGTGAAACATCAATACCATTAAATGTTAGAATAAGGTGAACATCAATTTTATACTAAAAATAGACAATTTGATGGATCTCAAATATGTAAACACGCATTGGTAAATTAACATAGGATTCAATGGAAAGATTCAACTATAGCCCTGAAAGAAACAGATGATAAAAAAGCGGCTCTAATTGCCACAAATTACCAATTACCGATTACCAATAGCGTTGCAAATTCTTTAGCAGAATGTAGTAGGATCATGTTACCCATATTAAAAGCGGAAATCAATAAAAAGAAAATACCACTATTAGTACGTTAATATCATGTCGAGGATACTTCCTATATGTTTTTAAATAACATACATACAAAATCAGAGTTTGGTGTTTATTGAAAGTAAACTAAATGTAAGACATAATGCTTACCATGTTGAGACAGTTTCATTAAGTTTATTCCTGGTTTTTCTTCGTGATTTACTATGAAATCAATAACAGGAGAATTTTACTGTCATAGTTGCATGTGGTTGTCTTTTTAAAGACGGATCACACGCTATGGTTTTTTTGACGGATATTCTGAAGTTAAAGTTTATTTGATGTAATCGAATAAACTATCTTATAATAAAGTTGTCTCAGGAACGCAACTCAGCAATATTGGCAATATCATTTCGAAGTCATCTACTTTAAAATGTATAGTGTATGTCTGAATTGTCAATGTAAATGAGACAGATAAAATTAAAATATTAGAAAAACTTTTTATCAAGTAAAAAAAATTTGTTTAATTTATTAATGTTTTGCATTTTGAGTAGTATGTACGAAGTGGAAATCGAAACGTCAAAAATAAAATCTTTGAATCTTAAATTGGGGCTTATTCTCTACAAAAATAGTACTAATATAAAGAAACACTCGCAGACTGGAACTTGGGCACACCGTGTCTATACTCCCATACGCCCAAAGAATAGTGAAAGTTTATTAGTGCGGATTCCTGCCTAATAAATCAACAACGGACCAAACCTTTACAGTGAGGCAGTTTCTTAAAAAAACCGTAGAATTGGATGTCGACACCTACCACATGTTCGTGGATTTTAAAGTCTCACGCCGCTTCATCTTATGCAACTAATTGAACTTACACTTACAGGACCAGCGAGAATGGTCAGAATCTACAACGATATTTCAAGACGCTTCCATTGCAAAAATGGACTAAAACAGGATGGTATTGTGTCTTTTATATAACCTTGCTCTATAAAAGGAAAATTAAAAAGCCGCAGAGACAAATGGCACTATCTTTAACAAATCTGTACAAGTGGTGGGATATGCAGATGACATCGACATCATAGCCTTTTGGCCGAAGAGAGCCCATGAAACAAAGAGACGAGCGAAGACCAAAACTTAATTCTGCTGATGGTAATGAAGTTTACAAGCAAAATGCTTTAAAACATCTCATTACTGTAAAACTTCAACTACAAAACTGTATTTAAAACCAGTATGGGATAGATACAGACATGTTTATCGGATGTATCAAAAAAGTGTTGGGAAGCAGGCAAAAAGACAGCATTATGGACCACTTTTTTCAAAGTATTCACTAGAATAAATTTAGAATAAAGCTAAATTTAGAAATATGAAATATTGAAAAAAATTACCCAGTCTCGCCTACTTAAGAAATGGGAAGTTCGACAATAAAAAGAAAATGACAAAACCGAGTACTACCGAGATCTTCAAGCAGTGCTTTTAGTTCCTCGATTAAGTACTGCAGCAAACTACTACAAAACAAAGTTAAGGGTGCATAACTGGACCTAATATGACCTAAGAGATAAGACAGTTACCTGATTTGTATGGCACGATGGCCAAGGAGGTCTTGAAAGTGATATTTTCGCATCCATCGCGATAATATTCCTTAACCAGAAGATTCATGAACAGTGTCCTGCAAAGATCATTATTTGGAGCGATGGCCGCTGCTATCAAAATAGGAAATAAAAACATCAAACTATCCAACGCCTTACTCGATATTTTCAAAAAGTATTAAATTACTATAAAGCAGAAATATCTGGAAGTAGGGCATACCTAAATGGAGGTAGATTCAGTACATAGTCTAAAAGAATGAAAGGTGAGTCGCAGAAAGGAAATCTACCTGCCTTCTGATTCTTTGCGTATTATGGGAGAAACAAGGTATAATCCCTCTGCCAAGCTGCCGCTTTGTGAGTTATCACCGGCTGTGTTCCTTTACATGTGCTGGCAGGTAAAAGGGCTAGGATTCATGGTCGTAGGGGGCGCAACAATAAGAGCGTGAGATGAACGAGATAATGTTGGTCGAGAGATTAGTTTCAATCCGTGAGTGGCAGCAAAAGTGGGAGGCAACATGTGATGTGGCAGAGTCATGACGAGTGGACGAAGTCACTTATCCCGAACCTTCGACAGCTGGGTGGACTGTGGGCATAGGCAGCTGGATTAGTATCTGACACAAATGCTCACAGACCACGGCTGCTTCTGCAGTTACCTTTTCAGATTTAAAGACAGAGGTTTGTAAGAGAGTGTAACTGCAAAATGTTTGATTTCGTGTGAAAAATGGTGAAGAAAATGATAAGGGATCAATGGTGGTGGACACGGATTCACAAACTTATCAGGGAGCTGCTCTCTTCAAAAGAACGAGAGGAAAGAAAACTCGCAACAGAATTCCAAAACAAGCGAGTAGCACCTTGGTGGGGTTTGGATTGTCGCAGGCCGAAATAGGAGTGAATGAGAGACAGACGACGAGAGAGAGATGGCAGACTTGCTAAGGCAGGGCTTTAAAAGTCTTTGGTGATTCGGATTGGTGTGGTTTCGTCGATAAATGTGTCGAAGAAAGAATGGGAATCAGGTGATAGCAGAGCATCATAAGATATGTTGCCTTAACCAGCCCTTCCATCCTAATGTCTGGTGTGACAGCGGAGAGGTTTTTAATTGGACGCCGACCATCTTGGACTGGTGTCGGAACGAAGAGTCAAAGTTCTAAATCCCTCGGGCATCTCGTCCTGGCACAGCTTCGTTAGGGTATTAGGAACCCAACACTACCTGTGTGAGTCACAGATATCTGTATGCAGATTTTGATTCTTCTCTTTAAAGATGTAAAAAATAGTTCGCTGACCCCATTGCCAAATGTCTAGTAAATTTAGTAATTAATTTTTACTACGAGGATTAAATTTTGACCGACTTGCAGGTTGTTCAAACCCTGGTCAGAAAACAAAAAGTCTAACGTAACAGTATCAAGTCTAAATAGTGTATTACTTTGACTAGAATACGCTGGTGGTGCATTGGATATAATGTATGTAAAGTTAGCATATCCATTTTATAAGTCCGAATTCAGACTAACACTACAATTTATTGCTAATTTATTATGGAAAGAAAAAATTTATTGATGTACCAGTTTTCGAGAAACAGTGGATATGCTAACCTTACGGTACAGCTAGTATAGCCATAGCTTTATCTCTGCAAGGAAAAAGGGATACAGGGACCATCTTGGTGACATACTTTATTGTTAATTATTTGCTCTTGATTGGGATATTAACCAATACCCAAAAGCTGCCACATCATCTTCAGCTCAAACCACACCACGAACAATCGAGATATCAGCTAAAAAGTGAACCGCAAGGAATTGATTGCTAATTTATTGCCGAAGTTTTACACCAAGAAACAATTTATTGCTGTAGTCTTTTCCTAGAAAAAGTAGGTATGCTAACTTTACAGCATAGCCATTGCTATATCTCGACAAGGAAAAGGAGTACAAAGCCCATATTGGCGGCATATTTTATTGCTAATTAATTGCTGTTGAATCAATCCCCAAAAACGAACCCGTTATCCCCTAGCTCAAAACACAACCCTGAAAACACCAAGATATCGGCCAAAAAGCGAATCGATATGAATTGATTGCTAATTTATTGCCGAAGTTTTATGCCAATAAACAATTTATTTCTTCAACCGTTTTCGAGAAACAATGATTATGCTAACTTTACGGTAAAGCTAGCATAGTCGTAGCTATATCTCTACAACTTGAAGAACTAAAAGCGCTGCGAAGAACAGGATTTTCGTACAGAAATTTCATAATTTCCTGATCAACTGCGTTGTTTGACGAAATACAGAAGAACCAGTGGAAGAAAGGAAAGGATGTACTGGAAATCAATCTCGATGATCCTTTTTTAAAGTTTTTTTTCTATCTTTCCATAAATTTTATGGGTATTATTCAAACATTTTATTTTATTTTTACAATTTTAAAATATTGTTTTAGTTTTATTTACATTTCATAAATATTTTAACAATATTTTACAAGATATTTAAATTCATATTTATATTATTTTGTGAGCACAATTGGAGTTTATTGTTTGATAGTCTCGATTTGAAAATAAGCAGTAGAACGCAAATAACGATATTGCTAGCCTTTGTTTCACTCTACCAGAATTTTCATCTAGAGATAATCGGTTTACCTTTATTAAGGCAGTAGATAATCTAATTGCTTTCCTAGGTAATCAAGACCTTAGTTGACCCCAATCTTAATGCATATATTGTATCTCGTATTAAAGAAGAAAGCCGAGAAACTTGTTAAACTAAGTATTCTAATAAAACAAATAGAACAGATATCCGTCCAGCCTTATTAACGAAAAATAGAGATAGACTCTCTGAAGATATTCTAGTAACCCAATTATCAACTATTTAAAAACACAATGAATAGTATGATTAATATTATCATAGAATTTTCCCTAACATAAACGATTGGTTCAGCATTTAAAACGATAACCCTGCAACAGAGATTTTCAAAATCCTATTTTTAAAAAACATTGCCGTAAAGACATTTTGCACTGGTATCAATAAACCTTATTGAGTGAGTATTTACCTTTCGAAATAAATTTCCTTGAACGAGCCCTTCAAAAATGCACAGTGTACAATTATTACCATAAGAGTCAGCAAAAAATTTGTAAACTTCTTGAAACACAAAAAATATAAAAAGCTCCCAATGACAAATAAAGCGTATCATTCAAGCTAACTTTCACATAACCACAAATCTACAACTTCTCAGCTCCCTTTTATCAGGCCCCCTTTCCGCAACACTGACCAAATTTTACAGCCAAATTTTAATTTTTCTAGTCAACAAAATTATAATCAATTGCTACAGAAATATTCCTCAAGGACATAGTTCCCAAGAAATTTTCAGCATAGACTAAACAGATACAAAAATCTTCGAAATCAACAAAATTATTCCTCTGTTTTAAATGGTGTCCAAACTATCTTAACTAGAAATCACCAATCCATGATAAATACTAATATCAGTAGCAATAATTGTAATATAAGGTCTAATCATAGCGGGCATCCTGGAAATAATATTGACAATTTTGAATTTGAACAAGAATCAGATTCGCTTGATAAAATTCATTATTATTTACAAATAATACCACTAGAAGAACATCCACCTTCTGTATAAATTATAAAAAATAAGCAAAACTGTTTCTGTCTACGTTATTTTATTACCACCTGGAGAGAGGGCTCAAAGTTTTGATATTTTCTGGAAGTTCTGTGACTATAATTTCTCCGAAAGCTCTCAAAGATTTTGACTACTCGCAGATATACATATACATATATAAAAAACCCTTTTTACTGGAGTATGTTTCAACTGTAGTGGCGGAAATTTCTAGAACAGTATAGAATAGAAATATGCTTTATTGTCACTGAAAATTTATGGACAAAGCTTATAAAAGTTAAAAAAAAAATAATAATAACAATAACAATTAAAATTTACTAAAATTACATACTAGTTTACGAATAAGTTTAAGCTGCTGCATGTGATACCCAAATATATTATAGTACTATTAGCAGTAATTATTCCTCATCATAGAGAAATAAAAATACGCTCAGTAACTTAGTTTAAGAGGTTAAACGTTTAAAAATTGATATAATGGGCATCAGTGAGCTCCGGTGGCCTGGAACGGGAATATGTGAACAAGATGAAGGCACACTATACTATTCTGGAAGTACAAAAAGATGACACACATCATAGGAATGGAGTTGGCATATTTATAACGTCTAAATTTAAGAAATATGTGAAAAATTTTATACCAGTGAACGACAGACTAGCAATACTCCAATTAAATAGCAAACCATTTAATGTCAATGTTATCCAGATATATGCCCCTACTGCAGAAAAGAAATACGACAATGATGTCGAATCATTCTATAGCCAATTAAAACAGACACTTAAAAATCTAAAAAGTAACGAAGTCACATTATATCATTGGAGATTTTAATGCAAAAATTCGGCCAAGGCCGAAGATCTGACCTGGTAGGTGAATATAGTCCATATTCCCCTAGAGGGGAGAGCAATGAAAGAGGCGATAGATTATACCTGTTCTGTCAAGAACATGACATGATAATCGCAAATACATGGTTCAAATTACACAAAAGAAGGTTATACACATAGAGGGGACCAGGAGATAATTCACTACATATGATTAGAAATCAGATAGACTATATTCTGGTAAACAAGAGATTTAAGAATGGCGTCACCAGAGTAACGACATACCTGGTGCAGATATCGGTTTAAACCATAACCCTGTAAAAACTGACATCAAAGTGAAGCTCAAAAAAGTCCAAGAAAGCCCCAAAACACTAAAATTAAATATCTCAATATCTAACAAAACGTTAATAGAAAATGACTTAAACAATGAGCTAAAGAAACCAATAAATGAAAACAGTACAGAAATATGGAACACATTTAAAGATTTTACCTTGAAAGTAATAGAAAAATATTCAACAACGTTACACAGGCACAAAAAACAACAATGGGTGACTGATGAAATCCTGGAATTAATGGAGCAAAGAAGGAAACTGAAAGATAACAAGACATAATATAAGGAAAACCAGAAACTAATTAAACAAAAAATAAAGATAGCTAAAGAAAAATGGATGGAGGATAAATGCAAGGAAGTAGAAAAGTTGAATGAAAAACATGATACGTTAAATATGTTTAAAATAGTTAGAGAAGTAGCTGGTCTTTATTTAGTGAATACGGAATTATGAATATTTTTGACGATCGTATAGCAGATTGGAGCAATGATTTTATTAGGCAGTATAGAGATTTATTTTATTAGGCAGTTTAGGTCAACCCTAACCTAACCCAGGATCAGAATACATTTTGAAACCTTATGTCTTAAAACTCCAATCAATGTGATCGACAGTGACGTCGTGTTGTCTCCTCTCAGATTACGTAACTTAGTTTAACAGAATCAGTGTTGTACATAAAGGCGATACATCTGTGACGTTGAAATATCAGCTGATAGATAAAGCTTTTAAGTATGAGAGCGTGAATAATGACTCTGATAGTAATATCGATAGTTCAAACCACCTTAGACTCTGAACTTCTCACACTAACCCCCCCATTATTGTCTAGATTGTCTGACAATAAGTGAATTGGATCAGAATTGTTTTCATGTGACAAGTATGTGAATACGACAAAGAAATATATTGAATATTCAGCTATTGCGAAAATAACCTTTATCCTCCGTATAATAGCTCTTCGTATAGCTTTAAGTTACCTTGGTTTTTCCTTGGTAATAATACTCCTTATTCAGTGGTCTACTAAGTCTGTGGTTAGTTACGCTGAATGATCCCTGGGCGTGAAAAGTTTTTTCCCTGTCCTATCCCTGATTGTTCGATTAGGTTCGTAATAGTCTTTATGAATGGTAGGTTTAGTTGGAAGTTAATTTTAAGAAATGTTACTGGCTAAATGGGCACAGTTTCTTCTTCTTCGACATTATTTATGTAATGTTCGGTGTATTTGTCATTATTTTTGTTTTTTCCAAGTTCATCTTAAGACCTACTTTTTCCGAAGCTTGAAATAGTTGCGTCATCATGGTCTGTAGTTCTTCGAAACTTATAGCGAATATTACAATTTCATCGGCGTATCTTAAATGACTTAGTTTTTTTTCCATTACCATTTATTCCTTTGTCTGCCCAGTTAATGTTTTTGAACACGTCTTCTAGTCCAAGTGTGAATAGCTTTGGTAAGATAACATCTCCCTGGCGAACTCCTCTATTGATTGGTACAGCTTTGGTTTTCGCATTTATTTGTATTTTCATTGTAGCTTTCTTGTAAATATTATGTATGAGCATTCTATATCGGGAGTCTATACTGCAGTTATTCATTGCTCTCTCTATTGTCCAAAGTTCTATGGAGTCGAACGCATTTTTATAATCAACCAAGCCAATGTATAAGTTCTGTAAGAAGATGATCCGCCATACTGTAACCCTTTCGGAATCCTGCCTGCTCTAGCGGTTGATAGCTATCGAGCTTTGACGTTAACCTGTTAGTTATTACTCTCATAAACAGTTTGTACATTTGGGACAGCAGGGAGATTGGTCTATAGTTCTTCAGATCTCCCCTGTCTCCCTTTTTGAAGAGAAGTATTGTCAAACTTTCATTCCAATCATCTGGGACTTTCTCTGTGAAGACATTCATTGAAAAAATTTTTCAATTCTTCGAGAATAATTTCACTTCCCTCCTTCAACATTTCTACAAGTATTCTGGGCCTGGAGCCTTATTGTTCTTTAGTTGTGCCATACCTTGTTTTATTTCGAAGGATTCTATGTTAGGGAGTATTTCTGAGTTGGCATTCGTTATCATCCTCTTAAGATCGACCTTTGCAGTGATATATGGATTCTTGTTTGAGGAATATAAATCACGGTAAAATTTTTGAATAACTTTTAGGATTTCGTTCTTTTCTCTTATTTCTTTTTCATCTTTATCATTCAATGAGATTATTGGGCACAGATACCAAAGACCAAAAAAAAGAAAAAAAAAGAAATATTTTAAAAAAGATATATTAACTGATTAAAAAAATGGGATATGGTGGTCTAGAGACAACAATGAAATTTATATAACGATAAACTCTTCTTTTCCATTAATTTTTAAGTTAGTGATGTCATTTATAAAGATAAGGACAATATGATACTGAACCTTGTGGTGCTCCACATACAATGCTTTTGTCACTAAAGTCAGTATCATTTGCTCTAACTAGTTGTTTCCTATTCCCCAAATAAGATTGGAACCAATTCAAAGAAATACCTTGAATTCCGTACAAATTTAGTTTGTTTATCAAAATGTGATTTACACAATCAAAAGCTTTGACATAGTCACAAAAAACAGTGTCTGTGTAGAGATTATTGTTTAGTGCTTGATAGACCTCATGTAGTACAGAAAACATAGCATCACTGATACATTTATTAGATAAAAAGCCGAACTGACTTTCTGATAAAATTTAGTTTTCAACGAGAATGGACATAAGTTACTATCCGTATGCAATCGAAAAGTATATCGTGTTGTACTCTGTCGAACGCCTTCTCGAAGTCGATGAAACAAACATAAACATTCTTTCGGAATTCACAACTTTTTTGTAATAGAACGCGCATAACGAATAGTGCCTCTCTAGTTCCTAGACCGTTTCTAGCTTTGGTTTTCGCATTTATTTGTATTTTCATTGTAGCTTTCTTGTAAATATTATGTATGAGCATTCTATATCGGGAGTCTATACTGCAGTTATTCATTGCTCTCTCTATTGTCCAAAGTTCTATGGAGTCGAACGCATTTTTATAATCAACCAAGCCAATGTATAAGTTCTGTAAGAAGATGATCCGCCATACTGTAACCCTTTCGGAATCCTGCCTGCTCTAGCGGTTGATAGCTATCGAGCTTTGACGTTAACCTGTTAGTTATTACTCTCATAAACAGTTTGTACATTTGGGACAGCAGGGAGATTGGTCTATAGTTCTTCAGATCTCCCCTGTCTCCCTTTTTGAAGAGAAGTATTGTCAAACTTTCATTCCAATCATCTGGGACTTTCTCTGTGAAGACATTCATTGAAAAAATTTTTCAATTCTTCGAGAATAATTTCACATCCCTCCTTCAACATTTCTACAAGTATTCTGGGCCTGGAGCCTTATTGTTCTTTAGTTGTGCCATACCTTGTTTTATTTCGAAGGATTCTATGTTAGGGAGTATTTCTGAGTTGGCATTCGTTATCATCCTCTTAAGATCGACCTTTGCAGTGATATATGGATTCTTGTTTGAGGAATATAAATCACGGTAAAATTTTTGAATAACTTTTAGGATTTCGTTCTTTTCTCTTATTTCTTTTTCATCTTTATCATTCAATGAGATTATTGGGCACAGATACCAAAGACCAAAAAAAAGAAAAAAAAAAAAGAAATATTTTAAAAAAGATATATTAACTGATTAAAAAAATGGGATATGGTGGTCTAGAGACAACAATGAAATTTATATAACGATAAACTCTTTAGAAAAACACCTCAGAGACCTGGGTAATAAATTGCAGGCTTTGGAAAATATGGTAGAGTGAAGCGACAGAGAATATATGAAATTTGATAAACGTCAGAACTTAGACAGGAAGTCCCAAATATTTAGGGCAGAAATTAGCGGAGTGCAATGCTACATTTGGTAAAAAAGAGATATTTAAAAAAAAAAAGCAAAACTAAATCTGAAATTTGATACATCTAAGCATTTTGTTTGTCCATAAAATAATGTAAGGCGACTTTAATCGTAAACACATATTTTAAATGTAAATAAATAAATAATTTTAAATTTTAACATCTAACAAATTTAATATTTTAAATAGCGGAATTATAATGTAATGAATAATTTGAAATTTAAACCATCAACGTAATCATAAAATATTCGATATACTCAAGGACACACAATAATTGTGAAAATAAGCGTTCCTAATTATTATTGATGTCTATGGTTTCTGCATCAGTTTAACGAGTACTGTTGTTAGGCAAACAATTTCTTTGAATTTTTGAATTGATGTAAAAAAATTCTTCTACCACATTACCAGAGGTACGAAATATGAAATATTAAGGCTCATAATGCAAGGTAAAATCAAGGGTAAACGAATGATTAGAATGAATGACGTCACTGTCATTTTGGTGTGCGCTGAATCATTCGTTTTCATTGGTTACATTTTAAGTAACATGCTTAGACGCGTGCTACTTGCTACTTACCACTTGCCACGCCAGTTTGGTGGACGCTCTCACTTCCTATGGTCCTATGGATATACAGTATGATGCAAATCTGTGGAATAAATTCATTATTTCAGAAACAGAGTACTTTTAAAACGAATTTGAAAACACGTCAATTTTAATTTTTTCTTCTTCTTATGGTGCCTATCCGTTAAGCATGTTGGACACTAACATGGCTATTCTGACTTTGTTGACTGCTGCCATAAAAAGTCCGGTAGTGGTTAAGTTAAACCATTTTCGCAGGTTATCCAGCCAGGATATTCTTCCTCGTCCTAGACCTCTTTTCCCATGCACCTTACCTTGAAGTATGGTCCGAAGTAGGTCATATCGTTGTTTATTGCGAATTATATGACCCAGGTATTCCAGTTTGCGACGTTTTTTTTTGTTTGCAACTTTGCAAGTTTGCAACTTTTATTTCCAATTTTATATCGTGGCTGTTAGAGATTTTTTTCATTTTGGCGAAAGCTGATCTTGCCTTCTCGATCTTTATCTTAATTTAAGTCGATTGGGCCACTGTTTATTTAAGTTTGCACCCAGATAACAAAAGTTGGTGATTTGTGTTATAGGTTGTTGGTTAATTAGTAATTGGCCAGGTAGTATCCAATTTTTGCTTATAACCATGTATTTGGTTTTTTTGATGTTAAAATCAAGCCCAGACCTGCTACTTACTTCTGCCACCCTGGAGACAAGTGTCTACAGACACTTTGAGTACCTATATTCTAAACCGCCGTGAATAGCTTTGAAGAGACGGTGTCTCCTTGCCGTACTCCTCTTTGTAGACAGAATTTATTTGTTTCTGGTTCAGATAGTCTTATGCTAGCTGTGGTATTTCGCTAGATATATTTTATTGTGTTGTATTCGGCATTCTGTCAATGCTTTTAACATTTTCTGATGGCTTATGGTATCGAATGCTTTTTTCTAGTCCACAAATATCAGTGCCAATGGTTTGTTGTATTCTGCAGTCTTCTCTATCAGGTTCTTTATCACTAGTAACTAGTCATTAGTGCGGTATTCCGATCTAAATCCAGCTTGATCTCTACGCTGATAGAAGTCTAATTTAGCGTCCAGTCTTTTTTGCTAATTTTTATGAAATGTTTATATATGTGTGAAAGCAAACTATTAGGCCGTTAGTTTTTTATATCTATTATGTCTCCCTGTGTGTGTGATAAAATAACCACTGCATTGTTCCATCGATAAGGAGTTTTTCCTTGGAAGATACATTCGGTGAAAAGGTTGACCAAATCCTGAATAATTTTATTTCCACATAGTTTGATCGCTTTATTACTACTCCATCATGGCTAGGAAACTTGTTATTTTTCTTTTCAAAAAGTGCCGTTTTGATTTCGTTCGCATGTAGTTATTACATTTCGCGATAACAGGATTAGACAACCTCAAGGATGTTGTTCTTTCCGTCGTATTTCCATCTTGGTTTTTTATTTTGTACATATTTTATTTGGTACATGTTTTTCGTATTTTGCCTCAAATATTTTAAACTTTTGTTTTGTTGAATTATTTTAGTTATTTCTCTTGTATTGTTTTCTCTTACGTCTTTTCAAAAAACATAGCATCTCAATAACCTAATAATTGTACTTATAACCGTATAGATCTTTATATTGTAGATATTTTTAGTGTTATGTAAGTGTTCCTTGAAAGTACAGTCTTTGTAGGGTTTGGTTGATGGTCACATTTTTTAAAATTATTCTCTCAAATATCTTATCGCAGACATTTAAAAGGGCGGTTGGTCTTTAACTCTCTAATAGGTAGAGAATGCACCGACCACCGTACCATAAGCCTGATGTCTCACACACTTAAATTGTTTTTAAAGATCATTCATAAACACATTTACAAAACACTTCATATGGATATTGAAGAAACTTAATTTGGATTCCGTAATGGCGTAGGTACCCGTGAAGCTCTCTTTGCATTCAACGTACTAATCCAGAGATGCTTGGATGTGAACCAAGATATGTACGTCTGTTTCATAGACTACAACAAAGCTTTCGACAAAGTCCGCCACAGAGAGCTAATGGACATCCTCAAAGCAACACAACTACAACACAATGACCTTCGAATTATAACAAATCTATATTATAAACAGCAGGCACACGTACGCATTAATGAACATCAGAAGAGTTCGAAGTTAAAAGAGGAGTGCGGCAGGAGTGGATAAGATTTACATCCCAACTTTACAATACGAGAATTAATAAATAATAATGGAGCATGGTGTCGTCGATATAATTTCAAACTATATATTAACTACAACTAAATAGCTATAGCCGGAGATGTAGTTTATTATCAATATCTCAGTCCTAATCCCTTTTGAGATATGGTGACACCATCAGGCCTTTACAGCTTTTTAACGATTTCCCTCCATCCTTCTCTGTTCTGGGCTAGTTGTTTGGCTTCGTGTAACCCATGGTTAATCAATATATTTGTTTGACTTACCCAATGGCTTGGAGATCTTTCCCTAGGTGTTTTTCCCTCAACTCTACTCTCGACTATTAGTTTTTCCATCGTACCTGTTCTTCTAGCAATAGCATATCTAACTGATTCGATACATTCTTGATGGTGTAGTCACGGGAATATAATCAGGTGGTTTCCTCGTGCCTACCTGATCGCAGTATTACGACCGGTTAAATAATTATGTGATATCCGCCCGTGAGTATATGTCATTAAGCCAACAGTAGAAATCATTCCGCTATAGCCTTAATGAAGTAATGTCATATATGTAGGACATTTCCCTATCAGCTAGTGGGACGCATCGTGTCGGGGTTGAGGACTCCCCGCCCGTCAGTCTGCTGCGAAGTACAGAAGAGTCCCTACTTAATTCAGAACTCCTCCTTCACGCAAGCTGGGATGGACACGGCACAGACCGTTCCATTCGTCTCTGTGTCACTCTTAACTTCGAAGCCGTACTCTTAGTTTCCGCCCCATAGGTCATGACCGGTAATACGCATTGTTTAAATACTTTTCTTCTCAGGCTAATTGGTACGTTGGTCCTAAGTGTGTCTCGCAGTTTATCAAAGGCTGCCAATACTAAAGTAATTCGTGTTTGGATTTCGCATATATGGTTATCCCTGCTGATTCTTATTTTAAGATCCAAATACGTACATTTCTCCATCAGTTCTATCACTTTGTCTTGCATAGCTAAATGGTTATTGGGGACCATATTTGTCATAAACTTAGTTTTGGTCAAGTTCATTCTGAGATCTACCTTCGAACATGCAAAGTCCAATTTATTTAACATTTATGTGGCTTCTCCTTAATTATATGTGATAATGACATCTGCAATACGGAGATGGTTAAGCTTTTCGCCGTCTTTTGTTATTCCTCGATGGTTCTAATTACCCATCTTAAAGGCATACTCTAATGCCGTTATAAATATTTTCGGTGACAATGTATCTCCTTGTCTTATCCCACGTGTTATTTTTATTGGTCGGGTTTTATCGTGTAACTTAACAGTCATAGTGGCATTTTTGTGAATATTGTAAATAAGTTATAGTCAATCTATATATATAGTCACTGACTATACCTATAGTCAATCCTGTTGCCATTCATTGCTTCTATAAGGCTGTCTATTTCGATCGTGTCGAACGCTTTATGAAAATCTATGAAAGTAAGGATCATTGGTACCATAATTTGGACGGAATCCTGCCTGCTCTCTAGGTTGGTAGAAATCTAATCTTTTCTCAAATCTTGATGTCACTAACCTAGTGAAGAGCTTGTATATGTGGTTCTACAGGCTAATAGGTCTATAATTTTTAAAGTCCGTTCTATCTGTTTTTTATGCAAAAGGATGGTTATAGCATTGTTCCATTGTTTATGCACCTCTCTTTGCTGCGAACATAGGTTAAACAAACAGTTTGCTTAATTTATTTAATAGCATATCTTCTCCATTTACAATAGCTTCTATTACAATTCCTGGGTCTTTGTTATTTTTCATTTTTCTTAATGCTTGTTGAATCTCATCTACCTTTATCTCTGGCATAAGTTCGAAACTTGATTTTTTATGCTGTTATTTTCCTCTATAGTGCGTTTAATATTATCGGTTTTAAATTTCCTTAAATCTTTCCTAATTGCCTTCGAAACAGTTTTATTCATATCTCTTAGAGTGTGGCGGTCTGCAGTCTTATCGCTTCTCATTTGTCTTTAATCCGGCAACGTTTCAGTGTATGAACTTTAGGAGTTTATGATGCAATTACTCAAGTCGTTAAGATCGTACTAGGAGGTTTTATGCAGTAGTAGCTTATTATTTTATTGCTACAGGCCGGGAAAAGAAATGCAAAATCGACGACAAAAAAGGACAATTATATCTCAGAAGAAGTAGAAAACCTGATGAAGACAAGAAGAAGCGTACTTGAACAGGGCAAAAGAAACACAGTAGAATATACTGAAATCAATAAAACAATTAGAAAAAACATAAAAGAAACCAAGATAAAAACGCAGAAAGCAAAAACTAAAAGAGTAATCCAGCAGAACAAAAATATGAAATGCTTAAAACAACGACTCGGTAAAACTCATATAAATGAAATGACAAACAGCGAAGGAACAACCATTAATGATATAAAACAAATAATAAAATTGATAGAAGAATACTATACGCACCTATACAGAAAAAGACATAAACCACATCAAGAAATTCTTAAGCAATTAAACACAAAAATAAAGAATATAAACTCTGACCTACAACCAGAAATAAGTAAAACAGAAATCAAGAAAGCAATTCAAGAATTAAAAAACCATAAGTCACCTGGAAAAGATGGAATAACTGCAGAGATGCTGAAGAGAGGAGGGAAAACAACTAGAGAAGTCCTACATATCCTCATGAACAAAATATTGACCACAAAAGAAATACCCGATAGCTGGAACGATGCGGAAAAAGGTGACCGAAAGAACTTAGAAAACTACAGACCTATAACATTACTAAGTGTTGTATTTAAACTACTAACGAAGATCATTACAAATAGACTAACAACTAAGCTTGACGAATACCAAGCAAGAGAACAAGCGGGATTCAGAAAGGGTTTTAGTACTAGCGACCATCTGCTAACAGTAAAAATACTGATTGAAAAGTCGAACGAGTATCAAATCTCATTATACATAGCATTCATAGACTTCTGAAAGGCGTTTGACAGCATAGAAGCTTGGGCCATCAAAAACTCACTACAGACCGGCAGAATTGATTACAGGTACACGGACCTAATAACAAACATATACAAAAATGCGAATACCACAATAAAATTGACGAACGAACACGCTACAGAGCCAATAAAATTCGAAAGAGGAATCAGGCAGGGAGACACAATATCACCAAAATTGTTCAATCAGGCTATGGAAGACATATTTAAAAAATTAGAATGGGATACATACGGAATAAGAATAAATGGAGAGCTCTTGAACCACTTGAGATATGCAGACGATATAGTCCTGATAACAGATAAGAAGGAAGAGTTACAGAAGATGGTTAAGGAACTAGATAGAAAAGCGACAGAGGTAGGTCTAGAGAGACTATGACAAACCAAGAAGACTAATTAGAAATAGTAGTCAAACATAATAAATTAGAGCAGGTGGCAGAATACATATACCTATACTACGTTTCACGTTTAGAAAATAACATTGCGAAGATAGGGCCATGTATTTCTTATGGACGATAGCAACGCGGCGTTGCCACGACACACACAAGCACAATTTAGGGTTGTATAATTTGTATTTTCGTTTCCACAAACATGAATTAAATTAATGTTTTTTAACGTAATTGACCAAAAGTGCCCATTCGAAACAAGGGATGAAAAGTAAGGAAAATGATTTTAATTAGATAAATAGTATTTACAAAAGATAATTTTATTTTATCTTATTTTAATTATAGTAACGACAGTTTATTTGTTTTTCGGTGAAAATACGATATGCCATGAATCATATAAATCAGTAGATAATATTGACCGCTTGGAATGCGTATATCTAATTACTAATTGCAACTTAAAATAATACGATGTGCGTATGTCAGCTATTTTATGTCGTCTCTGACTACATAATGATAATAAGGCTTTTATTTAGTAGTTATTCTGACTTTACAGTTAAATATTAATTGAAAATGAAAATTCAAAAATTAAGCAAAGGGAATATCTTGGACATCCGTGCAAAAGAGAGTGTCTGAGAGTTTTGGCAACACTGATCTCCATAAGCGTAATGTTATTTTCTTAACGTGAAACAAAGAATAGGACAGATAATAAAGCTGAACAGGGACAATCAAACAGAAGAAATAAAAAGAAGAACTAGACTAGCATGGGCCTCATTTGGTAAACTATTATATATTTTAAAAAATAAAAAGTTCCCTCAATATATGCGAACGAAAGTATTCAATCAGTGCATTTTACCAGTTATCGCATATGACTCACAAACATGGACTTTCACAAAGGAGAACATCGACAGAATATCCAAAACACAAAGAGCAATGGAAAGACAGATGCTGGGTATCGGTCTTAAAGACAGGAAAAGAAACTCATGGATTAGAGAAAAAACAAAGGTGAACGATGTATCAAGACAGGTTGCAAAACTTAAATGGAACTTCGCCGGTCACACTCTATGGCAAAAAGATGAAAGATGGAATAAGCGAATTCTACACTGGAGACCATGGGAAAAAAAAAAGAAAAAGAGGAAGACCACAGATGAAATGGACTGACGACCTTAAGAGAACGGCAGGAAAGGACTGGATGCAGATCGCCCAAAATAGACACCAATGGAGATTAACAGGGGAGGCCTATGCCCAAGAGTGGGCGTTTAAGGCTGATTATGGGCATGATATATGCCTGATATTGGTTGATATCTAATGGGGTGTCCAGATACAATGAGATTTATTTTTAATTATTATGTTCCTTTCTCTTTTTATGTTGATTTGGACTTTCGCTCGTATCATTCTGTGGTCAGCGCTTGTGGTAAACTTGTAGAGTACTGTAACATTTTTAATTATTTGTTTTTGTCACTTACGATATAGTAGATTTCGTTCCTTGTTCTACCATTTGGACTTTCCCAAGATGTAGTTACTGCAATAAAAATTAGACGCCCACCTATAGTGGATACGACGTCTGGCTAGAGAAAATAAAAACTACCCAACAAGACGTAGGAAAACCCAAGGAAACTAGACGACGAGGTAGACTAAGATTGAGGTGGGCAGATGGTCTGCATGAGGGTGGAAAATCGATGTGGCGAACTGATACAAAGTTAATAGGCTTACAAAGATTCAGGCTCAACTGGGAATACAGCTACAATGATGATACTGATGATTTTGTGACATATTTATATAAATATTGCCATGAACTATTGGCTAGTTACAATATTATTGGTTTGCAAAAAAACACGTAATTACAGATTTTTACAAAGCGTACGCTATGTGTAAAGCTTTACTCAGATGGTATATTATGTATTCCTAAACAAATTATAATAATAAGTACCGGTTGACAGACTACGTTATCAAACAGTTCAGTTTGCATATGAGTAGTAGTATAAAATAACTTCCAAAAGTAGTTATCCTCGCAGTACTCGTGAAGTCGAAAATATGATGGTCCCAAAACATTTTAGTTCGCTTCGCTACCTGATTTATATTTGTATAACATTCAAGTAAGTTTTTAATAAATCCTTATTAGCCTGTTTTTGTGGCTCAACTAGTAAAATAGCAAAAATATTTTTGGGTGTTTCAAACATGTTACTTAGCTTAGTAATAAATAAACTTTAGTTATAAATAAATATTACTTATTATATTTATTGGAAATTAATAAAACTTTTAGTTGAAAATAGGTTTATTTTGACGTTTCGATTTCCACTTCGATTTTTTTTGTATTTGAGAATGATTTCCGAAAACGAAACCGAAACGTTAAAATAATTACGTTATCGACAAAAACAAAAAGTATTTTCGAAATATTCAAACAGCTTTGAACATTTTTATTTAAGTATCCTTTTTAAAGAAGAAGACAAGGAGCAAAACTAATAATTAATGATATTTTCAATTTTATCTTCTTCTTCCAACGCACTCCATTACTGGAGGTTGCGACCACTACATCAAAATGTTCTCTATTCTACGCTACTCTTAGTAATCGTTGAACGTTCATGTCCATCCAAGTTCTGATATTGCGAAGCCATAACATGGTCCTTCTGATTACTCCTCTTCGGCACTCTTCTCTTCCACTATTATTCTTAGCAGGTTATATTTGTCATTTCTCATTATGTGGTTTTAGATAAGAGGTCTTTCTTTACTTTACTATTTATAGTGTTTAATACTGTTGTATTCGTAATGTTTTGTGTCCATGATATTTTGAGCATTCTGCGATAAAGACCCATTTCGAAGGCTTCTAGCCTTCTTCTTTTTCTCTCTTCTTCACTGGCTTTACAACTCGGGGTGAGTCTTTGCCGCATTCACTATCGCCCTCCATCCTCTACGATCTTGCACTTCTCTTTACCATTGTTGTACCCCAATTCTAGATAAATCGGCTTCAACATCATCCTTCCATCTTTTTCTCGGTCGGCCTACTGATCTTCTATTATCTGGCCTTTCAAAAAACACTGTCTTTAACACTCTGTTATCCTCTGATCGTGCCACGTGACCTGCCCATCGGTTTGCCTTGATATGTCTATGTTTTCAGTTCCATACAGAGTCACCAATCCAGCATGCGGCATCTTCTCCAATCCCCTGTGAATTCGTCTCTTTGAGGGCCAAATGTTATTCTGAGAACCTTTCTTTTAAAGACTAGAAGCTTATTGATTTCCCGCTGGTTAAGTGTCCATGTTTCACTGCCATATGTAATAATTGGGCAAATAATCGACTTGTACAGTGTTAATTTAAATTTTCTTTTTATCAGATCTTGATAATGTTGAAAGGGAGTATAATGCTCTATTTCCCGCAGCTATCCTTGCTAAGACCTCTTTTTCTATGTGGTTGTCAGCTGTGGTTATCGCCCCCAGGTATTTAAACTCCTTTACTACTTCGAAGTTGTGATCATTAATACTGATGTTCTGCCTAACTCTTGGTCTTGGATTTTTATTTACTACCATGTATTTCGTCTTTTCTTCATTTATTCGGAGACCCAGACTACCTGTTTCCTCCTCGATTAGTGAAAACACTTCTCTCACGTTTCTCATAGAATGCGTGACTGTATCTATATCATCAGCAAAGGCCAGCAACAGTTTTGATCCTTGATCAACAAATCCTCCTGTCAGTTCAGACGATATTTTACTTATTGCTTATTGCTTATTGCATATTCTAAAGCAAAATTGAACAGCAACGGTGACAAGGGGTCTCCCTGCCTAAGTTCTGAATTTATACCAAATGACATCGATGTTCTGCTTCTTATCTTTACTTGCGCATATGAGTTTGTCACGCACATTTGCGTTAATTCAACTAATTTTCTTGGTATTCCCATTTCTAACATTGGTATCCACAATTTGCTTCTTTTTATGGAATCTAGGCTTCTAACCGTCTTGTGGTATTTAATTTTAATGTCCAGGCTTCAAGTTCATACAGAAGGACTAACCAAACAGAGCATTTAATAATTCTTATTCGGATGTCTAAGCTTAGTTTTCGGTTATAGATAATTTCCTTCTCTTTATTATACATGTTTCCAGCCTGTTCTATTCGTGCTTTTATTTCTTTATCTGGATCCGACTTATAATTTAGTCCTACTTCTAGGTATCTGAATTAGTAAACTTGCTCTAATTGGGTGTTATTTAGGTCAATGCGACAATTTTCATCGGTTTCGCTATGGTATCGTCTGCATAACCAATATTGTTAATATATTTACCGTTTATTTTTATACCAATTTCGGCGCCGTCTAGTGGTTGTTTGAATATGCATTCAGAGTGAAAGTTAAAGAGCAATGGAGACATGACACATCCTTGTCGAATACCTCTTTATATACAGACGCTTTTAGTAGTGTGGTTGAAATATTTTAAGGATGCTTCTTAATTCCAATAAAGGTTTTGAATTATGCAGAGATTTTTTCCGTCTAGCTTCATCTTCTGTATTTCATACAATAATTTTTCATGCTGAATTCTATCAAAAGCGTTTTGGTAGTCGATGAAACACAAATATATTTTTGCTAGTGATCGAGGCAATTTTACACTTAAATTCAAATATCTTTATGCATGCTTCTTTTTCTATGATAGTTTTAATTGTTATTTCCATTTACGTCATAGTATCTACCATACACTGCTGACGTAATAGATTTTAAGCCTACAAGTGAGTAAGAAAATTGTTTCTTATTTAATTTAACAAAAAAATACATAACTTTTTCCAATAAAAAATAATTCCATTTCTTATTTTCGAGATGTGGAAGTAGGAGATTTTTCAGACTGTACATTCTGGTCAATGGACAATGTAAATGACAATGGTTATCTGTACAATGGACAAAAATAAGGAAGGCCTATGTCCAGCAGTGGACACAAAGGGCTGGGTAATGATGATATTGTGGTACGGTTCGTTATTAATAACAACAACAAGAGGTTACTTGTATGTAGGGTTCCCATAAATCTTGCTCTTTACTCCCAGAAATCAACAGAAGAATAAAAGTGGCTTGGATCTTTTAGTAAAAATGCAGTTATATTCTTGAAAGAAAGAAACTTGGGCATTAAAGATAGAGATATTAGCGAAACTTAAAGGTCAATGGAGCGATGCATGCTAGGTATAACAAAGAGGGATCTAAAAAGAATAGAATGGATCAGGCAGAAAAACAAGGACACTGATGTAATCCACAGAATTAAATCTTTAAAATGGCAGTGAGCAGGACATTTAGCGAAAATAACTGACACTAGATGGTCAAGAGACCAAGAAAACGTCCAGATTTAAGATGGGACTATGACATAAGGAAACAAACAACATGGCAGAGAAAAGCGAGTAGAAATAAAGAACGACTCTGTGAAGAAGACTACACCATAATCAATTACTATTAAACTGGGAATAAGCCACAATTAAAGATAAAAATACGTTTATTGACGTTTCAATTTCCACTTCGGAAATCGTTCTCAAAATACAAACAGTAAATTAAACAAATTTTGTTTTTTGTTAAATAGTGAAAAATTCTTCTAATAATTTAATTTTATTTGACTCACTTATATTGACAATTCAGACATATATTATGCATTTTAAAGTAGACGACTTTAAAATCATATTGCCAATATTGTTGAGTTGCGCTCCTGGGACGACTTTACTAGTTCATTCGATTACATGAAATCAACTTTAACTTGAGAATATCCGTCAGAAAAAAAATCATAGCATGTAATTCGTCTTTAAAAAGACAAACACATGACATAATGACAGTAAAATTCTCCTGTTAGTGATTCCATAGTAAATTATGAGGGAAAACCAGGAAAAAAACCTCATAATATATAAAATTTTATATATTATGAGGTTAATAACATATAAAATCAGAATTTTGATGTTTGTTGAAGGTAAACTAAATTCACGAACAAATACTTACAATGTCGGGATAGTATTATGAGGTTTTTTTTCCTGGTTTTCCCTCATAATTTACTATGGAATCACTAACAGGAGAATTTTACTGTCATCATGTCATGTGTTTGTCTTTTAAAGACGAATTACATGCTATGATTTTTTTCTGACGGATATTCTCAAGTTAAAGTTGATTTCATGTAATCGAATGAACTAGTAAAGTCGTCCCAGGAGCGCAACTCAACAATATTGGCAATATCATTTTAAAGTCGTCTACTTTAAAACGCATAATATATGTCTGAATTGTCAATATAAATGAGTCAAATAAAATTAAATTATTAGAAGAATTTTTCACTATGTAACAAAAAACAAAATTTGTTTAATTTACTGTTTGTATTTTGAGAACGATTTCCGAAGTGGAAATTGAAACGTCAATAAAGGTATTTTTATCTTTAATCGTGGCTTATTCCCAGTTTAATAGTAATTAATTTACAATGCCTCAAGAAAATAGCTTCAGAACAATATTAATACATCATAATCGGTAGAATGTTCTGAGAATGATGATGATGGTGATGGTAATGATGATAATATAATTTGTTGCGCAGTCCAATGGCATTCATACATGTATTTCGGCGATTTGTTTTCCTTATTTATTATACTCTATCCGAAATATTATCATTATTTTATTATGTTTTATATTATAATCTAGACATTTTCATATGTGCTTGTCATTTTCATTCAATTTACCGAAATTCATTTATTCGTTTGAAATTTTTGGGTTTTTTACTTTGAAAATAGTTTGTCAAATCCTCAGTTTTGAGGTATAATAAGAATCACGGAATGGACATAAATATAGATGAAAATGCTTTTCGGTAAACACATTGTTATTAATTTGTAATTACGGTAATACCATTGTTATTAATTTTATGTAAATTATTTGTATCTAAATTTATTCAAAATATCTACGACGTCGTTTATTATGTTGGTAAAAAATGTAATTTATGTAAAGGATTTTTGCTAGGTAAAGTACAGTAATACAAGACGAACCAATAAAGAAAACTTTGCAGATTAAATTAGGAAATACAACATTTAGGAAATATAGATAAAAGATAACAAAAAATAGTACATATTAAACCGACAGCAAAAAACACAATCCCAAGGAATAAAATTGGATGGTTTGGTAACGAATGTAGAGAAAATATTTTCTCCTCCCGTTTGGTGACATCTCTTACTATTTGGACTGCTTTGGTACTAAATTTTGCAAATGTGATTATTCCTTTTATTGTGCTTGGTATCCGCTCATTTATACTCTATTTGAATACGTTAATCATCAATTTCTATTTTACATCGCTGGTTCTTTACTGATTAATATGTTTTTATTTTCTTATAAGTTGAGATCGTCGTCTTAAGTTATTTTTCACTTGTGTCGAAAAGGATAGTCTTTGTAGACTATCTTTATCTTGGATTACTAATATTGCGTCATCTGCGTAACAGGGTATTTTGACTTTTGTGTTCCCCATTCTGCATTTTCTTCCTTTGACAAATCTTTCGATGACTTCAATGTAGATTATATTGAAAAGCATAGACTTCACTGTCTAGACGATTGTTGATCTTCCAGGCCTAAAGCCGCATTGGTAATCGCCAATAATTTCCTCTGTATATGGCAGTAATCGTTTTAGTACAACTGAAGCTAATATCTTATATGTAGTACCGATTAGTGAGATTCCCCTGTAGTTGCCACATGTATCCTTTCTGCCTTTTTTATGTATTGGGACGATAATACAGCCACTCCATTCTTTTGGCATTATTTCTTGTTCCCAGGCTTCTTTCATTAATTGGTGTATTTTAGTTCTAAGTTCATGCCCTCCTTTTTTAATCAGTTCTGCATCAATATTGTCTAGTCCCGGGAATTTGTCATTTTTTAGGGTTTCTATCGCCGTGATAATTTCTTCCTAAGTGCAATCCAAGTGGTTAAAAAACATCTAAGGAAAGACTTGTTTCCACCTCTTTTTTGTATTTATTCCTATTTTTATTATATTACAACTTTGCTTCAAAATAAATTGTTTTAAAGTTATAAGCAAACGAAGTAGAAAAATAGATATTTTTAGTAATCTTGAAATCTTTAAATTTTTTTAATAAATTTCCCGACCTATTTGAGAGAGAGGATAAGTCAAATATTATTTCTGAAATTATCACCTAACAATATCTGCAAAAATCCGAATGCCACCTCTTAATCCACATTAAAATGGATCCGCCCTGATCTAAACCTATTATCAATATATTCTTCTTATTTTAAATGTACGTAAAAATTTGAGTTTGATTATTTTCGTAATGAAGGTAGTGATCCTGCAGTGGAATCTTGTACTATTGGTATTTGAGTACCCTATATATTAATCACTAGCTAAGATTTTATGTCTACATAACGTAAATCAAACCATTTATTAAAAAATCATTACTAATTTTAAACTTTTTTTTGCAGTCTTGTAGCTGCAAAGGAAGAAGTTTTTAATAGAAAATTCCCAGATGACTTCGAATTTGGCGCAGCTACTTCAGCGTACCAAATTGAAGGTGCTTGGAATATAGACGGAAAAGGTGAAAGCATTTGGGATACTTACGTTCACAGAGTACCGTCCCCAATTAAAAATGGAGATACTGGAGATGTTGCATGTGATAGTTATTACAAATACAAAGAGGATGTCAGACTTGCTGCCGAACTTGGTATAAAACTGTACAGATTTTCGATATCTTGGCCAAGGTACCCTAATTTCTAATTTAATCATTACAAGAAATATATATATATATATATATATATATATATATATATATATATAAACCTAGAGCTAAGAGTAATACTATTACAAGATTTATAATTAACAGCTTTGGTTAGTGATCAGTGTAGTGGTGTCTGGGAACTCGGGAGACTGAGAACTCAGAAACCCTAAAGAAAACATCAAAGAGTATGTCAAAAGCTCGGTGCCATGATAATCGACGCAGTTCAACTCCTAGCTTTAGGTTTAATTTTTAACCGCGAGAATCTTTCGGAACATTTTTTTCCACTTTATGCCGATTATTATTGAATTGGAGTTTTACAATTTTTAGGGTACTACCTACTGGAAAATCTGACAATATCAGTGAAACGGGTCTCAATTACTATAAAGATCTAGTTAAAGAAATTCGTAAATACGGCATGCTTCCGGTTGCCACTATCTACCACTGGGACCTACCTCAGAGTCTATACGATCAAGGTATTCAATGGAGTAATGTTAGTTTGATACCCTATATTGTAGATTATGCTAGAGTTGTTATAAGAAACTTACCTGACGTTTCATATTGGATAACCATCAATGAGCCAAAACAAGTTTGCCGTGTAGGATACGGCAGTACTTATCTAGCGCCTGGTTTAAACAGCAGTGGTCTCTTAGAATACGATTGTGCATATGTACTTCTTAAATCTCATGCTGCTATGTATCGCATGTATAAAAAGGAGTTTCCCGATTATAAAGGTGAGTATAAAAAGAGTTTAATTATTATTCCAAAGATCATTTATAGTAAGGAAAACAAAATGCTGCATTTTGTCTCGATTTGCAGGATTTCTTTAATCGAAACCGGGATATTTATCTGGTGGCGGCGTATTTGTGAGATGTTTGAGGTCGGTAGAACTTCTACAGTATTCTTTCTATAAGTAAACATATAGTACGTTTTTTTTTGGTTATAAGCTTTTTTCTATAATTAAAATTAATGTTAACATATGCTGAGGTGTCGATTGCCTGATCTAAAAGTAGCTTATTCTTCTGTCTCCATTTAACTGTATTCCTTATTTAGATGCTGGTTTTAAATATTTTGCCATACATTCTACTAAGTATATTTTTGATAGCAACTTTCATGTAGCTGGGACAGTTAAGGTTCTCTACTATTTTTTCTGGATCTGTGATATTACTGTTCTATAGTGACTTCTTTCAAATTTTGTCTAAGCTGGATTCTAAGGCGGTAATTCTGTCATTTATACTTCATTATTTTGAAATATGTCGCTGTTTCCGTTATAGTTTTTTTTAAGTAGTTGTTTATGTTTATGGCGTTGTTAATAATTTTATGTCTCTGATTCCATTTGAATTTTTTTGTAAATTAGTTTTCTAACTTTGTTTAGTTGTTGAAATTGTTGATATTGAAAATTTTCTTCCTAGAGATGAAGAATGAATAACTGCAGTTTGTTTTATTGATGCATCAGATCACTACATTTAGCCAACTGATATTTGTCTGCACAAAAGTGATTGAACACAATACATCATGGTAAAGCTCTTCCATGAATCATCATCATCACCAACCTGTATGCGTGCACTGCTGGACACCCTCAGCTATTTCCATTCCATCTTGTACGGTTTGCATCCATTTACTGTTAATACGCTTCAGGTCGTCAGTCCATCTGGTTGATCGTCTCTCAAAGAACACCCAACATCTCGCTCTCTGTAGCCCTCTGAATCTTATTCACTATATTTTTTGTGAGTGTTATTGTTTCCGCTTCATAAGTGAGTACAGGTAACACATATTGGTAATCCTTTACCTAGGCAATATATAAGTATATCGCTTATAATGCTTGGTGGATCTAAAACCTCATCACTCGAAAAGTAGGCTAAACACACCACCAGTTTCTTCTCTCCTACTTCTGTAGTTATAGTTAAAATACCTGTAATAATATCATCGGTGAAAGCACCGGAATTAATGTCTACTCCATTACTGTGAATTATGCACGACCTTGGCCTTATACCTTAGCCTTTTACCGTAGGTACTCTTCCACAATCCCAGTGGTGGATAGACTTACTTCAGGGATGCGATCCTGCCTTACGCGAGCCTTGATTCTCTCTCAACTCCTGTGGAGAGAAATCATGCCCTAACCCCATTCATACCCAATACCTACTATCCTACCAATTTCCCAAACCAACTCACCAACCCGCCTGGCAAGCGTGGTGTTTAAATGCCAAAACCCCCTCAGCATGAACAAACATTCAAGAAAACGGCCCTCAGTCCCCGGCAGCTCGCTAGTTCCCGACCAAGGTAGCGGTAGGACTCACGGACAGCGGGTAGAGGGTGCGAAGAATCCCCGGGATGTAAGAGGCTACCAAGAACGACGAACGTTGCACATAATTACGTATAATGTAAGAACTTTATCTAAGGATGAAAAAATGACAGAACTGGAGGAAGAACTCAAACATGTGAAATGGGATATTATAGGAATTAGCGAAGTCAAAAGAAGAGGTGAAGATCAGGTCAAACTAAAATCAGGAAACATATTCCACTATAAAGGGGAAACGGAATTGACAACTGGAGGAATAGGTTTATTAGTACACAAAAAATTACAGAAAAATATACAGAGCATTGACTGCATTTCCCCAAGAGTTATGTATATAAATCTAAGACTAAATAAGAGATACACTCTGAAAATAATCCAGGTATACGCCCCCACCAGCGATTACGAAGATGAAATTGTCGAAGCCTTCTATGAGGAAATCGAAAGAGCAAAAAAGCAGGAACCGGCTCATTACAATCTGATAATGGGAGATTTTAACGGGAAACTCGGAAGGAAAAAAGACGAACAAGAAGTGGCAATCGGAGATTTTGGAATCGGAGTAAGAAACGAAAGAGGCGAAATGCTTACCAACTTTCTACTGCAACACAAACTGTATGCAATGAACACCTTTTTTAAGAAGAAACAGAATAGAAAATGGACGTGGGCTAGTCCAGACGGAAGAACTAAGAGCGAATATGATTATATAATAACAGACAAAAAGCAAATTATTCAAGATGTCACTGTACTCAATAAACTATCAGTAGGAAGCGACCACAGACCAGTAAGAGCTAGAGTAACGATCAATCTACAAAAAGAAAGAGCAAAGATGATAAACAGTTGTAAACGCATAGTTTGGAATTCACCAAATCATCCAGAAGCATACATAAGAAATATAGCCGAAACTTTACAGAGTAATAATCCCAAACCTCTAAGTATCGACGATCACAATAAATTAATAACAGACTCAGTTAGAAACGCACAACTCAAATTTTGCAAGAAAAATGACACCAAAAGTGAAAAGATTAGCAAAGATACAAGGGCTCTCATGGAAATACGACGAAACCTAAGCGAGAACGAAAAGGGAAACAGAGAAGAATATAAAAAACTAAATAAAAGAATTTCAGCGGAAATTAGAAAAGATGTAAGAAGATATAATACTAATGTAATTACTCAAACAGTAGAAGAGAACAAAGGTTTAAAGATAATGAAAAGAAAACTTACGCAAAGTAAAAAAGAAATATACAAGCTGAGAGATAAAGACGGAAAGGCAACAACAGATAAACAAAACATTCTGAAAATAACTAGAGAATTTTATAAAGACCTCTATACCAGCCAAAGACCACAAGACAATTTCCCGACACGAGTAAAGACTCTCATAAATCAGGGATCGGAAATACTTTTACCCATTACTGTGTCAGAAGTAAGAGCAGCTTTAAAGGAAATGAAGAACCATCGATCGCCTGGTGATGATGGACTCGTTATCGAGGCAATAAAAGCAGGTGGAGAAATTTTATTAAAATCAGTAAGCGAACTGTTTACTAAATGCTTACATGCGGGTACAATTCCAAAAGACTGGAACAATGCAGTAATAGTCTTGTTACACAAAAAAGGCGATATTACTAAATTAGAAAATTATAGACCCATCAGCCTCTTGACACATATGTACAAACTCTTTATGAAAATCTTAACAAAGAGGCTAACACCTAAACTTGATTTCTATCAGCCCAAAGAACAGGCAGGCTTCAGGGCAGGATATGGCACAAATGACCATTTGCATACCATAAAGATCTTAATAGAAAAGTGCATCGAGTACAACATACCACTGGTTCTTGCATTTGTCGATTACGAGAAGGCTTTTGATTCTGTAGAGTTTGAAACAATACTGGAAGCCCTAAATCAAAGCCGAATAGATTACAGGTACACGACACTAATCAAAAACATCTATCAGAACGCTACATCAAGTATACGACTGCACGAAGACACAGAAAAATTCAGCTTAGGACGAGGAGTTAGACAAGGAGACAATATTTCACCAAAATTGTTCACGGCAGCTCTAGAGTCAATATTTAAGGGTACTCAATGGCAAGATATGGGCATCAATATAGATGGAGAAAGATTAAATCACCTAAGGTTTGCAGATGATGTTGTATTAATCGCAGATAACTTACATGATACAGTTACTATGATGCATTCGCTTAAAAGTCTGTCTGAAAGAGCAGGATTAAAGATAAACTTTGAGAAAACTAAAATTATAACAAATCTCGTAATGAGTGGAAATATAACTATTGACAATAATACCATACAACAAACAGACACTTACAAATATCTGGGGACACGAAATCAAAATAAGCAGAGACAATCAAACACATGAAATACAGAGGCGAATAGGTCTAACATGGGCAGCATTTGGCAAATTAAGCCATATTCTAAAAAGTTCAATTCCCATGTGTCTCAAGCGAAAGGTTTATAACCAATGTGTTTTACCTGTACAAACTTATGGAGCAGAGACTTTAACACTCACGCAAAAATCTGCGAATAAACTTAGAGTTACACAACGAGCCATGGAACGTGCAATGCTGAACGTGAGCCTTCGAGACCACATAACAAACCAACAAATCAGACGAAGATCAGGAGTTCAAGACGTCATCGAAAGAACCACGACGCTTAAGTGGAACTGGGCAGGGCACTTAGCCAGAACACAAGATGGACGGTGGACAAGACGTATTATGGAATGGAGGCCCAGAAATTATAAAAGAAGCCGAGGACGACCACCGACTAGATGGACCGATGACATTAAACGTGTAGCGGGAAACTGGCTACAAGCGGCCCAGTGTAGAGAACACTGGAAAGAATTGAGGGAGGCCTATGTCCAGCAGTGGACGCGATTGGCTGATTGATGATGATGGCCTTATAGCTTTAGGTGTGTATAAAACCTTACCATGGTTTGGTTGATAAGTCAGCAATCTTTTCACCTATCTTTCCGGGCTTCTACAGGAGGGTAATATCAATGCCTTCTTGTTCTACTCTTCTAACCAGCGTTGCCGATGCGGTTTTTGCGTGTTGAGTATTGGTCATCGAGCAATAAGACAAAAGAGGGAATGTAAAGGTAGAAGGGGTAAACATATTGATAGACAGGAAGTGCCATCTTGAGAGGCCACTTTAGACAAGGATAGAGAGTCTCTCTCCTTGTTTGACATATGTTTGACATCAAATTTAGTTGGGTTATGTTATTGTTTGTCCCAAATGTCACATGAAATCTTATTTATATTGAAGTTTTTTAACAATTGTGTCGCATTTTAGACTCTTATCATTAATAATTAATTAAAACTTTCTCGTCTAAGACACATTTTGAAAAATATTATATAGCTACTGTTGATAAGTGTCGAAAAATTTAAATTTGGCGCCTTTGCATTTCCGGATGTGTCCGCCATCAGAGGCCACTTTTTTGGTCTCCTTTTTATAACGATTAGATTCCCTCTTTTGTCTTATTGCTCGATGGTATTGGTCTGCAGGAGCCTTATTTCTCTCTTTGCTACAAAGAGTTTTACGCTTCTAATTTTGTAACGCACACTTGGAAAGCAGTCCTTATGAGTGGACTGGTTCCGTCTGAAGAGGCTTGTTTCTTTTTCTGAACCTTCATATATTAAGAAGTTTTCCCTGTTTTACTGGAGTGAGTTGCTACTGGCTTTTTCTTCAGTATTTTTATCTTCCCTTCTTTGTATCACAAATTTAACTCCGAAAAAGTGTGACATATTGAGTTTATGGAGCTCTTCTCCAGATTTATAATTCATTGGAAAGGTCCACAAAACCCCTTTGTCTGAAGGTTTGTTTCCCCAGACTGTCCATAGATGTGTGCTAAGCCCATGATTACTTATCCTTAGTCTATTAATGATCCTTTTTGGACTCAAGACGTTCTCGATCTTCATCCTGCACAAAGACAGTGCTTGAGTGTGTCTGTGTGGCATGGGGATCCCTTCCCCTTCTAAAAGCCTTGAGAGATACATTCTCCCAAGGCCACAGAGTTGTAATCACTCCCTTTAGCCACACCTAGTACTTGTTTTGTCCGCACAGTTAAGTTCTAGGAAACTCGGCCTGTGGCTACTCTTCAGGAAGCGAACCTGAGGTTCTGCTCCCGGAATTTCTTCATAAGCCACCATAATGTCCATTGGACTATCTTAAGCTTGCTCAAATCCATCTTGGCTTCTAGGAATCCTGTTAGTACTGCCGCAACTTTTATAGAAGCTGTAGCTTCGCTAAACGTCACATCCTCGGTTCTTGGCCTTTTCTCTTTGAGTTGGCTTTCGGATGGTGTGCTTACGCCTGACCTTGACCTTTTTAACCTTTAGCCTGATGGCATTTGTAGCCTTAATCTCTTCGTCAATCATGAGATCAACGTTTTCAACACTGTTAATTTGACAGACTTAGTAGTTCCCTGCCTTTTAGTATGGGAGATTTCTTTAGAACTTACTAACCTTTCGGTGTTTGCATTTTCTTTAGAAGTTCCCTGCACTTATGATTTAAAAATCTTAGTTTTGGCTTCAGAGTTCCCTGACCTTCCAGCTTTGGAAGACCTTTGGATCTAAGTTTTTTCATTTTGTTTCGCTTGTCCATATTGATCTCACAAGTAGCTAGGGAATGACAGCCCAACTCTCGCAGAACCCCGCTTGCGAGGGTGAGGTCTAAATACGATGGGGTACAACCTGTTGTTACAAAGAAACCGTTTGCGACACTATTACCCTAGTGCCTTACAGTCTTCACTACGGCGTCTTATGGCTTGGCTTGTGGAATGTTTATCGACTCTCCCAGTCTAGATTTGCTGGATTTAGTTTCAACAGGGCCACTTCATGAAGGGTGCAATCAATCATTACACTCCCCCAAATATTGTTAGTATTAAAAGTACCCAGTGGTCTTGGGATGAACTTAAGAAGTACAGAGAAATAGAATTCTACATGCTAAAATCCCTCGTAAAAGGTACAACTATAAAGTATTATTTAATCCAGGTGACTCGCGAATTCTATTGCCATTATTTTTGATTGCTAAGATAACATATTCTGAACTTGTGTTCTGCAAAACCTTGTTGAAACAAAGATTTATTTTTTTTATCGACTACATTTCAATTTTAGTATTAAAAATTATCAATTCAATTTTTTAGCTCCAATGTCCATAGTCATAGATTGTCAATGGATAGAGGCTCTAACAAATTCACCTAAGGATAGAGAAGCTGCTGAACGACAAAGGCAATTTGAAGTAAGAATAAATTTAACAATGTTATGTAAATAATCATAATTTACCGATTCAGTATGTGGCAGAATAATATTGTACTATTCCTATAAAATAATTTTCCGCAAATCGCCAGGAAATTTTGACATTCCTGTCAAAATTTCTTGAAGAAAAAGTCAGGACTTCCTTACTGTAAGGAAATGTCATTTCCTTACTGTAAGGAAATGATATTTCCGTACAGTTGTTAGTGTTCTACATAAATGATAGAAAACACATGCTTATAAGGAATTAATTCATATTTTGAAAACATCAAGTCAGTGCTGAATACATTTTTAAGATCAATTTGTTATAGTTACAGTAATTTGACAGTTAGTACAATTATTGAACATTGGAGGAACACTCTTAGAACTATGAGAAACATTTTGGACAACATGCAGGGTGGAAATGTCATTTTGTTGAATATTTTGTACTGTGAAAATTTTATTTGCCACCTCAACCTTATTGTTAAGCGATTCTTCGATATATCCTTCAGCAACGTTTGATGACTTCCATGCCTCTTTAAACTTGTTATGTCGGCACCAGAGTCAACCAATATTGTTGCAGAAGACCGACGAAAGCAGTGACCAGTATATTCTGTCGGATTTACCAACTTCAAATAAGTAGCAATTATTTTGGGCATTTTTCTAAATTGATGAATTCCTACCACTTGTCTACAACCCTTTCCGCTTTGATATTTAAAGAAAAATCGGTCACTGTTCATATTTTCTGGTCTTAACGAAACATACTTTCGATAAACATTCAAGTAGATCTGATTAATTACAAATGATCTTAGTTTGTTGGTTTTCGAATCAGGTATGCTGATTAAAAGCTTAGATTCTAAGTCTTCTATATCGTGTACAGTCATTCGGACTAACTCATCCATTCTACAGGCCCCAGAAATACCAAATATTACAGCCACCTAAAAAATAAATAAAGCTATAATCTAAATAGAAATTAAAACCTTGTAAATTACCTTAATCATTAAATTTTCTTTATCTGGAGCTTCCTGGATAAATTTTTCAATTTCTTCCTTCGTTAAAATCTTAGATTTCTTTGCCCTATAACCTTGAGCTTGCCGTTTCAATAAAGAACGAAGTTTTGAGTATGTAGATATATCCACATTGTGTTTAAGTGCAAGGGTTGACTTCAGCATTGAATAATTGGCCCATAATGTTGAAGATTTCATCTTTAAACAAAGGTCTAGGAAGTATGCCATTATAACATTTTCTGAGAAAGAACTCGTATTTTTACTCATGCGATAATCCATAAAACGTCTGTATGCATTTTCGTACTTTTCTCTTGATTTCTTTGGCAATAATTCTAATAAAGCAGTATTCACTGCCTCAACCAGCTCTGGAGGAGTCCCAGGAATGGAAATTTCATCATCACTTATCATTTTACTTTCGAGAACACCAGCAATTAAATTTATAAGCGTCAAGTTTGACAATTCAACCTCAATACGTTTCCATAGTAACCCAAGTAATTTTATTAGGAATTTCAAAGCACCATTTATTTGGGAATAAAATTATCGCGTTTTTTTTAATCAATCAATATCTGTCGAATTTTAAACGATTTGCGGAAAAATAGTATGTTTACCTCGTAGGAAAAGCCACATTCCTGGACTCTGTGTTGCTAAGTCTCGGCTTGCGCCTCGACTTCGCAATCTTCACAGTCGTCCAGGAATGTTAAGCTTTTCCTACCCGGTAAACAATGTACTATTTCTATTCTCTTGTACAAACACAGTTTAATTAAATATTGCATCATTTTCATAATCGTTTGATCACATTGAAAATCATCGAGCTTTTGCAACCTTTATTTACAACCTCCACTTCACAGTTCCATTAATTAGTCCATGTTGTAAGACCGCTCCCATAAGAAAAATATTTCTGATTCGGTTTCTTTACAGATTCTTGTTCAAAAATATCCCCTTTAAACAAACTTGAAGGGTTTGGAGTTTGGAGACGATTTAAAATCTGAAAAATGCGATAACTTTAACGAATTATAACTTTTTACACCTTTTCTCTATATGCCATCTATTCCATTCTAAAAAAATTGGAGCTTGGACAGGTGGTATTTTACGAGTACCACTGATTTAACGGGCTATATATGTTTACTCCTTCTCGGTACATGTCATCTATAAAATGGATCATAAAGTCTAAATTTTCACTTATAATCTATCCAATTTTCAACTCTTAATGTTAATTAACAATGGAAAGAAAGATTTTAAGAAAAAAATTCTATTTTGATTTCTATTGGTGATAAAAGGTTCTTTTTTATAAGATTGTGTTTTTACACCATCTTTTCAGTAGACCTACTTACAAATGCGATACATAAAAAATATCACAGTTACTATTACTATAGATGTTTATAAGCTAAAAAGCCAGCCCTCTTTCAAACGGGCATTTATTAACAATTTTGATAAAATGTCGTTTTAATAAATCTTTAAATTAAAGCCTAGAAGAATCTATTGCACCACCTAAATACATATAAAAACACTGTTTGGGCAAGTACAGTTGTTTAAATAATTGCTCTTCGGGATAAACAAATTGAATATCTTACAAACTATTTGGTCAATCTATCTGAGATTTAGTGCACTTCCATAACTCATTAATTACCACAATTTCAAATAGTTATATAATATGTCATGCAAAAAACAAAGTTATTAATATTAATAAATTATTGTAAAATAATTATTTTTGCAATTATCTCGGACAATTGGTTTAATTATGAACCTCGCAAATTAAAGAACTTTTTAAGTCCTACAACTTTTATTTGAATAATTTTTCTCTACAATTTGTAAGAAACGTTTTATAATAAATGATGTTTTCACTTTTGATAATTGTTTAAGAATCAAAGCGTAATCAGCTGTACGTCTTTAAAGATTTATTATCAGCTATCCACCATATACCTTTCAGAACCTTTAGAAACCTTTGTAATTCATGTTCAATAATATATAGTAATGTACAATAATATGGATATCGTTTACAAAACACTTGTCTAATTACTGTCCATTTAAGAACGTCGCAGCTGTTTTTAACATATGTTGTAGAGATAGCCAGTGAAGGTACGAATGCCGAATCAGCACTTTAACATGAGATTCCAAAAAAATATCGCGACAAAAAACATTAATCTATATTCTTCAACTGACTATTTACTTGCAGATTTATAATTTTATGCTGCTACTATATTTATGCTACTATTGTATCCATACAATTTAAATTTTATAGTTTCATTTAATCATTAAAAAGCATCTCCGATTTTTCTTTCAATTAAGTATTAAATCATTGTATATTTTAGTGTGGCTTGTACTTCAATCCCGTCTTCAATGGTGACTGGCCACAAGTAGTAAAAGACAGAATAGCTTATAGAAGCGAGAAAGCTAACTTAACGAAATCCAGACTTCCATCTTTCACTGCAGAAGAAATAGAAGAAATAAAAGGAACACATGATTTTCTGGGATTAAATCATTATTATACGATGTTAGCTAGGGAGGAAGCAGAAGAAGCACCATTTAATGAAACTAGTTGGGAAAATGACGTTGGAACTGTTGACTCATTCGATCCAAACTGGGTTGTAGAATCAAATGGATTATTTGTGGTATGTAATATAAAATATTTTCTTTTTTATGTAGCTATCGTTACAACAATAATATTTTAATCGAACCTAATTTTGAATTGACGAAGTTTTGTCATATTTATCCAATATTACAGTTTATTTGTTTATAAATGAATTGCCTATTTATAAAAACCACTTCACTATATTTCTATCAAGAGGTTTCTAAAAATTTGGATTCTAGAAATTTTGGATTCAGAATAACCGGAATATATTGACTAGAGCTGGAAAACCCCCGGAGAAATCCAGGCAAGTTGAAAGGCTCCTTAGTAGCATACCCACCATCCCACTTTTCAAACTACAGATTGATAATATGTACTGAAGACTTTTACAAAGAGATGCCGAAACGAAATTTCTTAGAAATGTGAAGGAACGTTTATCTTAAGACCTGATAGAGAGAAAAATGAATAGGTATTTAAAATAAGAAGTAAAATCTACTCCAATTAATGACAAAATACCAAACAAAATGAAAAAAGGTATGAAAAAGGACAAAAGGAATGAAAATCGATTAACTAAATAAATTAAAAATTATAAACCGAAAAGAAGAAATCATCAAAGTAGAAATGCAAAAAATTTCTATTGACGAAACCAAAATTTATATTTTTGCTTTAATATGTGCCTTTTATAAATTGCAAGACAAAACAGAGGATGCTAAAAGATGTAAGAGAGATATGGCGAATCTAAAATTTGCATTCCACAACATATCTCCTCATTCAAGTAAAATCCTTGGCGAATTGGTTTCTAGCATTATGTACTGCAGTATGAGCCTTTTCCTTGCAATTTGTAAAAGGCACACATAAAACAAAAATCTGAATTTTGGTTTTGTTAACCAAGAAATCTTTGCATTTCTACTTTAATGATTTATTCTCAGATGTCGCTATAGCGTCCATATTGAAACCATTTTATTCTTGCTTCTTTTCCATGGAAAACATTTGTTTTTACGTTCAGAGCTTCGGTAACAGTCGCTCTAATTAATCCTGGTAGGATGAAATACGTATAAGCGAATATACAGATGCGCTATACGTGAAATCAAATATTGACACTGTCTTTTTCTCTTACAAAAAAAAGAATTTTGATGTCGAAACAGACAACAGATCACTAAAGCCTGGAATGAAGAAGACTTAAATTTTGATTATAAGTTTAATGACTGTATTTTAAAAGGTTTTAAAAAATGTAGACGTGAGCTTTTACATCATTAAGCATGCATGATTTTAAATTATTTTGGAAAAAATTATTTCTTGTACGAAAAATGAGGTAAACTAGTGGACGGAATAAAGACTTACAATTGACTAAATCTAAAAATATGTGGTCTCAGTGTATCTTTAACAGTTTTAAGCCTTACACACATTACCTTTTAAAAGAGTTTATGAACTGAAGTCAATTATGTGATGCAGTAGTGTCGAGCCACAGCTACTGATATGAAGGAACAAAAATATAAACATATAGACTACAAGCTCATGGGACATATTTGACCTAGTATGAATTACATATAAATTAATACTACAATATATAATAACAACTTTAGAAACTATGCCGCAAATGATTATCGGTACAAAAAGCAGCGGGGTTCAAATTAGGAGTTACTGATATTACTGATATGAAGGAACAAAAATATAAACATATAGACTACAAACACATGGGACATATTTGACCCAGTATGAATTACATATAAATTAATACTACAATATGTAATAACAACTTAAGAAACTATGCCGCAAATGATTATCGGTACAGAAAGCAGAGGGTTCAAATTAAGAGTTACGCCTTAGGTTTCACACCCCTGTACCAGCCAAAATTTACGGCGGTGCAATAAAATTAATCTATGAATGTCGTTCTGTGCAAATTACCGCAAATGGGAAAAAAGTTTTGCGAAAATAAAAAACTATTTCCCATTATTTTCTTGATTGCTTTTAAACGTACTATTTACTTTATTCTTGTTTTAGATCGTTCCTAGTGGTGTTTTAAAAGTTTTAAGATGGATTAAAAAGTCATATGGAAACCAAAAAATTATAATAACTGAAATAGGAATGAGCGATAATGGTACTTACCTCAATGATCAAGATAGAATCGATTTTTACACAGTGAGTAAATGATTTAATGCAATCTGTGGAAGGAAACAAAATAACTTTTATATTAATAATTTATGAGAGTTCGCTACGACTGTCATTGCCTTTATGACCTTTTCCATGTTCTATCATTATCTGTTATGATTGCCTCCTCCAAGGTTCTTGCTGTCATTGATTCTTTGATATCATTACGTCAACGTTGTGTTCTTACTTTCTTTTCTAAGAACAAAATCGATCTCACTATACTCCAAGACCATCATCTCTTATCCTTTATGGTATCACACTAAATTTGTGACATGCTTTTATTATGTATAATTAATTATACACAGGCATAAGCAGTTGAAAGTCGATTTCAAACGACTAAGTGTAAACTAAATTATTATTAGATTAATTAATAGATTAATTTTTATGTCATTTCGTATTTGTTCTTTTTCCAGTCTTCTTTCTAGAGAAGTGGGGTTAGTTTTTGTGTTAAATCATTTTTTATATTTATTTCTTTCTGTATTGTATTTTCAACATTGTCCTCAATTAAAACGACATTTTTCTTGAAAATATCTTTTCTAGATTAATCGTAACCTATCCAATTGGTTAATTGTATACTAATACATAATATATACCGGGTGGTGAATCGTCAAACGGGCCATAGAAAACTCAATGGGAAATTTTAAATTGTTGAATTGCTGCTTCCCTAATTATTTTAGATCAAAAGTCATAAAAAACTATTTGTAGAGGACTAAAATCTGAATTAAAAGCAAATATTAAAACCGTTCTACGAATCGAATGTACTTCATAATTTTGCAAAAATATAATACATTTTTCAGGCCACCCCTAAAAGTTAGGCCACACATAATGCAAGAATATATATTAGGACGTCTGTGTTTTATCATATTAATGTCAGATGTTTGACAATTTGAATTGTATTTTTTTTTATTTTATGATTAAATTATAAACAATGAATTTTACTAAATACTACTACTCACGATATACAAACACAAGTACTAATGAACATTATTACTTTGTGAACAATAAATTATATTGTTTACAAATCGATCAATATAATGAAATGTACTCAGTTGACGAAAAATCGCATAATGTAGTATACAGGCACAGCCACCTAAAGGTGGCTGTGATACAGGCAATAGCGCGAACCTTTTTCTGCCACTACCGGATCTTTATTTAACGTAAGATATTCTAATTCACTAAAATTTAATTCCATGTTAAGTTAAGTTATACAACAATTTAATGAATTCCAATATACTGTTACTGTGATCTTTATTCCTAATAATAATATATGATAATTTCTAAACATAAAACCATAACAAATGTTATAATAAAACATGAATAAAACATTTTTATTATTGCTTTTTTCTCCTCAACTGAGTACATTTTTTAATCAACTTAATTTTTTTTAACAATAAATCACAAAATTTTGGCCATTTAAATCATAGATAAATGTAATATAATTGATTTAAATATTGTCAAATACCAGAAACAATAATATGACAAAACGCAACACATAATACCTACACATTTTTTCACAGAAAAATGTATTAAATTTTAGCAAAATTTTGGAATACGTTTAAGTCGTAGAATAATTTTAACAGTTGTTTTCGATACATATTTGAGTCCTCTACAAATAGTTTCCCATGACTTTTGGTGTAAAATAATTAGGGAAGCAGGAATTCAACAATTTAGAATTTCCCATTGAGTTTCCTTGCCTGACGATTCACCACCTGTATATATATATATATATATATATATATATATATATATATATATTATATATATAAATATATTATATATATATATATATATATATATATATATTTATATATTATATATATTTATATATATATATATATATATATATATATATATATATATATATATCTTCTTCTTCAAGTTCCACTCCTATCGGAGATTGGAAATCATTCTGGTAATTATAATTTTATTGGTCACTCGCCTGAATAGTTCAATTGAACTGCATCCAAACCACTCACGGAGATTGCGTAGCCACGAGATTTTACGTCTTCCTACGCTTCTTCTACCTTTGATTTTACCCTGCATTATATTCCTTAGTAGTTCGTACTTTTCACCTCTCATGATGTGCCCCAAGTATTCCAATTTCCTGATCTTTATGAAATTTAAAACTTCGATATATATATATATATATATATATATATATATATATATATATATATATATATATAATATATATATATATATATATAAATATATATATATATATATATATAAATATATATATACATATATATTTATATATATATATAAATATATATATACATATATATATATATATATATATATATATATATATATATATATATATATATATATATATAGGTATATATCGCGAAAATTTATCCCAAAATTTTATTCGCCTCTACGGGAGGATTTTCATTCTTACTAATTTTTTTCCAATCTTCTAATACGCAAATAGCAAATACCGTATTCTCTGTGATCTTGCTTTTCTTAAATCATGTCGTGACCATCAAGTCATTTCGCAATCTTGTCAAATTGAACATCACATTAAATCTTCATCAATTTCCAAAATTCTTAAAGCAACTGGTTTTTCGTTTCTTAGAAATTCCAATTCATTCCACCCGACGCAAGTTAGATACAAAAAAATCCCAACTTTTCAAAACCTACAATGACATCCACTCTTTCAATATCCATCCTTTATTATGGAGCACTTTCGATCGTCTTTCTCACCAAAAAGCCCAACACATTTCTAACAACAAAACCCAAACCCAGAAACGCAAACTGGACCAACTTATCTCTCAGCAAAATCCACAGCCCATTTCAAATCAACAACCCTATAATGTTGTTCGCAATTTCTTAGATATTCACATATACGATTCAGCTACCAAAGCTCTGTCAAAAGGCTTTAATTTTTCTGTCACTCCTCTTTCCACCCCAACTGAGAAAATTATTTGTCAAACCGAAGAAGCTATTTCTTATCTTCCTTCCGACCAAGCCGAAGTTGCCAAAATGCCGCAACAACATCCTTACATTCTCCTTACTTCCAAAGCCTCACCAGTCTTTCAGAAAGACGTGTCATCAAAGAACTTTATAACAACCCTGACATTGTCATCCTTCCGACCGATAAAGGTAATGCTGCCGTCATTCTCAACTCTTCTAATTATTTCGACAAAATGTTCGAACTTCTCAATTCCACAGAATACAAACGCGTCCCAAACGATCCCACTACATATCTAGAAAAAACGACCAAATCGATTATAAATCAGTATACTCTACCTCCAGACATCAAAAACCCACTCATACAAACCGTTATGTCAATGCCGCCAGTCACATTATCGTCCCGCCCAACTCAATTCAGTTATCAACACTCTTATTTCCCGTTTCATAAGACTTAACGACAACAATCACAGGTCATCCGAAATCAATTCAATAAGGCAAACAATCTTACAAAAAGGCTACCACAAAACCCAAATTACTAGAAACATTCAAAGGCATCTAAACCCCATTCCATCCAAAAAAGAAACCTGGCAACCGGATCAACCCAAAATCTTTCTACCTTTTTTTAAAGCTGTCACTGACAAAATCAATAGCACTCTTATCCCTCTAAACATCAAAACCATCTTCACTACGCATTCCAAGTTGCCAATTTCGTCAGATCCGTAAAAGACCAAATCCCCAGTGAAGGCCATGGTGTCTACTAGATACCTTGTTCCAGTTACCCACGTACATACATAGGACAGACAAACCGACGAATCCGTAACTGTATTTGCGAACATTTTCTATCGGTCAAACATTCGATAATACTTCAGCCATAGCCCAAAATCATATTCAGACAGGCCACAAAATAGATTTCGAAAAAGCAAAAACCATCGCTCCTATCTGCTCCTAAAAACAGCTTAAACAACTTGGTGACTGCTGCTTCAGCGACCCCCGCTCTAACCCACACCGCTCAAGCTACGTCAGCCAGACCACGTCAGCGCATACTGTTTCCGAGCATACTGATAGTATAAACGCAGTCACACAGGGTAAGACTGCTGGCCACTCGACACTGAGGAGTAGACAGATTGAGACCTCAATGCCGTTTGACGGTTCTTGTATTTATACAGAACACGATACTGGTACGTCACGAGAGAGGGGAGAACCATATCCCTCTTGAAAATGGCTCCAAAATGGGTCCTCATGTGGGTCATTAAGACCTATATGGGACAGATACAGAAGTCGCCCTTCTACTCTTTTCCTTTATATCTTTATTTACAAACTCAGAAGAATTACTCATTTCTGGGCCATCTCTTTCTGTCACCTTATCCAGTTAGGTACTTAAACTGCTGAAGTACTTAACTAACTCATCAGTTCTCTTGAGCGTGCATTATACACATCCCGGAACACATCCCGGAATTGAGGATCGTATTAGCTATAGCAGAAATTTTCACCGCATTATGAGTCAGTTAATACTGTGTGTGAATCAATGTATTTAGCGAAAATCGTTCTCGAATACAAAACATTATTTTTAAAGTAAAATTGTGACTTTTTTCCAATAAAAATAATAAATTACTTATGAACTGCATATTTTACTCTGCACATTTCTAGTGATTAAATTTATCATCATAATTCTGGCTTTACAACCCCATGTGGGTCGTGATCTCCCTGAAAATCTTTCTCCATTCTTCCCTATTCATCACCTGATCTGCGACAAGTGTATATTTTCATGATTTCTATGTCTTCTTTAACATTATCAATGTTGTTCCGTGCCCTCTTCTTCTTCTCTGCCCAATGGATCTATTAACAATCTTTTTTTTAGTGGATAATTTTGCTCCATCAGCATTGTATGTTCCACCAATCTCAAATGTGTTGATTCCTAAATGTTCTGCATCGTTCAAGTTTTATTGTCTTTTCCATACATCATGTCGATCACGGTCCATAAAGTCCAAGTTTCTTAACCGTATATTAGACTGGAGTTTGTAGAGTTTGTGGAGGTTATAGAGTTTCCCCTTTGTATTTCTTAGTAATTTAATTATGTCAAACGTTTCGAAAACCTTGCCATAGTCTACAAATGCTAAATGTACAAAGTTAGTGTTTATGTTATTTTTAGGAATATTTCTGCAACATCCTTGAGGCCATGGATGAAGGAGTTGACGTTAGAGTAATCACATACTGGAGTTTAATGGATAATTTTGAATGGACCAGTGGTTACAGGTAATGAACCTTATTATTAACTATTT
>OU898277.1:159964378-159987292 GCA_918026665.1 Diabrotica balteata
CAGAAGAACGATCGAAGTAAAAAGAACAAATAGAGTCAGAAATGAAGAAATAAGAAAAAGACTCAAAATCAAACCGATACTCGATCAATCAAGGAGAAAAAATTGGCATCGTTCGGACATCTAACCCGAATGGAGAATAATAGACAAGTAAAAAGAGTGTGGGACGCCAAACCAATAGGGAAGAACAGAAGAGAAGGACCCATTAATGAATGGAACATGACATCTCGCAGATACTGCAGAGTAACGGTAAGACTTGGCAAGAAGCAACACAGATGGCATCCAATAGAAAGGAATAAAGAAAGTTTATTAAAAGCTAGGACACCTCAGAAGATTATAAAATATTGTAATTTAATGAATTGTATTATAAACGGCCCAACACCGAAAGGTACAAATGGGTCTACTGATTATGTAAAGTAAAGTAAGTACACATTTTAAACAAAAACAGTTATTAATTCCATACCGATTTTGAAAAAAAAAACTCGAAATGTTTAAGGATCGCTCAAGAACTTCCTTATTCAAGTTTAAATAGTTGACTATTTTTAGATTTCAATTGTGCATAAATAAAATTAGCGTCATAATTGTAAAGAGAATAAAGCTTTTAAATAATTAAATTTTTTAAGTGTTTAGTGTTACGTTAAACGAAACTTGCAACTAATGATCAATCATCGACATTTTATACTAAAGAGTTTTGCTGCCTACGGTATTACACAGAATTTTCATTAACGGGAAACGTGACTTTTTGTATCAGTTTAATTAAAAGCGTTTATATACACAGTACGTTATCTGAAATGCATTAACATAAAATAAAACACAGTATTAAAGATAAAAAATAATGGCTTCAGGCATATACATATATAAAGAAACCCGGTCCAAAATTTAAGCTTTAAAGAGGTGAAACAAAATTGCAAGCTGCTGTAAATTTGATGTTCGATTTTATTATAACGAAAATTCGCTAAAACTGAATCCAACTAAAACTCAGGCCCGCGCTTTCTGTCACGCTAGAGCACACCAAAAAACCAATTTACCTCAAAGCCTCAGAGATCGCTTAATTAACATAGAAAACAAGTTAACAAAATGAAGAAATACGCATGTGCGGTAGGGAAGAGATCTGCGAACGCCAAGAAAGTAACCTAACCGAAACGTGCAGATGTTTTTTTTTTTGCCTTAGGAGTTTTTTACACCTGGTGGTTCAGAGAATTCTGCCATGGAAAATAGGTGCTCAAAATTATAAAATGCATTTTGTCTCTGCAAATACCTGAATAAAGCACAACTTAAACTTGAAAATGAAAACTTGACAGAGAGATAGGAAATTTTTAAACAAAATCTCAGGACCAATAAAGATATTAAAGATTTCTGCCGAGAATCCAATTATATGAAAACTTTAATGACTTATATGAAAACTTTATGTGAAAATATGAAAACAGACGACTGTATACATGGCGATCGCCTGCAGATATATCGAAGAAAGTAGTCAGGAACTACATTATGATCAATGAAAGATACCGTAATGCTGTTAAAGCCGTGAAAGCATATCCTGGATCAGAAGTGGCCTCAGATCCAATAGATACAAGAAATCTTAAAAAATCTAAAGTAAAAGCATGCCTCCAACATGAACTGCATGTGAACTGCAACAAATTGAACAAAAACACCAATGATATTGACGAGTACTGGGATTGACTAAACATTGTCTACTTGAACCCTGTAAAGAAATATTAAAGACTTCCGCAAGGAGAAAAGAAGAATGGACGAATGACGAGATACTCAATATGATGGAATAACGGAGACAATTTAAAAAAAGGACAATAATAAATACAGAGCGATAAACCACGAGATCAGGAAGATGATAAATCAGGCAAAAGAAAAATACTTTGAAGAGCAGTGCAAAGAGATCGAAGACCTTCAAAATAAATATGATCTGTTTAACCTACACAAAAAAGTAAAAGAACTGGCAGGACTAAGAAAACAAAATCCCACTCGTGCAACTCTCTATAACACATACGGACGAGAAAGTACAAATATGGTCAGAATATATCGACTAATTGTTCGATGATGAAAGAGGAGATCTGGAGCACATGGAACTTACGTCAGAAGAAGTAGGTCCATGTATTACAAAAGAAGAAATATTACACGCAATAAAAACAATGCAGAGTGAAAAAAGCCCTGGGCCTGACATACTTAATATAGAAATCCTAAAAATTTAAGACGAAAAGCACATTGATGTTTTAGTGACACTCTTGAACCAAATTTATAGTTCAGACGTATTACGAAAAGAGTGGTTAACATCGATTTTTATTTGTCTCCCTAAAAAGAAAAATGCAAAATAATGCAGCGATTACCGCACAATTAGCTTGATGTCTCATATGCTAAAGTTACTACTTAAGTCATCCATAACCGAATATATCACAAACTCTTGAAGGTGAAACAGCTAAAATAAAGGTAAATGGAGTTCCCATTAACAACATTAGATATGCGGACGACACTGTAATCTTAGACGAAAACATTGAAGATCTTCAGAGACTGGTGACCAGAATAGCAGAGTATGGAAAAGAGTATGGTCTAACAATGAATGTCAAAAAGACGAAATTTATGAGAATATCGAAAACTCAAAGAATAACGAGAATCTTCTAATAAACGGACCCAACGTCGATCAAGTGAAAAAAATATGCATATCTGGAAACACTGATTAACTCCACAAATGATTACAATCAGGAAATCAAAATAAGAATAGAAAAGGCTAGAGCAAATTTCAACAAAATGAGTGCTATGATCCAGGGATTTAAAACTGGAACTAAGAATTAGGTTAGCGAGGTGCTATGTTTTTTCGACTTTATTTAATGGAATGAAATCTTGTACCTTAAATGCGACATTAAAAAAAAAACTGGAATCATTCGAGCTGTGGGTGTACAAAATAATACTGAAAATATCGTGGACAGAACACGTCACAAAGAGGTTTCTGGGAAGGATGAATAAAGAAATGGAAATTTTAAATACAATAAAAACAAGAAAATTAAAATATCTCAGACATATTACACGTGGAGAGAAATACACCTTGCTCCAACTGATTATGCAGGGAAAGATCCAAGGAAAGAGACACATAGGGAGGCGTAGAATATCATGGCTGCGCAACCTGAGAGAGTGGTACGGATATACATCAAATGAACTTTTCAGAGCAGCCGTCTCAAAAGTTCGAATAAATACGATGATTGCCGACCTCCGCCACGGAGATGGCACTTGAAGAAGAAGAAGAAAACTTTAATGAAGACATTAATACCAAAATGAGAAAACTGAGAAGATTTTCAATGGTAACCTAGCATGTATGGATTCTCAAAGTTTTACCAATCGTATTCATGTTTTCATCTAAAGATCATCATCTTATTTAAAATGTGTAAGACACATTAAAAAAGATTTATAATTAGCGGAGATTCCACCATATGTCATAATCCTCAATGTCTAAGAAATAAGGTGAAGTTTACTAAGAACTTTATCTCTTTCATTATACCAGCTTCTTGCTCCGCGGATAGATTAAGTTACAACAAAGCCAAGAGGAACATTCGATTAACTCTTGAGTAATCGGGTACATGTAAATTACATGAACAGTCCGGTGAGGTATGTGAGGCCCAGTTTTTAATTTACAGAATACATTAGAAAAGAATAAAATAAAAATATTTAATTTATGTAAAATATATTTTCATTTCATTTTTAATACATCTTAACCATTTTAAACCAAATGATAAAATAAAAAATCTTTAAGAAAATTAAAAAAAAAATAATTGTAATGTACTTCTCTTGGCATTTGACACAAAAAATACGTGTTTTGCGATATGGACAATAGGCGCAACGACCTCGTGTATTTGGACGCGGTGGCGCTGGATCTACATGTACTTCGCTTAACTTTTGGGCGATATTTTGTTAATGATCTGAGACCTTATGCTCTGGTTAGCATATTCTCTCCTGTCAAGGCTAAGCCAATTGATTTCAGAAACAATATTCATTACGAAATAAGGTCATTTTCATTTGCATTACATTTATGTATGGCGTGAGATCTTATGCCTGCAATGTTGAGTAAATTATAAAAAATGACCATTGGCTATCTTCGGGTGTTTCTGCCTACGTTATAAGCCACATGGTAAAATTAAACTGACATTTGTTCAATAAATTAGAATGGCGATATTGCTACCATTACAAGCGCACTAAGTCTTGTAATTACTTCCACTCTGAAGGACTACACTGGCGTGGGAAATGAGAACACAAGCAGTTTAAACAATACGTAATTTAATAATTGAATGTTACTACAACTAAGTTAATATCTAGCCAAAGTTTAGCGCAAGTTCTTTATTGAAACAGCCCCGATCACTGTCTATACACTGGTCCACGACACACTACAAACACAAGAACTGATACTGATTAAATATCACTTCAATTCAATATAACTAATTATCACTTTAACTGGCATTTTCTTATGTATGAATAAACTTGATAAATAATGAGCGTTCAGCTTTTAACTCTAAGCTATGTAACGATAACTAAAATACCAGAGATAAAGCTCTAAAAACAAGAAGCGAAGCTCTACAAACTGTAAATTCAATTTACTGTTTGTATTTTGAGAACGATTTCCGAAGTGGAAATTGAAACGTCAATAAACGTATTTTTATCTTTAATTGTGGCTTATTCCCAGTTAAATAGTAATTAAAAACATTTCAGTTAACATTCAGTTTAGTTTGACATAAAGTCAAAAACTAAAATCACTTAGAAATTTATAGCATGTATAAAGGAAGCAAGTTTCTATTATAGGTATATAAAAAAATATATTTTATAAAAAATTTAGGCTAATTTAGTTTACATAGTTGAGTTGCACCAAATGTAGGCAACCAACTTAAACTTTTGGTAATATTAAACTCAAGTTTCTTGAAAATATTTTCAATAAACGTTCAATATTTTTCAGTTAATTTATTATTTATTTTAAAAATGGTGGTAATAATGCTGAATAAGCAATATTTTAAATGATATATAATTACAAAATGTACTCAATATCCTGTTATATAATCCACATAATAAAAAGTACGTTAGATAAAAAAGATAAAATCCCGGGTCGTCCAAAACTAGTTTCTGAGAATAATAGAATATTAGCACATAATGCTAAAAAATTCTTTATAAAGCAATATACTGTGATATTAGTATTTTGTACTCATTTCTAGTCCATCAAAAAGTAACTAACTTCGCAAAAAAATAATTACTGCATTCGCTAGACAGTTCGGACTGGGCTTAGCGAACCGACTATATTGACGAACGCAGTGTACTTCGACATAAAATAAGCAGGGAGGTATAAAAAATAAATTGTCGCTGGTCTCACAGGCCTTACCCGACTATTCAAGGGTTAAAATAAAAACCTATTTGCGGAAGAACAAAACTCACATATGATGAAGGTGCAAAAAATCTTCGTGATTCTTAATATGCCAAAACTGCGAAAAAAGAACCTAGGAAATACAATTTTTTGTAGTTGTAAATAAACAAAAATAATATAATAAAATAATTGTTAATAATTTGGTAGGTTAATGATCCTTTAAGATTATTGTTTAGTTTGGGAAATTTGTTTTGTTCATGAATAATTTCATTTAATTGTCCCGCCTTGATCGTGAGCTAGTGTTATTCTACATAATACAACTGTACTATTTCATATTTTTAAAGCGAATATGAATGTTATTAAATTAATTTTAATACTGTTCAGTATTTAAGAAAAAACTTTTGTTTATAAATCCATTTATGTTTCAGGTATCAGATGCTGTTTCTTGTTATTACATATGTTATTCCCATGATTTTGATGTCAATTTGTTATACAATGATGGGCTCAGTTCTCTGGGATCCAGATCCATCGTGAAAAAACACAAAGGCAAATCGAGGCAATAAAATCCAAGAGAAGGGTATGTAGATCTTTATTTATTCAGTGTGTTTTGGAAACTCGAGTGGTTTGTTTTGTTTGTAAAATGGGACTTAATTTTATTTAGATTTTTTGATTTCGGTATTGGTTACTTTGTTATCGTTAAAAGCTTAAGATAAAAAATTACTTGAATTTAAGATTATATTGAACCTTTTAGAATGAATCTTATACTTAAATGTACTATACAGTTAAAGAGCAGACATGACGAAAAAAATATAAAAATCGTGAATAAGAACTTGTCCCTGTTCTTTTTAAAGATAATTTTCGACATCAGCTGTATTCATTTGTTGTCGTATTTATATTCAAGAAAACAAAACTAATAATTGTTTCCATTAATTTGTGAGAATTGCAAGTTTGTCAATTTTTACGTTTTGAAGGACACATAATTTTAAATGATAAGTAAAAACAGAATCATATTAACGACAATCGCCTTATAAACAATATGTTCTGGGAAAGGACAGATGGAAGAAGGTCTGTAGGGCGGCCTAGAAAAAGTGGAAAGATGCAGTCAAAGAAGATCTAGAGCAAATGGGAGTGCGATAATGGGAATTACTGCACAGGACCGACAAACATCGAAGGCAATAGTAAACGCGGTAAAGACTCACGAAGAGTTGTAGCGCCATTGATGATGATGATGTTTAAACTGTAACTTTTGTTTATATGTTTCTATATCACTTTTTTTTTAAAACAAATAGACAACTAGCTTCATGATTTACTAAACATTAATGTTGCCCGGGTGCTACAAGTGTGGACGTAATGGTGTAAAAACTTTAAGAGGTATTTTTATTATATTAAATACATTTTCTTTTTTTTTTTGGTTTTTATTATAAACTTCTTTCATCATCATCAGTGGTGCTACAGCTCTAGTTGAGCCTTGACCTTCCCCAGTCTATTTCGCCAGTCGTTTCTGTTCATCGCCAACCGTTGCCAATTTGCCGCGACGATCTTCCTTGCGTCCTCGTCCACACCGTCCCTCCATCTCAGTCGTGGTCTGCCTCTACTCCTATTTCCCACTGGGACCGATAATAGAGTTCGTCTGGGTGGGTAATTTTCATTTGCTCTTGACACATGTCCAGCCCATCTAAGCCTACCTATTTTTATGAAGGATATTACATCTCTACCATTTACTATTTTTTTTTACTTCTCGTACAATTCGAAATTATATCGCCTTCTCCAAATACCATTCTCACAGAATGCGCCCATTATTCTTCTTAGTATCTTCCTTTCGAAGATGAGCAGAAGATTTGCGTCTGTTTTGGAGATGGTCCATGTTTCTGACCCATATGTCAGCACTGGTAGGATGAGTGTTCGATATATTATTAGTTTGGTTTTCTGGCTTAAATTTCTGTTTTTTAGCTGCTTGCTTAGTCCAAAATAACATTTGTTTGCTAGCAGTACCCTCCGTTTAACTTCTTCAGATGTGTCATTATCGTTTGTTATGAGAGAACCCAAATATGTAAACTTATTTACTACCTCAAAATTATATTGGTCTATACTGAAGTTTTGTTCGGCGTTTCTAGCTCTATCTCTGTTATTTGGAATAGATGCTAACATTTTGGTTTTTTCCTCGTTTATTTTAAGGCCCATATTTTGTGCGGCTGTCAAGAAGGCGGAAGTCATCTCTTTAATTCCTCGTGTAGTACGTGCAATCAAATCCAGATCGTCAGCGTAAGCCATAATCTGCGTTGATTTTATTAAATATTGTTCCCCTATTGTGTAACTCGGCATCTCTTATAGTCTTTTCTAACGCTATATTAAAGAGAAGGCACGCCAGCGCGTCTCCCTGCCGTAACCCTGCATATGCTTCAAACGCTTGTGACATATCGCCTTGTATTTGTACTCTGCAGATCACTTTACCCATAGTTGTTTTTACGAGCCTTATTAATTTATGGGGAATGTTAAGTTCATTCATGGCTTCGTATAATTTACCTCTTAGGACGCTATCATACGCTGACTTAAAGTCCACAAAGAGATGGAACGTGTCAATATTAAATTCATTGGTTTTTTCTAAGATTTGACGTAGCACAAAAATCTGGTCGATTGTTGACCTACCTGGCCTAAAACCGCTTTAATACTCACCAAGGATTTCTTCCACGTACGTACTTAAACGGCTGTACAGGGTATTAGAGAATATTTTGTACATTGTATTCAGAAGAGTTATACCCCTATAATTTTTACATTCCAACAAATCTCCCTTTTTGTGTAGTGGACATATGATTCCAGTGCACCATTCCTCTGGCATTTGTTCTTCTTCCCAGACTTTGACTATTATGTTGTGAATTTGGTGCATAATGCTGTTACCTCCATGTTTGATGAGCTCTGCGGGGATACAATCCACTCCTGGGGACTTGCTATTTTGAGTCGTGTGATTGCGTCTTTCACTTCAAATGTTGAAGGAGGTTCTACGTGAGTGTTATTTCTTGGTCTTTGGGGTGACGCATCATTTTCCACTTCGGTACCAAGTAGTTCTTTGAAGTGCTCAACCCATCTGCTTTGTACTGCGTCAGCGGTACTGACTATATGTCCATTTTTGTCTCTACTTTAATGATTGAAGCTCTTGCATAATCTGGTTTTCGAAGGTCCGCTTTTTCCTTCGATATATGCGTTTTTCCTCCTTCCTAAGATCTTTGTACATTTGCTCCTTATCCCGTGTTCTTCTTTGTTGCATAAGTTTATATGCATAATTTTTTCTTTTAGTGATATCTTCACATTCATCGTCGAACCAACTGTTGCGTGGAGTGGATTCTTCTGGTCCTAGGACGTTGTTTGCCGCTTCCTTAATTGTTCTTCTACAGATATCCCATTGCTCGCTAGCTGTTAAATTCTCATCTGTTGTGCTTTCATGTTCAAGGTAATTTTGATACCTTTCTAGTGCACGGGGCTCTTTCAAGAGTTTTAAATTGTAGCGAGTACTTTTCTTACCCTTTTCTTTTTTTGCATTTGAGATTCTTGCTCTTATTTTTGCTATAAACTTCTTTATTCTAAATAATTTTGGGAATAACAAGAAGCTGAAATGATGTGTCGTTTCGTCTCTCGGTGATTCTTCTTTCACTACCGGATCTAAGGCTACTGTATTAACTGGCGTATTTATTGGTATTAACTCTAATTGTTTAATCTCATCTTCTACGTCTTCTATCTTGTCGTTTACATTTTTCTGTATCTTATCGAATGTTCTTAAGACTTCTTCAAATTTCTCATTGTTTTGATTACATATTTCGTCGAATCTTCTAGACATATTTTCGAATTTCTGGTCGTTTTGTCTAGCTGTTTCTTTAATAATTTGAGACGTTTTATCGAATCTTTTATCATTATCTCGTATCATTTTTTCTGGATCTCTCTTCGATTTTCATTAAAACTGTTTCTTCTGTTGATTCAAAATGAAATGTGTCTGGGTTATCTCCATTCTTGTTAAGAACATTCTTTAGTCGTTCTTGGAGAATCTTCTTGGACCCGCTGCACTCTTCATGGCGTTATTCTAGTGGCTCTCGCAACTGTTTTACTGAAAGTTGTACTAGCAGCATCTTTGGTCAGACACGCACGTACTTTTTTAAATGTTCTTTCGTTCAACGATCACCACAAAACTACGCGGATGTTCTCGACGAACAATACTTTTTAAAAAAGTTCAAAAGTATTTTCTTTTTTTAAGGTCACTGCTGAATTTATTTTTTTAATAAATCAATTGTCATCACACTGTGACACCCACTGTAGCGTTTTTAAATAAAACGAGCGGTTCGAATTTATATAAATATATTTATTTATAGTTTACAGTTTAGTACTCTCTTATCAACTAAACTAACTCATAACATCGTTACATATATATACCAAAGTTACTATGTTCTAGAACATTCCCATCTCTAATTCGCCTAAGTGACGGGTTGTTCTACCTAGCACTTGATATCCCTGGAAATTTCTAGTCGCTTTCGAGATGCAACCATTACACGGGCCACGCTGAATGCATGTTTGTAACAATACCTTCAAATCTCAGCACATTACTATATTTCTTATTGCAACTATAAATAGTAATAAAATTTTACAAGAAAATAGCTTCAGAACAATATATTTTATTAAAATAAACTTGTCAAAATACTATTTTTTCATTTTCAGTCCGTCAAAGCAGTAAGTTTCCTAAAGTAAAGAAACGAATTTTAAGATTGTTGTAGTTTTTGCCAGATAAATATATTTACTGGACACCCATATCCCAAATTAAAATATATATAATATGTCTTCCACATAAACTTCTAAGTCTTGTATTTCCTTTTTATCAGATTCTTTGATATTTTACTGTGAACATTTTATACACTGAATTTAGAAATTTCAACACATTCATTTATTATGTTTATAAATAAATTAAGTGAATTTCAAGATAAATCTGCCCGTGGCCAAGCTGTGTAAAAAAAGACATTAAGTTGATGAAAAGTTGGGCGTGCTCCAGTTTAATAAATTCCCCGAGACGATCGCCCTTGTAGATAACTTTAAAATCCTTTATTTTATAATCTGCATCTGGTTTATTGTTTGGAGACAAGCTTTGTTTTAAGTAAAAAAGGATGTATACGCTCACAATGGTTTGCAAGGGTTGCTAGTAGTTTTTTGAATTTATACTTTGAAATAATACAACTATCATATTTTTCATATATTTATACATATCAAAAATGTCAAAGGAACTCCATTATAATGCACTTTTATCAACAAAATTTACTAATATAAGAACCTTGCTAAGCAACAGCAGCCTTTACTTAACGCTTCGATATCGCTTTGTAAAATGTTACATTTACTCCATACTGCTATATGGTGTAGAAACCTGTACCATAAAGGCCAACGTGATGAACCGATTGGAGCCCTTTGAAATGTGGGTATTTAGAAGAACACTTAAAATTCCCTGGACAGATCACACAACAAATGTCGAACTATTAAATCGAATGGGTAGAGAACGAGAATAGCTGCGAATAATAAAAAGAAGAAAAGCTGCTTATCTGGGTCATATATTTCAAAATTCCAGGTAGCAATTCTTAAAGCTTATTATGGAAGGGAAGATAAAAGGAAAACGGGGCATCGGAAGAAGAAAGAAATTCTTCTTCTTAACATGCCGTACACCAAAGTGCGTAGGCGACTATCTCATTACTAGAATTCTGTTCTTGGCGGCGTGACACAGTTCACCTGTATTGTGTATTCCTGTCCATTCTTTAATATTCCTTAACCAGGATAATTGTTTGCGGCCGGCTCCTCTCCTACCTTCGATCTTCCCTTGTAGGATTAACTGTGGTATTTCATATTTTGCTCCTCTCAATATGTGCCCAAGGTAACCAATCTTGCGGTTTTTAATTAATTCAAAGAGTTCTCTTTCCACGCCGGCTCTATTAAGGACGCCATCGTTTCGAACTCTATCCACCCAAGGTATGCGCATCATTCTTCTCAATGACCATATTTCAAATGCTTCAAGTTTGTTGATAGATGTTTTTTTCAAGACCACGTTTCCATGCCATAAAGCAAGATGGACCATATGTAGCACTTGACCATTCTGTAGCGTATTTCGAAGTTTAGGTGTTGATTACACAGGAGCGGTCTGAATTTCACAAAAGCTTGTCTTTCCATTTGTATTCGGGTTTTTATCTCGTGTTGTGGATCCGATTGGTCATTGATTGTGGTACTAAGGTATTTAAAAGCTTTCACGCGTTTTATACGATTGTCACCTATGCATATTATCGGGTTTTCTGGAGGGTTTCTGCTAATGACCATATATTTCGTTTTCAAAATGTTGATTTTGAGGCCATATTTTTTACCTATGCTATTCAACCTATCAAGTAATAACTGCTGATCTTCCAAATTATCAGATATACTCACTGTGTCGTCCGCATAGCGTAGGTTGCTAATTGGTATGCCGTTCACCTTAATGCCTAATTCCGTATCTTCTAATGCTTCCGCAAATATATTTTCAACATATAAATTAAAAAGCATCGGAGAGAGTATGCAGCCTTGGCGGACACCTTTCCGGATTTCAAATTCATCCGTATATTGGTCTTGATCAATCCTCATCTTTGCCATTTGGTTCCAGTATAGATTCTGAATAATTCTGATCTCCTTCTGGTCAATGTTGGCCCTATGTAGTAGTTCCATCATGATATCATGTTTAACATTGTCAAATGCCTTCTCGTAGTGGATGAAGGTGAGGTAGACATCTTTTCGTTGATCTAAGCAGTTTTGTATTAAGGTGTTCAAACATAAAATTGCCTCTCTTGTTCCTAGCCCTCCCTTAAAACCGAATTGTGTTGACCCGCTAAGTTCTTCTAGTATCTTGTACATTCTTGAGTGTAATATCCTAAGCAAGACTTTCAACAAGTGACTCATTAAACTGATTAAGCGGTGTTCATTGCATTTTGTGGCATTAGCTGTTTTTGGGATCATCACAAAGGATGACTTCAGCCATTCTCGCGGAATGTAACCAGTATCATAAATTCTATTGAACAGCCTTACCAAGATTTCGATATTCTCCTCGTCTAGTAGTTTTATTGCTTCTATATTAATTTCATCTGGACCTGTTGCTTTATGCATCTTTGTGGTTCTAACTGCATATTCTATTTCACTTCGCATTATTGATGGCCCTGATAAGTTTTCGGAAGGAAGTTTCCGCGTTGGTTGTGTTGGTCTTTCGTCATTAAAAAGGCTTTCTGCGTATTCTTTCCACGCCAATGCTATCTTCTCTTCTGACTCTATGTATTCGTTTCTGTCGTTGCGTATTCTTGTTCTGTGGTGGCTTTTGTGTATATTCGATATTTCTTTGATCTTCTTATGTAGTCCAAAACTATCTCCTTTTTCCTGCAATTATTTTATTTCGTTGCACCTTTCCACCATCCAACGTTCTTTTGCTTTCTTAATTTTCTGACGGATTTCTTTGTGTATCTGTTTGTATTTGTCTTGATTACGTTGTTGTTTATATTGCCTTCGCTTTTCCATTAGATCCATAATTTCGTCCGTCATCCATTCGTTATGCTTTCTCTTTCTGATCTGTGTTTTAACTTCCCTGTTTACTGCCAGAATCGTTCCTTTAATATCATTAACCATCTCTTCGATATCATCATTTTGTTCTATTACTCGCATTCTTTCATTAATTTGATTCGCATAACTCTTCTCCAGATTTTCGTCTCTCATCAGTTCTCTTGTATTTATAGGTGTGCTGGTAATTTTTGCTAGTTTTAACCTCACATCTGCTATTAGCGGATTATGATTGGATGCAATATCAGCACCTGGATATGCTGCGATTCTTTTGATAGCGTTACGAAATCTTCTGTTTATTAAAACGTAGTCAATTTGGTTTCTAATTATTAGATTTGGACGGTCTCCTGGTGATCTCCAAGTATATAACTTACGAGGTGGGAGCTAAAACCATGTGCTCATGACGACAAAACCGTTCTCCTAGCAGAATTCACACAGCAGGTCGCCTCTTTCATTTCTAACTCCAAGGCCGTACTCTCCAATTATGTCTTCATATCTTCCTTTACCCACCTTGGCGTTAAAGTCGCCCATTAATATGTTTATGTCCTCTTTCTTTGTTAGAATTATTGCTTTTTCCAGATCTTTATAGAACTTAGTTATTTCTTCTTCTGACTTATCTGCTGTTGGTGCATATGCTTGTGTCACATTTATGTTTACTGGTTTGCCTGTCAGTTTGATCAACATGACTGTTCGGAAATTGAAACAAAATCTGTCACCGATTTACTGGTCTTCCTGTCAAGAGCAATAGCCACTCCATGTCGGTGATGTCTATCTGTTGGGTCACTACACGAGTAATACATAGTAATCTTATCTTTCGTAAACTGTCCAGATCCAGACCATCGGACTTCACTGACTCCCATTATATTTATTTTCAGCCGATTCATTCCCTTTATAAGGTTGTGTAGTTTTCCTGGTTCGTAAAGACTATTAACATTCCATGTTGAAATTCATTGGATATCATCTATTTGGCACCGGGAGATTCTTCGCACCCTCTGGCCATCTAAGGCCTGCCCGGAACTGAGGGCCATCTGAGTTTTGTTTTGTTGTGCCATAATGAGATGAGTTATCCTGGGGAAAAGGTAGTGTTGCAGTATCCCGTTACTTTCAACACCGCAGTACCACAGCCATTCAAACTGTCCTAGTCATGTCTGTGGAATTCCAATAACAAGCCGGTCCAAGATAATTTCTTTTGCGCCTTGCGTTGGTACTGGTGATCACTGCTGCCCTTCACCAGGGTTGAGGACTAGGAGGGATAAGTATGGAGGGTGTAGGATAAAGGCTCTGGGACATGAGATTCCACGGTGTAAGATGGTGGAATATCATGAGCTAGCGTGGGCAGGGTCGCTAATCCCTGAAGTAGGTCTGTTTCCACCGGGATCGTGAAAAGTACCTACCTGCTACCCGAATAGAAGAAAGAAATACTCATGGCCTAAAAACATAAGGAATTGGACAAACCTCGATGCCCATGCACTCTTTAGAGCCACACAAGATCGAGAGGAGTATGCCAGAATTGTCGTCAACATCCACTAATTGGATACGGTACCATAAGAAGAAGATCAACAAAAACACAGAAATCACTTTTTTCCACTCCGTTCGACGACGTGGTCTGTCAGACCAAGCCTTCGACGTAAAACATTATTTTCTTAAAAATAAATCATCTATGTACATTGTCAGTATTTTCAGTATTTTTAATGATAATGAACACCTACATTTTACAATAGGGTAAAGGGGGGAGAGATGGAGCACCTTAAAAAACTGAAGCCTGTTTCTTTATTAAATAAACATCAGAATAGAAAAAAAAATATAACATAACTCAACATTGGTATTTGTTTTGGTATAAGTAAAAACTAGAACTTATAATTCTTAATATATATATATATATATATATATATATATATATATATATATATAAAATATATAATGCACTAGCACGTCATCGGTCCATCTCTCCTCAACTATGGAGGTGAGATGGATCACTAGGAGTAGGAGAGATGGACCAAGCATAACCTTTTTCTGTTTAATAACAAGAGACTTTCCTCACTTGTTACAGAGATTAGCAAAGCCAGTACAAGTTTCATGTAACCAGCGCTTACAAAAAATACATTTTTTACATGTTTGGCGATAGTGCTCGTTGCACCCAACACACTGATTTTCAATATCACTCATGTTTTCATCACCACTAGTGTCGTTCAGAGTAACATCTTCAGATAGGGACGATTCGCTTGGCTTTCTCTTACGTTTTTGTTTTTTTTTTTTTTATTAGTTTTGAGCTTTTTTAATTTAAGGCATCCTTTTTCATTTTAATAAAGTCTTGAGCAGTAATCTCTCCAGTTATTTTTTTACAGACTCTCTTTACTGCTGCTGCCGATACAGGCACGGACATTACCCGATAAAGGGCCTTTTGGGGAGTTCCAAGAGATATCTTCATCAGTAATTAATGACTTGTTTGGGCTACCGTGCAAGGATATTTTACCACTGATTCCAGAGTTACCTAGTTCAGGAGATTCTAATCTCACTGGAAAATTCATGGTTTTTGTTTCTGATAGAGTGTGTCAAAAATACATATTATGGAATTATTAATAAATAAGACGGATAAATTCCCTTCGATTTAAATGCAGAGAACTTCATCCCTTGTGTACCTCTCGCATAGCATTTCCATCGTTTTCAACAGGAAAAATGTTAGGCTAATTGGTCGGAAAGCCTTTGGTAGGGTGTAGTTCATCCTACCTGATTTTGGTATTAAGACCACACGTACCTCTCTCCACTTCCTAAGAATATATGTCAGAGGCATATCAGAGGATTTAAAAGGGGTGAAGCACAATATGGCCAATTTTACCTTTTCCTCATTAATCATTGTAAGCATAAACAAACCACATGTTTCGTTCAGATGGAAGAAAATACCCTATAAGTACAAATAAAAATATTGTGTTTCAAAAATACTAATTACAAGAAAATAAAAATATAGCCTTATTTGTGGGGTCAATAAACCACCGTCGTGCGGTTTTGTTATTATTTAGACGTCATCGATCGGAGCATTAAAATCCAGTCAAAATTGATGTACCTATATGGAAAAAAAACTTTGTGCTGTTTAGACATTTTTGATTTGTTTATTTAAATATAAAAATAACTGCAGCTATTAAGTAAACTTGTCGTTTTTAATATTTCAGTGTTTTAGAACTAGGTAGCTCAATTGTTCTATATAAACAACATTGTTAAAGCTTAAATGTGTGGCACATACAAAGCCGATTCAGATAAGATGTAATACTGCAAAAATGCCACCTAATATTAATGCAAAGAGATGTATGCATACTGCTGGTGAGTCGTAACTAGCGGAAGCGATAGATTCGTTCGAAAACAAGTCAGTTTGTTTTTAAGCGTAAAACATGGTAAACATTGAAAAATTAATAAATCATATATTTTTGTGAATTTCCCTATGAGATCAAACAAATTTATCACATTGTACTCGTAATGTAATTAAGGATCATAAAGATGTGAACATTTCATATAATCAAATAAATCGTCAATTTTCTCTGTTGACCTAATAATACACATAGTTTCAAAAGTTATGCATCACCCAAAATCTTTATTTATAAATAAAATATCATAACGTTAACAAACATTTTTTGTTTTAAAAGAGATAATTAGTTTCCAATTAAAATGTATTTAACAACATTAATATCGTAAATTTCCACCACGGGCGGGCATCGATGCAAACCTGGATTCATACTCCTAACAGGTCGATTAATCATTTCCTGTGGCAGATCATCAGAAAACATTGCAAATAACTGCAAATTGTGAATACCCTCCCCAGGATCTAAGTACACCCCAGTAATATTTGCCTGAAAGTTTCACGCAGTTTGGCATCTCTTGACTTAACTGACACTCTCGTTACTGAAGGTGTGTTTACCGTAAATATATGTTTTTTACATGCCTTTTTACATATGGATTATAGGATAGCCCTACATTTTTTACATATGGATTACAATGCCTTTTAAATGCCATTGATACAGTGGAAAGAGAGTTTGGCCTAAACATAAACTGTTCAAAAACAAAACACATGGTGTTTAGCCGTTTAGCACATCAAGATGCACGATTATATGTTGATGGTCATATAATTCAAAGAGTGTCCAGTTTTAAATATCTTGGTTGCCACATTACTGAACAACTAGATCCAGATCAAGAGATAAAATGTAGAATCGAGATAGCCCGCACGACATTTTTAAAAATGAGGTCATTCTTCTATAATGATAACTTGCAACTTCAACTTCGAAAGCGCATGGTTAAATGCTACATTTGGTCAGTCCTCTTATACAGTGTCGAAGCATGGACATTAAAAATATCCACCATTAATCGTCTGGAGGCCTTTGAAATGTGGCTGCACAGACGTATACTAAAAATTCCATGGACGGCTACGCTGACAAATGTGGCAGTCCTTGAGAGAGCAAATGCTGCTCGCGAGCTGCTTGATAACATCAAATGTAGAAAGATGGCCTATTTTGGACACGTAGTAAGGGGAGACCGATATAATATTCTTCAACTTATTATGATGGGTAAAATCGAAGGACGTAGAGGAATTGGTATAAAGCAGACCTCTTGGTTGAAGAATATCAGAGAGTGGACAGGAATAAAGAAAGCTGAGAAACTCTTTAGAATAGCTCGAGACAGAGACAGTTTCGCCATGTTAATCGCCAACGTCAAGGGGACTTGATAGGGCACGTTAAGAAGAAGAATATGTTTTTTACAGCCTTTTTTACTGTTTCTTAGTTTAATTTATTTTTTTTTTTTTAGCCGTTTCTCCTCGAATCCTAGCTTCTTTTTCTAAATTTACTTTGACATGTGGCCGTTGTGTAAGGGCAAATCTGTTTGAGGGTTATAATTGTTGACATTGGGGCTTGACCATGGACGTATAAACATAGATGGACACAGAAATAAGATACCTTTAACACACAATGTTTTGAAGCTTCGATAGAATGTGATGGTTCCGCAATGAGCATAAGCGTGCTTGAATTTTTACTCGCAGGTAATTATTCAAATTTTAAAAATTGGAAGTAGTAATAATGTATAAAAACACGTTCAAAGAAAAAAAAACGAGAGTTTAACTATTAACAAATCACGTCTTTATAGAAAAATTAAAATACCATTTTATTTGCTTTAAAATTAATACAATTAAATATAGTTGAATTCAAGTTAATTTTTTAATAGGTATAAAAATAATGCTACAATAAAAAATCTTTATGTTTTCTCCTAAATTTGCTACCCAAATAGTTCGATCGTCAATATTATTTGGAAACCTACATAGAAAAATAAATGAGTTTTATTCATTTCAATAATATATTTGTATCCATGAGAAATATTTAACTCATATCTTATTCAATGCATTAATGAACATGAATAAACCCAATGGTACGTCTATTAAAGTGTAAACAATCACGCTTCCTCATTTCCTCATCTTAAATAATGTAAATTGTATGTACTTACAAATGAAATGAGAGATCGGGATGTAAATATTTCGTTTATTTTATTTCAATTTCATAAATATCACTCAAAATACAGCCAAAATATCGAAAAACAACTTTTTCTCATCCAATGTAAAATTGATTACCATCGATGATTACCATCGATGACTTTAACTTTGAGCGCGTTAGGGAATTCAAGTATCTTGGAACAACAATAACTGAAGACAATAACGGATCACAAGAAATAAACAACAGGATTCAGGCCGGCAACAGATGTATTTTTGCCCTCCAAAACCTTATAAAATCAAAACAACTAACACGACGTACGAAGATACAGGTCTATAAAACAATCATACGACCCGTTGTGATGTATGGAAGCGAAACGTGGACGATGACAAAGGCAAATGAAGAGAGACTACGTGTTTGGGAAAGAAAAATCCTAAGGAAGATCTTTGGTCCGGTGCTTGATGAAACATCAGGACAATATAGGATAAGAACTAATAAAGAGCTTGAAGAACTTTACCCAGACGCCAACATCATAAAAGAAATAAAGTCCAGAAGACTCCAATGGGCAGGACACCTCAGAAGACATTCTGACGAACGAACAGTAAGACTGGTGTGGCAGGAAGTCCCAACTGGAAGGAGACCACGCGGACGCCCTCGTCTCCGGTGGCGAGATAATATAGCAGGAGACCTAAGCACTATGGGCGTGGAGAATTGGATGGAGGTTGCTCAAGACAGAAAACAGTGGAGGCATGTTGTCGAGTCGGCTAAAACCCACGAAGGGTTGTAACGCCACGGAGTAAAGTAAAGTAAAGTAATGTAAAAAGTAAACAAACATGGAACAGCATTTGAAGTTTGACGTAGATCCATAAGATAGAGAAATGTAAACAACCGTTGCCATTTATAAATAGTTTTCAGTGCTTCTACATATAAAATAATTGATTGATATCTATTATACGCTATTATTAAGTGATAATGCACACTATGTGCACACTTGATATTTTGATTACAATTAAATATATGAATCTAACCAATAAATTATTATTTTGGTTTGATAGCCCCTGTAGAGTATAAAATACGGAGTAATATTTTCAGCGACCCGCGAATAAGCAATTTTAAAACAAAACGTGACAACAGTTGAAGGTGCTGAGAATGTGACCTATTCAAATAATTTTGGCTACACAATTTTATGTAAATAACTGAGTCCATATGTGTTTATACGTCCATGGGCTTGACAGAGTGGCTTTTTTAATGTTTATCTCAACTGTGATTGTTGAGATTTCGTTTCCGCATCCGCTTGATGTTTTTTAATTTAATTCAGACAAACATTTTTTTAATAATTCCAGATATTTAAATCTGTAATGTTTAGGAGTTTTTTTTTTGTGATGTAGCTATTTGACCACCGTAGTCTGTTGTCCGTTCTCTTTTGTTCAAATAGTCATCATCAGAAAATATTTGGTCATTTACCAGTACTACGCCAGTAGCTCGAAACCCACTGCATATATTTTTTGATAAAAAAGAAGAAAAGCTTCTCCTGCTAGATTGGCAACGTCATAAATAATGATATTTTTTACCTCATACAAGCGGTACAATTGAATTTTTTTTAAATTAAGCAAACGCGGCCACCACTAGCGGCTGCAACTTGTGACTGCAGTGAGGAGATAACGTTAGTAAGAATATTCCATTTTTCTTCGAAAAAACTATTGTAGGTACGCTTAAGTGATTATCATGATTATCGATAATAATTAGTTTCGGGTATTCTCTTGACGGTCTTTTATGTTAGGTAAAATGGTGCAAAACAGACAAAAAGAGTTCACTTCTTACCCACCTAGATAGTGTTGTGACACTTTTACTTTCAGTAGGAGCTCCGTAAAGCATGGTATTACCCTTTCTTTCATTCCATCCCGAATACAACTCTCCTTTGTAGTTTTGTTGTTAGCAAATTAATATGCCAACCAATAACCTTATTTGACTATATTTAAATTTTGTTTATTTGACAATTCATAACGAATGTTGCTTGTAAATATTTTTTTAAGAATCAGTTCTTCGACTTTAGAAAATACTATGATGTGCTCATTACTTTGGCGGATATTAACCATACCCAAATCATAATCGCGGCCGTTGTATACATGAGGATTTAGTGTAATTCTCGGAAGACCTAGAGAGGTATCCCTAAAACATCCGTGTCCTGTAAGCACCTGCATCGCCACAGTTCACCCAATCTCTTATGTTCAAGATTAGCATTTGCTTCCACTGTGCCACATCCTTTGTGTTGTTCCATTCTTCTTGCCATCTTTTAATTGACCTCTCCCTTTCCTGTCTTCTGTCGGCCATAGTAAGGTTTGGGTTGTACTCTCTTCGTATTCACAGTTCATAACTCCGTCATATACCAGGTTCCATTGTGTCGGGCCCAAGACAAATCCCTGGGGAACCCAGGCCGTCACGTCCACGATCGTACCCTTTTTCACCGTAATCCTTCTCTAGGACAGATACTCCACCACCACATTCATCAGGTAACCAGGACATTCTCTTTCGTCCATTGCCCTCATTACCTCGTTCCACTGCAGCGTCTCAAATGCATTCCTAATATCGAACAACAGCAGGGCCGCCCAGCGACGTTTATTCCCTCTGTCGCATAATGCTTCGAGTACCCTCACGATTGGAATAATCGTGCTTTTCCCTTTACAAAAAAAAAATTGCCTCCGAGATAAACTACCTGACCTCTAAATCATGTCGTCTATGCGTACTTGTAGCATCCTTTAATACAGCTTACCGATGAAGGAAAGAAGACATACGAAAGACCAAACTAAATAGCCACGTTTCCTACTAAACGACTATTTTGTGGGACTTCTTTAAAACAATAAATAGAACCCAGTAAATATTAAGAAAAGGCACGTATAAACGTATTTTTGCTAGGCTAATTTGTTTATTGTTGACCTATAACCAATACATTTAAATTTGGACATGCACATAACCGATTTACAATTAAATGCAGTGTTGCAGGTGACCCATAAACCAATCGACAAATTAAAACATTGTTTATGCAGGTATTGCTTTTATATATTATAATACATATTATATATTATATTATTACATATTATATATGTATCTAACCTCACACGGTGGTTGTTCAATTAACCTCACTAGGTAATAAAAATGATAAATAATATTAATTCTAAAAACAACGTCAGATACAGTAACTTAGACTGGAATAAATTACTCATATTTACCTCAAAAACTATATTAAATACAACTGGCCTAATTATATTTTAATCTGCTTAAAAATAATAATTTCCACAGAGCGAAAAATTTACTTGCATCCAGTAAAAACCTTATTGATTTCACCAACAATTCTCTGTAGGTTCTATAGAAATCTTAATTAGCCACAATTAATGGGTATTAAATTCTGCTTTCAACTACAAGTGCATGGCTTTGATTCTCTGTAACAAAGAGAATTAGAGCCATGTCATCCCAGTTCAATTAACCAGCCTATTTAGTTAACCTCAATCTACCTACTTGTAGTTTTTATAAATTAAATTTCCATCGAATTTATACAGCTCTTTATTTATTATTTAAATTACACCAATTTTCAGCTCCATTCATCATTCCTATAAATTAAAAAATATGAACCTGCATTCGAATAAAGTTTTTTCAAACCCTTCTGAGGCAAAAACTTTCACTGAACTATTTAACAGTGATTGGTGAGCTTATTTCCCTCTACGCTATGGCTTAGTTGACGGTTAGACCTTATGCAAAATTTATTTGACTTTTGTTCAGATTGTTGGAGAAAAATTGCCCAGCAGATTTACGTGAGAAGGTCCTGATCCCGTTCTCGGAACGTTCATTTTTTAGACGTTTGTTGAAAACTTTTCCACTTATATATTCATAACTGGCTGGGTTGGATCGTAATTCGGTTTATTTGCAGCATAGGCTCAGAAGCTAAGATTGATTGTTATTTCATAAAATTACAATATTTTCTAAAGATTTAATAAAGAACTTTTGCTGTCAAATGCATTTAATTTAATGTTAGCTGTTCATTGCGATTTAATTTATCACAATACTGGAGGTGATGAAAAATTGTCTTAATTATTAAATAGTAATTATAACAGATATTTTAAGCTGTGGACAAGATGTCATTCGCCTCCTCATATTTGACTTTGATTTTTAGGACAAAAAATAAAACTAATTTTAAAAACAATATAAATGCGATAAAAGTTTTTACAATGTAGGATAAATTAGGGTGATATGGTGTCAGAAGACAAGCAATTGTTTATTTAAACCAAATATAATATAGATCTTTCACAAAACATATTGCCAACAACTTAACAGTGTCATAGTTTCTTTAAGACATTATAAATGATAAAAAAACAATATTTATTTTTATTAAATTTACCATTTCGTCCCTGCATAAGGGAAAGATGGCAAAGGCACTTGGGGTGAAATTGTAAACTCACTTCTTCTACTTTTTATCACATACATCACACATGGATTCATATTTTGAACAGTCTTCGTGCAGTCAACGTTGGCAGCTAA